>CM074148.1:1227451-1382711 GCA_037178625.1 Skeletonema tropicum
AGTGCAGGTGCAGATTGAGTGCAGAGCTGAGTGCGATAGTATTGAAACTTCCCTCCGACAAAAATGACACACATGACTTCGCCAATGCATTTACATCGTATAATTGAGAGCCGAACGTCATTTGAATGTCTTTTTGGCTGATGACGTACTTAACCTAAAGCCCCACACACTTCGCTGCGGCTCTGTGAGCACATCTACGGCAACGATGAATTCCAGTGAGCATAATTTGCCGCCTTGAAGTGTTGAGATGTAGATGCATTTGCTATATACGCACGTAGATCTGATTGAAGTAGTATCGTCGGTAAAATTTAGTAATGAATTGAGGGACTCATCGTGGCAAATAATGTAGGGCGATGACTTGAAGTGTCGGCCAATGTCTTCTATAGCTTTGAGTTTGAGTCCGGCTGAGCTGTTTGCATATAGTCGGTCATAAACTTCAACCTTGGCCTTGGTAGTACTTTTCAGCATCGAATAGATTGTTTTGCTATATCATGACAATGATCTTATGGATGTCATTCCTTCGTATGATGATAATCCTAGCCTAGGTGATATTCGAAGTATTGTATGGCAGTGATCATGCCCGGGTTCAATACGATTCTGCGTGTGCTGTAGATGAGGTGGATACAGCGGTATATCGCGTGGTCAGCAGTGCTTCAACCCCAGGTCAGTCCATATCTCCTATCACTTTATGTTTGTGGGAAGTCCTTGATCAATGGGGTAGCATGTGGATGTGGGAAGACCTTGAACTGACGGGGGGCTTCGAGTTCATAGTGGCGGGTATTATTGATTCGTCACTGGTATGCGTGGCGGATGGATCCTCTATCAAGGAGATGTACCCACATATCTGTTCAGCTGCATTCATTATGGAGTGTTCAAAGGGGCGAGGCCGTATCATTGGCAAATTCTCAGACAAAACGCTTGCAGCTTGTATTGGCTATTCATCTCATTTTATTAGCGGTGAACAAGCTAACTTCGACACTTTCTCTGGATCTACCCAGATCTATTCTGATTGCTCGCTCGGGGGCTCTCCTCAATGTTGAAAACTGGCCTCCACATCGCATTTCATCAAGCTGCCGTCATTCAGATATACTCACAAAGCTTTGACCTTTAGTATTCTCACCATTCCCAAGTTGTTGTCAAATCGTATCAGCCAAAAATCCCTCCCCTATCAAATCATCCATATCTCATCATCGTCCAATCAGATAAAAGAGTCAATAGTTGGACAGTACCATAGTAGCAGCACTATTGATCAATATAACGTACCTTGCATTGCCATCATACAAGGTGGTGAGTCATGATGATTCAGAGGTAGTAAGCAACCACTATCGAAATCGAATGGAACTAGAACTAGGGTGCACCGTGTGCGAGTAAAGAGAGAAGTTCAAGCAGATACATAGGTGCATCAACCTCGGAAGTCACAGAATCTTTGGCTCTCCCAAAACTTCACGGCGTAAGTTTGGAGGGCGATCATTAGTATGAACATTCGGCACTATTGTGCACCGTGCACCGGTGCTATTTAGAGAGTATATAGTGTCGAGAAGAGGTAAAGCAGATAGATAGACGCATGCACGCCAGCCAAATGAAAATGAGTGGCAACCTAGGAAGTCACAGGTATCTGATTTTGAGTTTCGAAAGCCGACCCCATGCCTGCAAGATGCAGGCGATGGGGTCGGCGGCAGATTTGTCTCAATACTCATTAAATGCTGCTAGCTGTTAAAAGCTACTAAAACCTTTCTTCGCATTGTGCCTGGCCAAAGCTATGCGTGGAGCAAGGATCATAGCTGTGCATGGAGAATTGCCTCATGATTTGATAATGAATTGTACGACAGTGCTAAAACGAATCGCTGTAATTCTGATTCTGTCTGTGCTGCAATCTTCGCAGTTAGTAAGACTCGGAAGCTGTAAGAGTAAAACTAATAATTGCGTCAGTATCAAATCATCTTCAAGCCGTAGATGCATCTTGACGCCGCAATATTGTAGTTGTATATGCTTTAATTGGCCATCACACAAAGGTGAATTCTTGTGTCTTACGAACAGCATACTAATAGCAAGGTTGATCCTTGCAACGTGGATTCATTTGTGACATCATATCAATGAACGGTAATCGGACGACACATCATTGGCGCAGCAAATCTGATTTCACTATCTAAATCTCAAGAGACGAAGACCAACGACTCACACCAGCCGCATGCATCCATCCATCATTGTGCCACGTGGTATTTTTGTCAGTTGTTAGTTTCTTCCATCTTCCACTAAAGCAGAGGGAATGGTGAATGAACTTCGAGCGTTGGAGGCCCTGCACTTGTCCCTTGGGCAAGCCATGGAACGGTGTGAAAATAACTCTCTCATACGCAGTAGCAGTAGTGGTAACGAAGAACGACTCTACACAGCTGCAGAGGATAATTATTGTGCCATTTTGATCAGGCCCGAGATACAAAATACCTCCTTCTACAAAAAAGCTGCAGAATGTATACGTCTCGTGTAATAGCAGCTACGAATGTGCGTTTGGCTTTCATTTGCTGTCGCATGATAAATATATGTAAAGTAGATACTTACTTAAGTAAGACCAAGACTTCTTTTCTCGTACCAACTTGAACTTCATTATCACTCGGTACTCGAATTGTCCACCAAAATCGCTCACAAAAAATCAACGACCGAACCGCATCTCTTCTGCCGTTAATTCAATCATGCCGACCAAAAGCTCTCAACGCTTTCATTCAATCATGCCGACAGACGGCATCATGAAGAGCTCTCACAGCCATTCATTCAATCATGGATGGCAAATTGCTGTCTCAAGCCACTTGCCGCTGCTTGCAGAGCTCATAATTTTTCATCAAGCAAACTGTCAACATCATTCACTACCAAACCACCATGTCGGCCGATTCTCCGCTCTTCGCTCGCCGGCCGCTTGCTATACTACCGCCGCCTCCCAACAGCGTTCACCCGCAAGCATCGCCGCCGCCTTGACGCAGGCTCCGCCGCTAACGACTGCAGCCGATGACCGATGATTACAGGTGAGTTACAACCGATTCATGATCCCCTGTCCGGTTTTAATGGCTGATCGAGCAACAACTTCAGCGCCGAGGAAAGCCGGCGCTATACAAATTGGCCCAGAACCGTGGAAGCCGGTGCTATACAAATTGGCCCAGCACCGTGGAAGCCGGTGCTTTACAAATTGGCCCAGGGCTCAGTCCCAGCACCGAGGCAAAGCCGGTGCTATACAAATAAGGCCCATCGCCGAGGAATGCCGGCGATTAATTAAATTGGCCCTGCTTTTCTTTACGCCTTCGGGTGTACTCGATTTGGGGTTCCGAGAGAGATAGTAACGGTTGGTTTCCAAGGTTGGTCACGGCGGCCTTCGGAGGTGCTGAGAGGCTTAAACAGAGTGTCCGTCCTCCTCAGGGAAAGATTGGCACAGTTCCTTTAGGGTTTGCTAGACCATAAATCCGTCGCTAAACTACCGTTCGATCTCGATGAAAAGCATCTCCACCAACATTTTTAAATCTTTGTTTTGTTTGTCTGATGTCTCTTTGTACCAACTCTCTCTAATGAATCTTTGTTTTGTTTCCTATCTCTAAAAACAGTGCTTTGTAGTTCATATAGAGGCACTCTCTTCGCAAGGCGTATCGCAAGCTACACCGCCAGCGTCCATACATCCACCGCAACTCGGACCAAGCAGAGACTCTTGACGGAAGGCCTTCACTAGCGAGGAACAAATACGGCAAGTTTAGTTTGAGCAGTCGAGCAGGGCCTTCTCTCAAGTTGCGACCATCGCCGTCGCGTGTCTTATGGCACATTATTTGCCGCCTCTCTCTCTAGAGATGGAGAGACGGGATGATTGGGAATTGGCGTTTTCGTCTTCATAGGTCGTAGGAATGAGTCTTTAGATAATGTGTCTCATGTTTGTCAGATGTAAATAATAAGTTCAATTCCACTGCTAGCTTGATCTTATGCTATCCCTCTTGAGATCCACTCAACAAGTGTGTACGTCACGCTCAGTTCCAATAAACATCACTCGATCATATCGTCCTCGTCTCTACTTGTTGCTTTCATTGAGTATCGAGAGTGCAGGTGCAGATTGAGTGCAGAGCTGAGTGCGATAGTATTGAAACTTCCCTCCGACAAAAATGACACACATGACTTCGCCAATGCATTTACATCGTATAATTGAGAGCCGAACGTCATTTGAATGTCTTTTTGGCTGATGACGTACTTAACCTAAAGCCCCACACACTTCGCTGCGGCTCTGTGAGCACATCTACGGCAACGATGAATTCCAGTGAGCATAATTTGCCGCCTTGAAGTGTTGAGATGTAGATGCATTTGCTATATACGCACGTAGATCTGATTGAAGTAGTATCGTCGGTAAAATTTAGTAATGAATTGAGGGACTCATCGTGGCAAATAATGTAGGGCGATGACTTGAAGTGTCGGCCAATGTCTTCTATAGCTTTGAGTTTGAGTCCGGCTGAGCTGTTTGCATATAGTCGGTCATAAACTTCAACCTTGGCCTTGGTAGTACTTTTCAGCATCGAATAGATTGTTTTGCTATATCATGACAATGATCTTATGGATGTCATTCCTTCGTATGATGATAATCCTAGCCTAGGTGATATTCGAAGTATTGTATGGCAGTGATCATGCCCGGGTTCAATACGATTCTGCGTGTGCTGTAGATGAGGTGGATACAGCGGTATATCGCGTGGTCAGCAGTGCTTCAACCCCAGGTCAGTCCATATCTCCTATCACTTTATGTTTGTGGGAAGTCCTTGATCAATGGGGTAGCATGTGGATGTGGGAAGACCTTGAACTGACGGGGGGCTTCGAGTTCATAGTGGCGGGTATTATTGATTCGTCACTGGTATGCGTGGCGGATGGATCCTCTATCAAGGAGATGTACCCACATATCTGTTCAGCTGCATTCATTATGGAGTGTTCAAAGGGGCGAGGCCGTATCATTGGCAAATTCTCAGACAAAACGCTTGCAGCTTGTATTGGCTATTCATCTCATTTTATTAGCGGTGAACAAGCTAACTTCGACACTTTCTCTGGATCTACCCAGATCTATTCTGATTGCTCGCTCGGGGGCTCTCCTCAATGTTGAAAACTGGCCTCCACATCGCATTTCATCAAGCTGCCGTCATTCAGATATACTCACAAAGCTTTGACCTTTAGTATTCTCACCATTCCCAAGTTGTTGTCAAATCGTATCAGCCAAAAATCCCTCCCCTATCAAATCATCCATATCTCATCATCGTCCAATCAGATAAAAGAGTCAATAGTTGGACAGTACCATAGTAGCAGCACTATTGATCAATATAACGTACCTTGCATTGCCATCATACAAGGTGGTGAGTCATGATGATTCAGAGGTAGTAAGCAACCACTATCGAAATCGAATGGAACTAGAACTAGGGTGCACCGTGTGCGAGTAAAGAGAGAAGTTCAAGCAGATACATAGGTGCATCAACCTCGGAAGTCACAGAATCTTTGGCTCTCCCAAAACTTCACGGCGTAAGTTTGGAGGGCGATCATTAGTATGAACATTCGGCACTATTGTGCACCGTGCACCGGTGCTATTTAGAGAGTATATAGTGTCGAGAAGAGGTAAAGCAGATAGATAGACGCATGCACGCCAGCCAAATGAAAATGAGTGGCAACCTAGGAAGTCACAGGTATCTGATTTTGAGTTTCGAAAGCCGACCCCATGCCTGCAAGATGCAGGCGATGGGGTCGGCGGCAGATTTGTCTCAATACTCATTAAATGCTGCTAGCTGTTAAAAGCTACTAAAACCTTTCTTCGCATTGTGCCTGGCCAAAGCTATGCGTGGAGCAAGGATCATAGCTGTGCATGGAGAATTGCCTCATGATTTGATAATGAATTGTACGACAGTGCTAAAACGAATCGCTGTAATTCTGATTCTGTCTGTGCTGCAATCTTCGCAGTTAGTAAGACTCGGAAGCTGTAAGAGTAAAACTAATAATTGCGTCAGTATCAAATCATCTTCAAGCCGTAGATGCATCTTGACGCCGCAATATTGTAGTTGTATATGCTTTAATTGGCCATCACACAAAGGTGAATTCTTGTGTCTTACGAACAGCATACTAATAGCAAGGTTGATCCTTGCAACGTGGATTCATTTGTGACATCATATCAATGAACGGTAATCGGACGACACATCATTGGCGCAGCAAATCTGATTTCACTATCTAAATCTCAAGAGACGAAGACCAACGACTCACACCAGCCGCATGCATCCATCCATCATTGTGCCACGTGGTATTTTTGTCAGTTGTTAGTTTCTTCCATCTTCCACTAAAGCAGAGGGAATGGTGAATGAACTTCGAGCGTTGGAGGCCCTGCACTTGTCCCTTGGGCAAGCCATGGAACGGTGTGAAAATAACTCTCTCATACGCAGTAGCAGTAGTGGTAACGAAGAACGACTCTACACAGCTGCAGAGGATAATTATTGTGCCATTTTGATCAGGCCCGAGATACAAAATACCTCCTTCTACAAAAAAGCTGCAGAATGTATACGTCTCGTGTAATAGCAGCTACGAATGTGCGTTTGGCTTTCATTTGCTGTCGCATGATAAATATATGTAAAGTAGATACTTACTTAAGTAAGACCAAGACTTCTTTTCTCGTACCAACTTGAACTTCATTATCACTCGGTACTCGAATTGTCCACCAAAATCGCTCACAAAAAATCAACGACCGAACCGCATCTCTTCTGCCGTTAATTCAATCATGCCGACCAAAAGCTCTCAACGCTTTCATTCAATCATGCCGACAGACGGCATCATGAAGAGCTCTCACAGCCATTCATTCAATCATGGATGGCAAATTGCTGTCTCAAGCCACTTGCCGCTGCTTGCAGAGCTCATAATTTTTCATCAAGCAAACTGTCAACATCATTCACTACCAAACCACCATGTCGGCCGATTCTCCGCTCTTCGCTCGCCGGCCGCTTGCTATACTACCGCCGCCTCCCAACAGCGTTCACCCGCAAGCATCGCCGCCGCCTTGACGCAGGCTCCGCCGCTAACGACTGCAGCCGATGACCGATGATTACAGGTGAGTTACAACCGATTCATGATCCCCTGTCCGGTTTTAATGGCTGATCGAGCAACAACTTCAGCGCCGAGGAAAGCCGGCGCTATACAAATTGGCCCAGAACCGTGGAAGCCGGTGCTATACAAATTGGCCCAGCACCGTGGAAGCCGGTGCTTTACAAATTGGCCCAGGGCTCAGTCCCAGCACCGAGGCAAAGCCGGTGCTATACAAATAAGGCCCATCGCCGAGGAATGCCGGCGATTAATTAAATTGGCCCTGCTTTTCTTTACGCCTTCGGGTGTACTCGATTTGGGGTTCCGAGAGAGATAGTAACGGTTGGTTTCCAAGGTTGGTCACGGCGGCCTTCGGAGGTGCTGAGAGGCTTAAACAGAGTGTCCGTCCTCCTCAGGGAAAGATTGGCACAGTTCCTTTAGGGTTTGCTAGACCATAAATCCGTCGCTAAACTACCGTTCGATCTCGATGAAAAGCATCTCCACCAACATTTTTAAATCTTTGTTTTGTTTGTCTGATGTCTCTTTGTACCAACTCTCTCTAATGAATCTTTGTTTTGTTTCCTATCTCTAAAAACAGTGCTTTGTAGTTCATATAGAGGCACTCTCTTCGCAAGGCGTATCGCAAGCTACACCGCCAGCGTCCATACATCCACCGCAACTCGGACCAAGCAGAGACTCTTGACGGAAGGCCTTCACTAGCGAGGAACAAATACGGCAAGTTTAGTTTGAGCAGTCGAGCAGGGC
This sequence comes from Skeletonema tropicum, assembly GCA_037178625.1. NCBI lineage: Eukaryota > Bacillariophyta > Thalassiosirophyceae > Thalassiosirales > Thalassiosiraceae > Skeletonema > Skeletonema tropicum. The sequence continues at coordinate 1,235,267 of CM074148.1, forward strand.
CTTCTCTCAAGTTGCGACCATCGCCGTCGCGTGTCTTATGGCACATTATTTGCCGCCTCTCTCTCTAGAGATGGAGAGACGGGATGATTGGGAATTGGCGTTTTCGTCTTCATAGGTCGTAGGAATGAGTCTTTAGATAATGTGTCTCATGTTTGTCAGATGTAAATAATAAGTTCAATTCCACTGCTAGCTTGATCTTATGCTATCCCTCTTGAGATCCACTCAACAAGTGTGTACGTCACGCTCAGTTCCAATAAACATCACTCGATCATATCGTCCTCGTCTCTACTTGTTGCTTTCATTGAGTATCGAGAGTGCAGGTGCAGATTGAGTGCAGAGCTGAGTGCGATAGTATTGAAACTTCCCTCCGACAAAAATGACACACATGACTTCGCCAATGCATTTACATCGTATAATTGAGAGCCGAACGTCATTTGAATGTCTTTTTGGCTGATGACGTACTTAACCTAAAGCCCCACACACTTCGCTGCGGCTCTGTGAGCACATCTACGGCAACGATGAATTCCAGTGAGCATAATTTGCCGCCTTGAAGTGTTGAGATGTAGATGCATTTGCTATATACGCACGTAGATCTGATTGAAGTAGTATCGTCGGTAAAATTTAGTAATGAATTGAGGGACTCATCGTGGCAAATAATGTAGGGCGATGACTTGAAGTGTCGGCCAATGTCTTCTATAGCTTTGAGTTTGAGTCCGGCTGAGCTGTTTGCATATAGTCGGTCATAAACTTCAACCTTGGCCTTGGTAGTACTTTTCAGCATCGAATAGATTGTTTTGCTATATCATGACAATGATCTTATGGATGTCATTCCTTCGTATGATGATAATCCTAGCCTAGGTGATATTCGAAGTATTGTATGGCAGTGATCATGCCCGGGTTCAATACGATTCTGCGTGTGCTGTAGATGAGGTGGATACAGCGGTATATCGCGTGGTCAGCAGTGCTTCAACCCCAGGTCAGTCCATATCTCCTATCACTTTATGTTTGTGGGAAGTCCTTGATCAATGGGGTAGCATGTGGATGTGGGAAGACCTTGAACTGACGGGGGGCTTCGAGTTCATAGTGGCGGGTATTATTGATTCGTCACTGGTATGCGTGGCGGATGGATCCTCTATCAAGGAGATGTACCCACATATCTGTTCAGCTGCATTCATTATGGAGTGTTCAAAGGGGCGAGGCCGTATCATTGGCAAATTCTCAGACAAAACGCTTGCAGCTTGTATTGGCTATTCATCTCATTTTATTAGCGGTGAACAAGCTAACTTCGACACTTTCTCTGGATCTACCCAGATCTATTCTGATTGCTCGCTCGGGGGCTCTCCTCAATGTTGAAAACTGGCCTCCACATCGCATTTCATCAAGCTGCCGTCATTCAGATATACTCACAAAGCTTTGACCTTTAGTATTCTCACCATTCCCAAGTTGTTGTCAAATCGTATCAGCCAAAAATCCCTCCCCTATCAAATCATCCATATCTCATCATCGTCCAATCAGATAAAAGAGTCAATAGTTGGACAGTACCATAGTAGCAGCACTATTGATCAATATAACGTACCTTGCATTGCCATCATACAAGGTGGTGAGTCATGATGATTCAGAGGTAGTAAGCAACCACTATCGAAATCGAATGGAACTAGAACTAGGGTGCACCGTGTGCGAGTAAAGAGAGAAGTTCAAGCAGATACATAGGTGCATCAACCTCGGAAGTCACAGAATCTTTGGCTCTCCCAAAACTTCACGGCGTAAGTTTGGAGGGCGATCATTAGTATGAACATTCGGCACTATTGTGCACCGTGCACCGGTGCTATTTAGAGAGTATATAGTGTCGAGAAGAGGTAAAGCAGATAGATAGACGCATGCACGCCAGCCAAATGAAAATGAGTGGCAACCTAGGAAGTCACAGGTATCTGATTTTGAGTTTCGAAAGCCGACCCCATGCCTGCAAGATGCAGGCGATGGGGTCGGCGGCAGATTTGTCTCAATACTCATTAAATGCTGCTAGCTGTTAAAAGCTACTAAAACCTTTCTTCGCATTGTGCCTGGCCAAAGCTATGCGTGGAGCAAGGATCATAGCTGTGCATGGAGAATTGCCTCATGATTTGATAATGAATTGTACGACAGTGCTAAAACGAATCGCTGTAATTCTGATTCTGTCTGTGCTGCAATCTTCGCAGTTAGTAAGACTCGGAAGCTGTAAGAGTAAAACTAATAATTGCGTCAGTATCAAATCATCTTCAAGCCGTAGATGCATCTTGACGCCGCAATATTGTAGTTGTATATGCTTTAATTGGCCATCACACAAAGGTGAATTCTTGTGTCTTACGAACAGCATACTAATAGCAAGGTTGATCCTTGCAACGTGGATTCATTTGTGACATCATATCAATGAACGGTAATCGGACGACACATCATTGGCGCAGCAAATCTGATTTCACTATCTAAATCTCAAGAGACGAAGACCAACGACTCACACCAGCCGCATGCATCCATCCATCATTGTGCCACGTGGTATTTTTGTCAGTTGTTAGTTTCTTCCATCTTCCACTAAAGCAGAGGGAATGGTGAATGAACTTCGAGCGTTGGAGGCCCTGCACTTGTCCCTTGGGCAAGCCATGGAACGGTGTGAAAATAACTCTCTCATACGCAGTAGCAGTAGTGGTAACGAAGAACGACTCTACACAGCTGCAGAGGATAATTATTGTGCCATTTTGATCAGGCCCGAGATACAAAATACCTCCTTCTACAAAAAAGCTGCAGAATGTATACGTCTCGTGTAATAGCAGCTACGAATGTGCGTTTGGCTTTCATTTGCTGTCGCATGATAAATATATGTAAAGTAGATACTTACTTAAGTAAGACCAAGACTTCTTTTCTCGTACCAACTTGAACTTCATTATCACTCGGTACTCGAATTGTCCACCAAAATCGCTCACAAAAAATCAACGACCGAACCGCATCTCTTCTGCCGTTAATTCAATCATGCCGACCAAAAGCTCTCAACGCTTTCATTCAATCATGCCGACAGACGGCATCATGAAGAGCTCTCACAGCCATTCATTCAATCATGGATGGCAAATTGCTGTCTCAAGCCACTTGCCGCTGCTTGCAGAGCTCATAATTTTTCATCAAGCAAACTGTCAACATCATTCACTACCAAACCACCATGTCGGCCGATTCTCCGCTCTTCGCTCGCCGGCCGCTTGCTATACTACCGCCGCCTCCCAACAGCGTTCACCCGCAAGCATCGCCGCCGCCTTGACGCAGGCTCCGCCGCTAACGACTGCAGCCGATGACCGATGATTACAGGTGAGTTACAACCGATTCATGATCCCCTGTCCGGTTTTAATGGCTGATCGAGCAACAACTTCAGCGCCGAGGAAAGCCGGCGCTATACAAATTGGCCCAGAACCGTGGAAGCCGGTGCTATACAAATTGGCCCAGCACCGTGGAAGCCGGTGCTTTACAAATTGGCCCAGGGCTCAGTCCCAGCACCGAGGCAAAGCCGGTGCTATACAAATAAGGCCCATCGCCGAGGAATGCCGGCGATTAATTAAATTGGCCCTGCTTTTCTTTACGCCTTCGGGTGTACTCGATTTGGGGTTCCGAGAGAGATAGTAACGGTTGGTTTCCAAGGTTGGTCACGGCGGCCTTCGGAGGTGCTGAGAGGCTTAAACAGAGTGTCCGTCCTCCTCAGGGAAAGATTGGCACAGTTCCTTTAGGGTTTGCTAGACCATAAATCCGTCGCTAAACTACCGTTCGATCTCGATGAAAAGCATCTCCACCAACATTTTTAAATCTTTGTTTTGTTTGTCTGATGTCTCTTTGTACCAACTCTCTCTAATGAATCTTTGTTTTGTTTCCTATCTCTAAAAACAGTGCTTTGTAGTTCATATAGAGGCACTCTCTTCGCAAGGCGTATCGCAAGCTACACCGCCAGCGTCCATACATCCACCGCAACTCGGACCAAGCAGAGACTCTTGACGGAAGGCCTTCACTAGCGAGGAACAAATACGGCAAGTTTAGTTTGAGCAGTCGAGCAGGGCCTTCTCTCAAGTTGCGACCATCGCCGTCGCGTGTCTTATGGCACATTATTTGCCGCCTCTCTCTCTAGAGATGGAGAGACGGGATGATTGGGAATTGGCGTTTTCGTCTTCATAGGTCGTAGGAATGAGTCTTTAGATAATGTGTCTCATGTTTGTCAGATGTAAATAATAAGTTCAATTCCACTGCTAGCTTGATCTTATGCTATCCCTCTTGAGATCCACTCAACAAGTGTGTACGTCACGCTCAGTTCCAATAAACATCACTCGATCATATCGTCCTCGTCTCTACTTGTTGCTTTCATTGAGTATCGAGAGTGCAGGTGCAGATTGAGTGCAGAGCTGAGTGCGATAGTATTGAAACTTCCCTCCGACAAAAATGACACACATGACTTCGCCAATGCATTTACATCGTATAATTGAGAGCCTTAATCTTTGAAGCCCCACACGCACACACAACACACACTTTGGTGCGGCGCTCTCTATCTGAGCACATCAGGCTGCCGATGCCGTAGATGCATTAAAAAGTCCACAGAGAGAGGCAGCATATGAAACGATAAAGATGCACGATGAATTCCAGTGAGCATGATTTGCCGCCTTGAAGTGTTGAGATGTAGATGCATTTGCTACGCACGTAGATCTGATTGAAGTAGTATCGTCCGTACAATTTAGTAATGAATTGAGGGACTCATCGTGGCAAATAATGTAGGGTGATGACTTGGAGTGTGGGCCAATGTCTTCTCTATAGCTTTGAGTTTGAGTCCGGCTGAGCTGTTTGCATATAGTCGGTCATAAGTAAACTTCAACCTTGGCCTTGGTAGTACTTTTCAGCATCGAATAGATTGTTTTGCTATAAATAAATACAATGATCTTATGGATGTCATTTCTTCGTATGATAGGAGGTGATATTTGAAGTATTGTATGGAAGTGATCATGCCCGGGTTCAATACGATTCTGCGTGTGCTGTCGATGAGGTGGATACAGCGGTATCATCGCGTGGTCAGCAGTGCTTCAACCCCAGGTCAGTCCATACCTCCTAGCACTTTGTGGGAAGTGGGTAGCATGTGGATGTGGGAAGATCTTATCTTGAACTGACAGGGAGCTTCGAGTTCTTCGTGGCGACTATTATTGATTGGTCACTGGTATGCGTGGCGGATGGATCCTCTATCAAGGAGATGTACCCACATATCTGTTCAGTGTTCAAAGAGGCGAGGCCGTCTCATTGGCAAGTTCTCAGACAAAAAGTTTGCAGCTTGTATTGGCTATTCATCTCATTTTATTAGCGGTGAACAAGCAAACTCCGACACTTTCTGGATCTACCCAGATCTATTCTGATTGCTCGCTCGGGGGCTCTCCGCAATGTTGAAAACTGGCCTCCACATCGCATTTCATCAAGCTGCCGTGATTCAGATATACTCAAAGCTTTGACCTTTTTTTATTCTTACCATTCCCAAGTTGATCGTCAAATCGTATCAGCCAAGAATCCCTCCCCTATCAAATCATCCATATCTCATCATCGTCCAATCGGATAAAGGAGTCAATAGTTGGTAGTTGGACAGCACCATAGTAGCAGCACTATTGATCAATATAACGCACCTTGCATTGCCATCGTACAAGGGTGGTGAGTCATGATGATTCAGAGGTAGTAAGCAACCACTATCGAAATCGAATGGAACTAGTACTATATCGAGGCAAAGTATCGATCGGATCGGATCGCACCCCTCTAAGCTTCTTACATAAGTACATCAACTTTTAAGTCGTCTTAGTAGTTGTAATTATGATACCAGCATCTTTCCAACAATAACACATCTTTGTTCTCGGACCTCCCATCCCCCATCCTGTCCCGCAAGGAAGGTGTTAGTCATTTATTTCCCCTCTACCTACAGGTACCTCTTCGTGGTCCATCATGGAAGCAATCATCAACTAGTCACAATTCTCTCTATCAATATTCCTTCTATTCACTTTCATTATCTTATTCATCTTCTCCCTCCTCTTCCACTTCAAATGTGTGCGATGGCAACTCGAGAAAAGGGAGCACATTACTCATCAAAATGTCTGCGGGTAGGATAAGCTCGAGAGTTGTAACTACATCCTCATCTAACAAGCGACGATGCTCAGCCTTGTAGCGATTGATTTTGTCAATAACTGATCTAATCCACCTTCGTATAACCAAGGCCTTTTCTCCCGATGCAGACGTGGAAAGTCCAGTAGCGATTGATATGTCACCTGAGTTTGCTGTCGATGCGCTTCCAGTTGCAAGATTGAGGTCCCCACTCGAAGATCCAGCGCTCGTGCCAGCAGCATCGGCAGTCTTCAAGCTGGCTGTGCCGGAGCTACCGTCATCGCTGACTCCTGATGTGATGGTCATGATTCCACCTCCAGTTGACGAGCCCGAGCCAGCCGAGATTGTCACTGCTCCGCCCTGATTGGGTTCATCTCCTGCTTCTATGGTCATGCTACCGCCATCTGATGATTGAGAGTCACCGGCCACAAAGGTAGCAGAACCAGCATTGGCCGAACCAGAAGCGCCCGCTTCCAACGTGATGGAGCCGCCAAGTGTGTCACTGGAGCCTACCGTGAGAGCAAGGTCTCCTGCAGATGCAGACGTGGAAAGTCCAGTAGCGATTGATATGTCACCTGAGTTTGCTGTCGATGCGCTTCCAGTTGCATGATTGAGGTCCCCACTCGAAGATCCAGCGCTCGTGCCAGCAGCATCGGCAGTCTTCAAGCTGGCTGTGCCGGAGCTACCGTCATCGCTGACTCCTGATGTGATGGCCATGATTCCACCTCCAGTTGACGAGCCCGAGCCAGCCGAGATTGTCACTGCTCCGCCCTGATTGGGTTCATCTCCTGCTTCTATGGTCATGCTACCGCCATCTGATGATTGAGAGTCACCGGCCACAAAGGTAGCAGAACCAGCATTGGCCGAACCAGAAGCGCCCGCTTCCAACGTGATGGAGCCGCCAAGTGTGTCACTGGAGCCTACCGTGAGAGCAAGGTCTCCTGCAGATGCAGACGTGGAAAGTCCAGTAGCGATTGATATGTCACCTGAGTTTGCTGTCGATGCGCTTCCAGTTGCATGATTGAGGTCCCCACTCGAAGATCCAGCGCTCGTGCCAGCAGCATCGGCAGTCTTCAAGCTGGCTGTGCCGGAGCTACCGTCATCGCTGACTCCTGATGTGATGGCCATGATTCCACCTCCAGTTGACGAGCCCGAGCCAGCCGAGATTGTCACTGCTCCGCCCTGATTGGGTCCATCTCCTGCTTCTATGGTCATTCTACCGCCAGCACCATCCCATTCAGAGCTATTGGCATTCCACTCGCCCCTAGCAGGTGCAGTGGGAAGAATCTGATTAATACTATCAATTTCTGCATACATATCCTTTCGCCACTCCTCCAATTGTAAAGCGGCGATAGCTTCATGTATTTCTCCTTCAACTAGATCAACTTGCTCCAAATTATCACACCCCTCAAAGACATCATCCGACGTAATCAGGCCATCTTTCAATGGGATGGTGATTCGTTCTAGAGAGGGGCAGAACCCGAATGCTCTCTTCTCAATTCTTTCCAGCTTGTTGCCAAATTTCACGTCTGCCAGATGGTCACAACAATAGAATGCATCCTCCTCAACAAGTTCGGCAGATGGCAGGTGGATGCTCTCCAAAAATGCACAGTCAAAGAATGCTTTTTCACCTATTCTTTCCAGCTTGTCACATTCGATATGCATCAAATCGTAACAGCAATCGAATGCCCTATACCCAGCAATTTCAACGCCCGGCATGATCACTCGTCGCAAGGAATAGCAATAAACGAACGCCTTTTTTTCAATCCTTTCGACTTTATCATGACAAATGACTTCCATGATATTAGGATGCTCATAGAATGCACTGTTACGAACGAATGTGGTAAATTCATCCACGATGATAAGATTTACATCATCAGGAACATATTCGTCCTCTTCGCCCCTGTAGAGGTATTTAACGTATTTATTATCGCCCACGTCCGACATGATGAAGCAGTAGCAGCAATAACATTACAGTCTTCTCACTTTATATGGCTACGGCTTGCAAATTGATGCATCACGTCGAGGATGGCATGATGCCATCTATCATCGTGGGAGGAGTTCGTGTTTTGCAAAAAAATAAAAGTTGGTACTGTATCACTGCGCTACGATACATTTTGAATTCCTACGTAGGCCTATGTAGAATTTTGCGGGAACTGCATTCTAGTAGAAACTATACGCAAACGCTCTCTATCTCATGCATGCCACTGCACACGATAATTAAAGCTTCGATTGATCTCTTTACTATGGCCCGATGATATCATCAGTGTCAATATAATCATCTAATGCTTCATTATCCATCTTAAGGTAAAAGAATATCTTGTGTTGACTGAGCGCCTAAGTACAATACGCTGGTTGTTACTACTGCTTAGCTCGGGCACTTTATGTTGTATGGATGTTCGAGCCAATGATTCTTGTGTCCTGACTCGCGAGTATGGTAATGATAGCTCGCAAACATTGCACACCATACTATCTTACTATGCAGACACTTCACACTTCGTTTCTCCGTTGCTGCCATGTTTCTTGGTCTTGGAGGATGACCAACTATTGCTATCATAATCATATCTCCTTTATTCAAGTTTCCGCTCGAATAGCCAGAGCTTCGCGGTGGATCGCTCAGCCTTAGCTAGCCATACCAGGCGCACAGAAGAAGGTAATACGAATGGATACAAATCAGATGCCTCTCTAGTTGACGGAGAAGGACAAGCGACTCTACATCTACTCTATCTTATACATAAACATATAAATCGCATTCGTCAAGTGTAAATTTCTTCTATGTAATAGTATTATTTACAGCATGCTAATGCTTAGCTATATTTGTCTACCATATCAATAGCTCCTGACTGTTGTACTGCGAGAAATATATGAGTGAGGAAGTAGTAGCCTGACATTCTCAGGGTGAAAGGGGTCAACTTGAGAGTCGGGCGCCAGATGGCGACAAAAATGTGGCAGATTGGTAGCTGAGAGCAACTTCGAGCTTCTTTAAGTTAGAATGAACACGCCCAGGGAAGTTCATCGCACCAATCCGATTGATCGGAGCACTATTTTGGGCTGCAAACTCCTCTGCATCGACATCGACGCCCGACAGCACAGAAAGCAACAGACAACAGCAAACTTTGCTGTCTGGGCTGTCTGAAATGAAGTGAAAAAAAGAGAATTAGATTCGATTCGAGGCGGTGAACTTTCGCCTCGCCAACCCCTCCAGTTCGTAAATAAATACCAGTTCGGACCCACGACTGAAACTCAAATCCAACGATTGACAACAAACAACAACACCACTGATGCAGCCGCCTCCGGTGCTGCCGGGTGGAGCAACAATAATGCTGAAGAAGCAGAAGCAGCAACAACGGCGGCGGCAACATCTCAACGATTGACAACCAACAACAACACTTTTAGAGAGATTGATATTGAGAGATAGAAGTGATGTCAGATAGCAATAAGTATCTTGGTACGATCTCAAACCACTCAAGCAGGATCCACCATCTTGGCAAGATCCATCACAAAAGATGATTAAGACGAGTCGATGAGCTCACAATTCCAAATCCAGATCGATAATACTGAATAAGTAATAGATTGTTACATCTCAAGAACTACCATTTTCGCCTCCTATAGTTCTGTACCTCAACTAGCAGTGTTGCCGTGTTACCATTCATTTCTATTTGATTTATTGGTGCGCGGCGCTGAACCTGATAACCTTTTTGAAGCTTGAAGTACAATACCTACATAAGTTTCTACCCACTTCAAGCCCTACGGGTGGTACCGTTTTGTGTGGGATATGCAGTGGAGGACGGGAACCGTGAAATTTCTTAATAATCCATTTCCTAAACCGTCCTTAACGTGACATTTTAAATTTAGGGGGCTTAATAGTATTCCTACGTGGAATATCCTAAAAGAAAGATCTCCAAAAAGCCCCTAACGTTACCTGGGATTTTTTACTCTCTTCGCTTTGATTGAGCGAGAGTCCCAACTAGAAAATGAAGCGGAAGGAAACTTGCTCAACGCCCCAACCTCTAATTCAGGCAATGAAGCTATGAAGCTAAACTCAACAAAGCTCTCTCTCTAGCTCAATCTTACTCAGGTTGGCTTATTACCACTATTTACTTCACGGTAGGTTAGTAGTAGTTTGCACCTTCATAGCGCCTTTGTCTCCAGGTAGACTGTCCAAGCTTCGGCTTTTAAATTGGTTTTAGTCGAGCGAAGCAGAGCTTACCCGTCATTTCGTTCGAAATTCCTGTCCGTCCGTGTGCGTGTGTCCGTCGTGGACAGAAATCAAACCCTAGAAATTTTGCGCAAGAGCAACCATAGAAGGCGCGAACTCGAAAACCTACCTATGCCAAGAGGGGATTGAACAACAAAGAAATTACCTATGACAACACGACCTTACAGCAGCAGCGATGTGAACTACTGGTGAAACAGCAAGAAGAAGCAAATCTGTAGAAAGAGTCGGAAGTCGGGACAGACTGATGAAAAGCACCGGAAAGAGCTGTAACAGTTACAAATTACAAGCACTTTAAGTGATACCAGCAAGAGAATAGCGCATATGATCAAGAATGTATGCAATCGTTGGACCACGGTGTAAGAGAAACAATGTACGTGCAGTACAAGTGGAGTAGAGAGATTGGAGAGACAAATATAGTCTGATGAGACTGAGATGTCCATAAGAAGAAAGTAGGTTATTCACGAAGCTTGAGCTGCTGCGTACAATTGAAAGGACGGCTTCCAGTAGGAGCGAAATTTGAGGGTTGCCGGTTTTTCCGGGTCAACGACCTATGACAGGTACCTAGTTATTTTGTTAAGCAATCCGATGCGGACTTTTTGGGATTAGGAAAAAGATCGCCATGGCGACCTTTGTGGCGTCTTTCGACGAACCGTATTTCGGCAAACAAAGTCGGCAGGCTTATGCGTGTTATGTAGTGTTCGGGGCAGGGCCAGGGATCGTGTGGTTTGACTTACTTATTTGCTACGCACGTAGGTCCCGTGGTAGGGCTAGGGCTATCTATGAGGAATATGTTAGGTTTATGAGGAATCTCCTTGTGGAGGGACAGTTAGCTGGTGGCTACTTCGGCCTGAAGTAGATCATCTGAAGTTAGGCATTCATCGTGGCAAATAATGTAGGGCGATGACTTGGAGTGTGGGCCAACGTCTTCTCTGTAGCTTTGAGTTTGAGTCCATGAGCTGTTTGCATATAGTCGGTCATAAACTTCAACCTTGGCCTTGGTAGTACTTTTCAGCATCGAATAGATTGTTTTGCTATATCATGACAATGATCTTATGGATGTCATTTCTTCGTATGATATAGGAGGTGATATTTGAAGTATCGTATGGAAGTGATCATGCCTGGGTTCAATATATATGATTCTGCGTGTGCTGTCGATGAGGTGGATACAGCGGTATCATCGCGTGGTCAGCAGTGCTTCAACCTCAGGTCAGTCCATACCTCTTATCACTTTATGTTTTTGGGAAGTCCTTGATCAATGGGGTAGCATGTGGATGTGGGAAGATCTTGAACTGACGGGGAGCTTCAAGTTCATTGTGGCGACTATTATTGATTGATCAGTTGTGTGTGGCGGATGGATATGAACTTAGATATCTGTTCAGCTGCATTCATTATGGAGTGTTCAAAGGGGCGAGGAGTCCACTCCACTTCTCTGGGGAACTAAGTCCGAGTTTGATACCAAGCCTCAGACATGTAAACATCAAAAGGAACATCCTACTTGTGTTGCTGCGTTCCACTTCTTTGTCATTAAAGAAGCTAGCTATGTTGCATAATCTAAGATAAATAATGTGAATGACGCACCATATGTTTTGCGCCTCTCCATCATGGCATAATTATATGTAACTGCATCTTATTCTTACTTCATCATCCAGCGAAGACACGGATGGACAGACGAGCAATATGACAATGTGTATTGGATGACGATAGGCACACTACAGGTCTCGGTTATCTCTGCTCAGCGATGAGCGATCAGCGATGGTTGGTTGATGGAATGTTAGTTTGGGATGATGGAGGGGTGGAACAAGTTGATTTGTGTAGGTGGTATCTATGATTATGTACTTTGAGGTATGTATGAGCTGAGACTTCGAGATAACAAGACATTCCTCTCTACATACCTTAAAGTACCATAATCGTACATACTAGTACCACACATCACTTTCAAACTTCAAACGCACTCATTTGACATCCATTCTTCCACACTACCATCACTTCTTTAGACCCAATCAACCTTCTGAATGCTATCGTAGATGCGAGACCTGTAGTGTGACGATAGGGGAAGTGAGACGGAAAAGTACCCTTAGCCAGCAGCGATTTACCTGCAAACTAATGCATGGCCTCCTCCCAGTGAATCACGTGAAGCAACATGAAACACAAGTAGCGCAGTGCCCGAACTGTCGACAGTGCGATGACGAAACAATAGCACACGTGTTTCAATGTTCCCACCCGGATATGGCTGCGAAACGTGCCGCAATTATAGCAGCACTCCGGAAGAAAGGACTCCTGAAAATATCACGAAAAATACTACTCAGAGTGGCAAACTTGCAAACGGGGGCGAGATTCGAACCACATCAGAATACCCGAGGATCCAGGAAGCACTGGAAGCACAACGTGACCTCGGGTGGGATGACTTCTTTAGAGGATATCTGGTAAAAGAATGGTATCAATATCAAGCATTGGAGAGTACTCATCATGGGGACGCCCACCAGCAGTTTTATCAACTCCAAAAATTGATCTGGTATGAAGTTGCATTACCGCAGTGGCATGAGCGAAACAGACTAGCTCATGGAACTCAGTCATTTGACAAGCAAATAGAGAGTGCACATTTAGCAGAGCAATTGGTATGGTACAGTCAACATCGAGAGGAGATGCCGCCAGGCTTTCACCAACGGTGGGCAAATCATAGTATTGACGAAATAAGCAATATGGATTTGGCTACTAGGCGATTGTGGGTGCATCACCTCAAGATAGGCAGGCAAGCGGTCGAGATGCGAGCAGAACAGCGGAAGGAAAGTCAACGAACATTATCGTTCTACTTCAATGCATTCGGCCCACCATTACCGCCACCTCAGCGACAACGTGTGGCTGATGAAGCCGAGGAACACGCAAATAGAGTAGTATTGTATCGTGAGAAGGGACAGCCGAGAACAGACGCAGTCCTCAATGAACTCGAGAAATCGAAGACGTAAACAACCGTATGGTTGAACTAATCCTGGCCAGGAGACTATTTAGGTCTTCTGGCTTGGAGTGCGATCTGAGAAACAGTTGTGGAGGCAGTATATGAGCACTATCAATGCTACCGACACAGCACACATGTTGGTTAGTCATAATTTTGCCCCTAGAGGGCTAATCAGACGTACTTTAAAATTTCTGTTATATTATTATTATTATTCTTACTTCATCAGCTCTTCTTTATGTATTTGATTCCTGTCCGTCTAGGTTGAGGTCAAATTTCAGCCAGATACTAATACTAGGAGTGGACACACACAAGCACAAGTCCATCCAGTCCAAATCAATCATCTCACCTCCCTTCTCAGATATAACTAGAATAAATTCCTCCTCGTTAAGTATAATTATCTTCTGTTCAACCTCTTACCGTGTCACTCTTGTGGTGTGTGGTGCTCTTGGTACTTATTGTATCTATCTCACCTTCTTGGAGGATGCTTTTTTTGAGACGCTCATCTCTTTTGGCAGTGAGTCTCGCTCGAGGTGTCACAGTGACACAGATCAAAAGACACCGCGCAGCCGCCCGACAGCCACGAAAAGCTTTCAAAGAACAACATGAGATTGATCTCCTCATCAGCAAGGTAGATAGAAGTAGCAACAAAGAACTCATCCAAAAGTGTGCCTGTCGAGCAGTCGAATACGATAAATTATTTGTGAGCTGCATTCCTCCTCAAGAATCTTCTTCCCGGGCCAACAAGTAATCATCTATCTACTTGTTACTCGATCAAACGCTGCCCATCATTCATGCGGATTGCAAAATTATAATGCTTCCGCCGATTGAGTCTCAGCACCGGCACACTTCGATTTAAGATTACAGCAAATTGATATCCTCTCAAGAGACGCTCTGTAGAGAGAGAGGGCTTTTCAAACATTTGTTGCAGCCCAACTGAAATTATACATCATCGGCCAGGTCGATACACATCATACTTATGTAACCAACATACACAACAACATCATAACAAGCGAGCACCATGTCAAAATCCTCATGTCCAGCACCGCACAAAATCGCCATCACCACCAAAACGAACAACAACAGCAGCAGCAGCAAGAGCAAGCCCTCGGGCACAACATTCTCCCTCCTCGACAAATCCATCGACATCCTCCAGGGCCTCGTGCTCCACAAACAAGTCATTTCCACCGCATTCGAAACCGAACTAATATCATTCATTCAATCTCAGTGCACCAAAGGTCGATCCGGTCAACTCAAAAAACCAACCTATCTCCGCTCCTCGGGGGCACGATCTCAGGGAAATCAACGTGAGGCATTGCAATACGGTGGATTCTTCGATTTCAACAAGGCTCGACCGGGCAAGCGGGGCTTGGTACCGGACTTTCCACCAATTCTGCATCGTCTTGTCGATCATCTTATCGACGAGGGATATTTGGACGAGGAGGTCCGTCCAGACAGTTGTATTATTAATCGGTATGGGAGAGGGGATTGTATTCCACCGCATGTGGATCATGAGAGTTATTATCGTCCTATATCGACGCTGAGTTTGTTGGGGGAGGAGCCCATGTTGGTAGGGACCAAATTTCAGACGGTGAAATCGTGTACGTGGAAACCGACAGTGGGTACATCGGTCATGTTGCCACGGCGGAGTTTGTTGTTGCTGGGAGGGAACTCGGGGAATGTTAGTAAGCATTGTATTAGTTCGTGTAGCGGGGAGAGAATATCGATTACGTTGAGGAAGCAGCCCGGGCCGGATTGGAGGCCAAGTTTGGAGGAGCTTGCCAAGAGAAGTAGTGGTGGTGGAGGAAAGAAGAGAAAGGGGGATAATACTTTGGCGTCAACGGATAGTGGTGGCGAGGTAAAGAAGAAGAAGAAGAAGAAGGCATTATCTGGTTCAGCAAAGCGACGAAAGAAAATGATGAAACTCAAGGGAATTACTCCTCCTGAGAGTAGTGGAGACAATGTTGTATCAGTCCGACAGCAGCAACAGCAACAGCAAAATCAACCGATGGCCCAGAGTAATAGCAGCAACAGCGAAAGGGAAAAGACATCATCAACAAAGAAAAGAAGAAGCAGTGAAAAACAAGCAAAGAGGAATGCTCGGAGGCTGGAGAGAAAACAGAAACAAACATCTACCAATACAAACTCTAATAATAGCTGAGAGTAGAATGACTTTTATCCGATACGCTCTTGCTGGATATGAGAGTTGAGGTATCATTGGCTTCATCATCATCATCATCATTATTATCTGATTTATTCAAGACGTACACCTGCGTTTCAAGTGTCAGTGTGAAAACTCTCGCCTGTGATTACTTGATGTTGATGTAATTCTTGGTACTTACAATTCGTTACATGTTTTACATACCACTTGTCACTTGCGGCTGTGATCTCGTCACTCGGAAAGTGACATCTCAGAGAACTTTCGCATTATTGAGTGCCGAGCGGGGATGACATTACTTACAAATATATATAGCAAATTGAACGCAAAACAGTAAATCGCACGGACAGGAAATCGCTTTCTATGGCTAAAAAGACGAAAAGCAAGACTCGTTCGAATTATCAGTATTGAATTCCTACTTATGGCTCTTCCAAGAAGTTTGCACTCCTTCATTCATCAAAACACAACCAATGACACACACCATTTCCACCAACTTGGAGTTGCAGGTCACAGCGGTTCAAGACTCCGTCATTTGTTTGTTAACGTCTCTCTTCTTTTTTCTTCTTTTTTGTCACATTATAATAGTACTATCACACATAAAGACAAGGAATAAGAGAGTTCGTCATAGTTTTATGTCACAGTCTTAGACTTTTTCCAAAAAGTCCAAGATACGCTACAATAACCGTCGTCGTGAACCGCCGTGAGTAGAATCATAATCTTCGCACGTCCCTGCCATTAGTTCCTCTCGCAGCGCTGGTCGTTGATTACAGTAAGTATCATAGTAGCAGCGTCGTCGTGCCTCAGTGGAGATCAACGATAGAAAAGACGAAGAAGAAAAGCTCCGTTGCTCTAGAGAGAGAGAAAAAACGAAAGCGAGGCTGATTTAAATCAACGTTACATAAAAATCAACGTGTCTTGTGTCTCATTTCATAAGCACACATCATTTTTGTTAACAAACGACGACAATCAACAACAACCAAAGCGCAATCATGACATCATCTCCAACCTCAGCACTCCCCCCTCAAAAATTCCTCCCCTACGCAGCCATCCTCACGCTAGCCGCCAACACCATGAACGGACCGGGAATCACAACCCTACCCGATGTGGCCGTCGATGCCGGCCTATTTCTCTACGTCGTATTGATCGCTGGATCTGTCCTAATGGCGAGCTATGTCTGCCGTCGCATGGTGTTTGCCATGTGGAGCTCGCTATCGTTTTATAATGTTGGCGGGACAGCAGCTACAGCTACTACCGCCACTTCTTATCAAGATGAATCTGTCGACAGCGCCGCTCAGAGTCAGATTGGCAACAAAAGTAGTGCGGCACTCTCCATTACCACCAACGAGGATTATACCGAGGCAGCGTCAGCAGATGAAGTATTGATTCATCGTCATCGTACTCTTTCGCCCAATTTGACAAACACGGGGTCTGAAGAGGAAGCACTCTTGCTACACGACAGTAACAAAAGTAGCAGTGGTATCAAAATTGCAGCCTATCCTCAACCTATACTTGAAAAAACTTCCATTGTTGGACAATCCCTCGAGGCATACGGCAAACAGGCCAGTGTCTACGCTGCATTGACCATGGTAGCATCGGCACTATGTCTCGCACTGGCGCAAATGATGCTCTGTGCGGCCATATTGGATGGTATGTTGGTATCTACCACGGGACAAAGCTGTGCTCTCGGCTTACCTACCAACTCCAATTCCAACTCGTCTTGGATTCACTGCACAAGTCATTCAAGTATGAAGCCCTATGCAGGATCAGGTGCTCCCACATCATTAATTAGTGTTGGGACAGTGATTGCTGCGGCGTTTTCGGTGGGGATGGGTACGGTTGATTTAGATGAGATGATGGGCGTGCAGTATTCGTTATTTGCGTGTTTGATTGTTAGTTGTGTTAGGTTTGCGTATGTGTTGAGAAAGATGTCGGTTGGGTTGAGTGACTTGGACGACATGGATATGACCGCTGCAGTCAATGTTGTAGAGGGGGGCAGTGATACTGACCAAACTGAAGAAGCTCTATCATGGTTTGTTGGACCCAATCCATTTAGTACAGTTGGACCCATCATGTTCAACTTTGCCTTTGTCGTTACTGCTCCACCTCTAGTTGCCATGGCAAAGAAGGAAACTATAGCCTACAAGGCGTTGGGTATGGCTTGCGTGGCGATGGGAGTCTTGTACACGATGGTGGGATGTTTCGGCGCTCCCGTGGCCAATGCTGTTCGCAACGGGTTGATTGAGGGAGGAGATGATACCAACTTGTTATCATTGATTTTGCTCAGTGGTAACGTCGAAGGTGGAGCGGGTGGACGTCCATCCATGATTGATTTGTTCTGCATTGGCACATTTGGTTTGTCTACCGTTGCATCCGTACCGGTGTATTGCCTCTTGGCGAAGGATACACTCGTGAATGATGCTGGAGTTGCTCCAATGCCTGCCTTTCTTTTGTCGAATGTGCTCCCCTGGATATTGGTTGCGTTGACGTACAATGCAGCTTTCTTCGAAGCGTTCGTGAACTGGAGTGGGCTGTTGATTCTAGGATATTCCAACTTTTCGTTGCCACTCTTGTTGGATGTCAAGTTGAAGAAGGTTCGATCGTTGTTGTTGCCGAAGGGTAGCTTGTTAACAACTTCTTCATCGGAGGAAGAAGGCAATGTTACAAGTGCGGTATTCTCTTTCTTGACGGCGAGTATTTCTGCCGTAATTGCGATTAGTATCACCAATTCATTGGCTATTGCGGGACTTTTATTTGGTGCTGTAATGATGGTATCCATGTGGCCGGGTCAAAAGAGTTAGACGCGTTTCTCTTTTTTGGAGAGAAGATGCTTGATTCTCAAGACTTGGAGTGGATGATGGGTTGGGTACATAACGTGGGGGAGCAAAGAGATGAGTAACTTGTGCTTGCTTGTGAGCCATTGACAATGATTCCTACTAGCTAATTAATCGCTGATAGATGATGATCTACTATTCCATATTAATCATCTATTATTATTAAGTAATGTAGTAGGAGATCAAATAATAAGTAACAAACCTCTTTCACGAACTGTATACCCCTGTCATTTCTTCTCAAATCGTCCGGATCATTAATTCCGACTTTCCTCTCCCATTTCATCAATACTTGTCCCCATATCACAAATGAAGTAACAATCGAAATCTTTTATGCCGCCCTCCACAATACTCCCTTTTCAGAAGTGTAGAGTACATTCTTCAAGGGGAAACAACTTAAGGGTTCAAAATCACGTCCCCCCTGATATCTCGGCTTGTAGTCGTCGGAGCAAGACGAATAGTGGCTCATTCGAAAGTAAGGTAATTCAATGTAGAATACGATGCTCCATTCGGATTAGTCTCACTCGCAGTCCCTTGGCCCACCCAAACTAAACTCCTCCGCAGTACTCCAAACCATTCACATTCAAATTCACCTTTCCATCCATATCTTCCCTTGCAGAGGTCGTATGAAGGCGATAAGTAGTGTTTTGGAATCTCTTGTCAAGCCCTATCGATTTGTACTATTACCAAGGTCAAATAATATCAATCTTTTGTCAATGTACTCAACTCGAGAGTGGTCTAGAAAACGACCAGCGGGGCCAAAAGTCGGTGTCCAAAATTTCAGAATTTCAACAAAATGAACAGAATGACCTCCATTATCAATATTACCTACAACTGCAACGTTAAAATCGACATCTTCATCATTAGTAGAAACGGTGCTCGACCTCGCTGCCGCTCACTCTCGCAAAACACACTCTTCTTAATGAGGTATCGTCCATGATAGGTTGGCACGTCGATGATCAAACGCTGCGCTGAAGAACGAAGCATTAATGCGGTGCAACAACCGTTCTAAACACAGTTCGGCCTCGCTGCCGCTCGCCCTCACAGTACAGAAGCATCGATCAGCCTGATCAATGATTGGTTGGCACGAGCACATCAAGACGCTTCGCTGAAGAACGAAGGCATCGATCAGCACCATCCAGACAGTTGGTGCGATGTGACTCTGTGATTGGTTGGTACGTTGTGGTGATGATGATTGGTTGATTGATGCAAAGAGTGATTGGTTGGTACGATGTGCTGTGTTGTTGTTGGCACATTGTGATCAGTACGCTTCGTTCTTCAGCGAAGCGTCCTTGCCCGCTGCACCTGAAGTTCATGTTACTCGCCCCGTGAAAAGAAGTGTCTTCAGCGAAGCGTTCTTAGGCGAGCACTGTTTATTGTTTTTGGATTTTACAACATTAACGCTTTTTTGGGTTTTCGACGTACCAACTTTCTGGATCAGGCTGATTGAAGTGGTCGCTTTTTTGCGAGGGCGACGCAGGAGGCCGAGCACCGTTTATAAATTTTGTTAGTAATAATGGTACTAATCGATTCTGCTTGATGAGAGCTTTAAAATGGTGGTCATATTGTCAATTTTGATGATTATTTGGACATATCTTGTGACAATCTGGCTCTGGAGCCGAATTGCAAGCCGCCGGTCACTTTCTAGACCTGTTTTTTGCCTGATCGATCGAACAAAAGTCGTCCAATCAGGCTCAATATACGCCTAATCGATAGAGCTGCTCAAGGGCTTTCCAAAACGACACTCATCGCCTTCATTGGCTGCCTCTAGAAGGGAAGATATCATCTTCTATGATGTCATTGTTGAGCTTTGAGCTTTGAGTGGAGTGGTGAGGTCATGTGTATCAGTGATCAAAAATGATTTCGCAAAATCAAGATGCCCATCTTGATTCGTATGCCGCCAAGTGCAATCAGTTTACCTTAGCACAGAAATAACCTAAAGCCCCACACACAATCAATCAAATCAATACATAGCATACTATATACATAGCATACTTATTTAGGAGCGAGTACAAAAAATCATCATCTGGAATCTTAATGCTTTTTTTTTAAATATCCATGATGAGATTTTAAACCGCAAAAAAATTTTAGAAGTTCTCGAGTGTCCCAAAATGGGACGCTCGGTGAATAATTGCTGTAATGACCCAAAAAAGTTTACAGACGCCTTCTATACACTCTTGTGATCAATACCATGTGCTTAGGTTGTTCAATTTTGTCATTGGTAGTCTCTAGAGGCACCGTTATTAGTAGATACAAATTTCGTGGATTTTTAGAGGAAAAATGAGAATTTTGAATACATATAAAATGGGCATTCAATGGAGCTCGACAGCCCGAAAATGCTTCCATTGCACGTCTACACCTTCACTACAATGAGTGGGGGGTATGGAGGACGAGTTTGTCACTGTGTAATGGCTGGATACTATGCTCTATGTAATGAATATTTATGTTCATGTGATATGTATCTATTCTCGTGTATCTCTTGTCCTGGTCCCACCCGTGAACTTCTCATGCTGCTTCACTTCCCATTATCGTATTATTATTGTATCATTTGCTCACGTAACGATGGCTTCTCTTGCGGCCATTGTGTTGATCATTTTCGTCATCGCTATCTGACTCCTCATCCGACTCGCTATCTGACTCGCTATCCGACAGGACATCTTCTTCTTCGCTTTCACCTACACTATTGTCTTGCTTCGTCCTTCCCTTCTTTGATTGTCTTCAACTTGCCCTTCTTCCTGATTGTCTTCAACTTGCCCTTCTTCTTCTCCTTCTTATTCATTCCCTTCTTCTTTGTGTTTGCTTCCGATCTATTCCCTCTAGCCATCGCAAGTATCTGATGTTTGTTGCTTTCGGTATAGGTTTCCCATGCTTCACGATGTAAAGCATGATAGCAAGTCCACTGGCAAACGTCAGTCTCGTGGACCAAGTCTGAACTCCTTCTTACCCGACGCAAAGCACCAGTCTTCCGATTTAGGATTGGTGTTTTGACTGAAAAGTTCTTTGGTCGTTTCTTGTTATTCTTCTTCGCAGAGCAGCAAAACCGGCGGCATCCAAGACACATGTAGTCAGTCCTCTTGCCGCAGTGCTCACATGTACGTCGAGTGCGTTCACCTGTCTTCTCCTGCTTCTTTTTCCTCCTCTTCTTCTGCCCGTCGACCACTACACCAATAGACTCTACCTTGGCCAAGTAGATTCCTAAACATTGCTTGCATCGATCTACATGAGTTTGCACTGGTTTCTGCTTACTTGTCCTTGGTGTTTGTCCAGACACAACTGCAGGCGCAGGCAACCCAGGAGCTTGGTGTGTCCTCTGCTTTGCTGTACTGCGACTGCGAGGCCTTCTCTCCAGGTCATGAACAGGTGCCACAGTCTGCTGCGGCAAAAGTGTAAATGGCTCCATTGGAAGCGGTGTTTCCGTACTCTCTACTCCAGTGGTACAAGCTGCAGTCGTAGTTGGCTAGTTGACGTAGATGCTCCCGTCTACGGCAGAGCCGCACTACGGTACTGGATGTTCGGCGACAGATGCCACTCGCCAGTGTATAGCTTGGATGAAAGTTGAAGACGAAGCGGCAATAACTCGAAGAATACCACAGATGATCAAACCGAGACCCAAAAGATGCCACGACAATTGAAACGGATTGTTCAAAAAGAGGAATAAATGATACAACATGGCTTGAAATAGATGTTGCATACCAGGATTGAACGAGGCGGGGAAGAGCATACCGCCGAAGAGGATGATTCCTGATTGAAGCCCGAGATTTGCATGAATAGAGATAATGCCATGAAGACCTAAACTTTCTCTGTAGCGCTTAAGCATATCTCTTCTCACATGAGAAACGGATCCTGCAAATTCGTGCAACACATTGTCTGGCCCGTATGGGCCTTGACGACATCCAACAGCATATCGATCGCCAAGTCGATAGAATCATCAAAGGCAGCGCGCTTGTTGTTAGCATTCCTACAATGAGCCAACGTTGGATACGGAAAGTCCATTTTTACCGTGCACCACTGATTACCTCGAGGAAAGCGACACCGAAGTACATCAAGAACCGAGCCACCGTCACATTGTTTTCACGTCAACGATGAACTTAGCTGGAAATATGAAGATGTACATGGCCATGAGCGATGTGTCATTGCCAATGAGAAAAATGCACCGATCACTTTGGATCGTCTGGCACACATCTATGGAAAAGTTCCAAATGCGTATCTGAATACTCCACTATCATCTCTACCACCTACGCTGTGTGTGTACCCATATCAACCGTGTATGTATGTATCCATATCAACCTCAGTTGAAACGCCCATCCCTCTTCCAGATGCATTCTCTCTATGAAGAGTCTCAACACGACTTCGTTCCTTAGGAAATGTTCGTGGCGACGCACGGCACTTACACTCGATTGGGACGGCTATCCTTTTATCATCACCTAAATCCATTATGGTAATTCCATCTGCCGTGTCCCTCAAAAAGAAATGATGTACAGAGCCACGTCGAACGAGTCCTGGAGAGTAGATAGCTTCTAGACTATTTTGAACATAAATCCTCTGACAAATATCGAAAGCTTGCTCCATGAATGGCTTCTCGGCGCGGTGACCCAGTGCGGCTTATTTGGCTTGCCCCTCATCATTCCCTTTCCGCAGTGGTTTCATAAAAGAGCTTCTTGCAAGTTCAGTGATTGCTGCGTATTCCCCAGTAAAAACATCTTCATCTTGAGCATGGGCATGTACACCATCCACATTCTTCGCTTCGTGCAAAGCACCATCCAATCTCTGACGCACAGTGTCAACCCTTCCGCTCCAGGAGATGTTTGGTAAGCCACCATG
The DNA here is from genome assembly GCA_037178625.1 of Skeletonema tropicum. NCBI lineage: Eukaryota > Bacillariophyta > Thalassiosirophyceae > Thalassiosirales > Thalassiosiraceae > Skeletonema > Skeletonema tropicum. Next base: position 1,258,366 of record CM074148.1, read on the forward strand.
GCTCTGATGAAACTCCTTCATCTCCTTTAGAGTCATACTTAAACTTGAGACTCGCTGCACCCGGGTACAGTCTACCCAACTGCTGAGTATTTGTCTACGATATTCCGCACTACTCTCAAGCTTGGCTCCCTCTATCTTGCCGATGATTGCAATCATTTCATCGTCAGAAGTATTGTTCCTCAGTGGCAAATGGGGACGTGTCGACGTATTTGTCTTAACAAAGTCTACTATACGTCTTGCTAAACTTGCACTCGATGAAGAATGTAGCTAAGAAGCAACAGAAGTCATTGTATTCCATGCCAAGGTGCTCATGGAACTTCAAAAACAACTCGCTCTTACTCCCAAAATGTTTTTGAAACAAGTTCTTCACACCTTCTTCACCATGTCCCAGGCGGTCGTTAAAGTATTTCACCTCCTTCTTAGCCTGCTCATAGCTAGAGTCACTTCCCTTGTTGAATGTTAACTTAGGGTGGATGATGTGTGCACACCGTTCATTCCATGATGTGAGAGGAGGCGGTCATTTGCCATTGCCAACACGAAGATTTTTAGAGTCATCGTTGACATAGACATAGTCCTCCGGATCCTCCTCCTCCTCATCTGCGAGCAACCCACCCATTGAGACGTAGTGACCGTGAGCGGCAATAATGTCATCTTCATCATCGTACAGATCAGAATCAAAGACGTTGTCGTCCATCTTTCTTCGTTGTATCCGCCCCCCTACAAGCTCCTTTTATCACTTCCTCTCATCGGCATGTCACGCTGCCGACACACACACACTACACGTGATTACAGTATTACTACGGCGTGTGTCCAACTTCTACATGCAATTAACAAAGCCACTAGCTGCCGCTGGAAGTGTACTTGACATTGCTTGGGTCTCGGGTCTCGGAGGCGTGAGGTGCCTGTATCTTTTGTGGCTGACACCTTCTCAAGCGTCGAAGTGAAGGCGGCCGGGGGGACGTCCAGACAGCCAAAAAAATACATAGAGAAATGCTGCGTAGAGAGCCAAGAAATGCGTTTCACGGCAAAAACAGCTAGGAACCATCCCACCGGACCTTGATGAAGGCAACAGAAGCCGCTTTAGCTTTATTATCTACCTTATTGCTTGACTGTCCCATTTTGGGACTCTCAAAATCGACTGTCCCAAAATGGGACGCTCGTGAGTTTTAAAATCTCATCATGGATATACAGATTTATGTTTGATTCAGATTCAACTGATGGTTTTATTTTATTTACAAGAAAGAACACTACCACCAAACCCAAACCAACTGACGAATCCTGAAACCAAATTCATCCAGTCACCAAACTTTTGAACCTCGGTTTAATTTAACGGTGGAACACCGAATCTTCTCGAAACTCAAAACCACACCCCACACCCCATATTTCTCGCCAAGGTCAAAGAATCGTTTGGATTTCACATATTACATATCTCATTCTAATATTATTCTCCTGTGTCTTGTCGGTGCGTTGAGTGTAGAATGATAATGACTAAAGTATTAAATTGTTTTGTTTGCAACCGACCGATTTTTTGCACCTGTATGCAATGGTACTTCAAATGAAGCCCGCCGTGATGAGGTGTGTCATCGCCAAAATGAATAAGAAAACATGTGGAGTGTCTGCAGAAAGATAGGGCAACCAACACTTCTAATCATCACATGGTAGACAGTTGGTAGACACTTCGTCGACATTTCAAGTGTCTACCGTCGACACATGAGACCTGAGAATCGAGCCGCCAATTTTGTCCCAAATTTTTTCACTTTGCCGGAGAATCTCCAGCCAGATCAAATCAGCCACATTTTTCAAAAAATCACAAAATAACGACCATGATGGCCACATCTCCCCCTATGCCCCCTCCGCCACCGATGGTCCTACCACCCCATATCGCCACCTGTAGCCTCATTAAGTCCGTGTCTACCGATGGCGTCCTCAGAATAAATTATCTCGTGCGTCTACGCACTTAGTGAGCGCCTTGACACATCTTTTGTCCGTTGGTAGAAATAACGATCTCCACCGCTGCACGACGACATTTTTATTGGCTCTGTGCTCCTCTACAATAATATCAATCAACAGCACTGACGGTTCAACGATAGGATGCGAGTAGGCGGCGTGATTGTCTGCCAGGACCACCGATCATGCTCATCAATTGTTACAAATACACGGCGTGATAATTTAACATCGTCACAAAGTGGTTAGGCGTCATCTCTCGATTGACAATCTGTAATGATGAGTGGCATGCCAACCACACCGATGTGGCTAGGCTTTTGTGGGGATTGAATAATGAATGCAACAACAATATGCCGAGCGGAGTCGAGGCGAGTTAATGATATTGCCTGATAAAATGGAAGTGTCCTCAGCGTAGCGTTATGATTCTGTCCGTGGTTATGATGCGTCCGTGCCAATCGTCTGGATCACACCACCTCAAGTGGACGTTCTTTCGCGACGCCCTCGGCCGAGCACTGTTTATTATTGGACACGTCGGCCCTAAGTGGTCGTTCTTCAGCGCAGCGTCTAGATCTTTGACGTATCAACTGTCATGGATGAGGCTGATCAATGCGGTCGCTTTTATTATGTATTGATGGCAACGCATAAAAAGTAGTGTGTTTGGCGAGTGCGAGCGGCAGCGATGACGAGCTCTGTTTAGATTTATTGTGAGTGGTCCGTTAGGCGAAGGAGCCATCGCTGGAAATGTTGATAATGATGGTATTGACAGTGGTGTAGGACGTTTTGGTTCATTTTTTATGGCGTTTGATTGGGATTGCATTGTTGATTTGGAGCTTGACATTGGGATTCTAGAATCCTCTCGAGTTGAGTCGAGTGGCAAAAGATTGATATTTGCTCTTGAAACTACAATAAATCGATAGAGCTCGACAAGAGCTTTCTAAAACACTGCTCATCACCTTGTTACGACAAATACACACAAATACACGACACGATGTCAATGATTTGCTGAATCTCGAAGGAATGCGTTAAGTTAAGTAGTGATTATGAGAGTCTATTAATTATCATCTCTCTCTCTCTCTTTCATCACACACTCTCTCATTGTACATCATTCCAGCAGATAGATATTCAGTTGATTGTCGTATGCATCCCGAATCTCTCATTTGTCGCCACCAACAATACCAACAGCACCACATCAAACAACACAACAAACTTACCAACTCCTTGGCCAACCGATGATTCTTTTGAGTCAATGCCACTCGATCCGTTTCCAATTGATGATGATGATGATGCTGCTGCTGACCAACACTGATACCACAACCATTCAACTCTTGCTGTTAATTCATATTCATATTCACACTATTAGGGCTGCTGTAGGAATGGATCTCCTTATCTTGTCTTGACATTACATCAGACTACATATTCAAGGAAGTACCTGAAAAGAATATCAACCTTGGCATGCCTCGGCCTCGTCTTGTATTTGTCGACGGAAGAGATTGGCTCATTGTTCCAAAGGGAAATGATACCACTATTGAAAAGTGTACCTACTCAGACATCGGCTCGTTCTTTTACATTCTCTACCTGCGATCCTCGTAATGCCAATAACCCTTACATGTAAAGTGTTCTTAATTAAATAAAAACCTAGTTTATTCTCTGCCGTTCTCTTTTGGCGTTTTGCTGCTTAAACTTGTCCCCTGATTGCCGTGACGTCGATAGTATCAATCTACCCACCAATTCAATCGTCGCCTTCGCACTTTGTCACATAGTGCTTGCAAGGTTGTTAATTAATTAATCATCAAAGAATACCACATGGTAGACACTTACATACTAGTACGGTAACTTATGTACGGACGTGTGTGTTGCAGGTACAAACTACACTATGGTACTGTTTGTACCCAGCCTCAAGAACCGAAGCTACTTCGGTAATGTCAGCCGGGTGGGTGGGATGGCAAAAAACAAGAGAGGATTGCTCAGAGCTCCGATAAACAATGGGTGCTCTGTCAGCCTCTTCGTCTTCCGCCCAACGTCTGATCCTAACTACGAGAGCGATGCGCGGGAGCCGAGGGGAAGGAAAGACGGGAAAGACCTGCTCGTGCGGGTCAAGTCTCCCGATGAGAAAATAAATAACTCCGACCAATTCCGCAAGACAAAAAATGCCGAATCAACGCAACTTCAACTACATCAGAGTACCGAAAAATCACTCCAAAACCTCACTCCAAAAACCCGTACTCTCTCTAAATCCACCTCTTACATACGTACGCTCCCTCGCTCTTTTCAAGAGCAAGATAAATGACTCTCAGGCACGTCGTAATCTTGGCGAAACAACTGATGCCTTGTAGATGGGCAGTTCTCAGCTCGTAGTGCTCGCTTCGTAGATGGGCAGAAGTTCTCAGCTTGCTGCGCTCGCTTCGAAGATTACAAATATCAACTCGCTGCTCTAAAATTAAAATAGATAATTACAAAGACAACGAAAATAGAAGTTAGTTTGATATGCAGAAGCAGGAAAAAATATCCACTCTCAAAACAAAAGTTACCAATGAAAATGAACCGACCAAACAGTAGATATGTAAGAAAATCTGTAGATTGCAGATCACAGCTCGCCTCATAGAAGGCAGATCTCAGCTCGCTGCTCTCGCCTCGTAAATGGCAGATCTCAGCTCGCAGTGCTCGCCTTGTAGATGGCATACCTCATGCTCGCAGTGCTCGCCTCGTAAGTAGATGGCATACCTCAAGCTCGCAGTGCTCGCCTCGTAGATGGCAAACCTCAGCTCGCACTGCTCAAGCTCGCAGTGCATCTACCTCAGCTCGCACTGCTCGCCTCGTAAGTAGATGGCAGACCTCAAGCTCGCACTGCTCGCCTCGTAGATGGCAAACCTCAGCTCGCACTGCTCGCCTCGTAGGTGGTGCATAGATCAAACCTCATTATGTGCTGCTGAGTTAGAGGACTATGATCTTTTGACGGGTTGCGTTGAGCTGCTGTTTCGGCACATGTTGAAGTAAAGACCTTCACAGCTGCTTCGGTTAGCAAACGCTGATAAGGTGTACTAACTACTTCTATCGGGCAGCGTTAGCAGATGAAGCGGTGGGCTGTGTTAACATGCAGAATATCTAAGATCCAACAACTGATCGATGTTCATGAAATCACAGCTTCGAATTTATGAGGATTATGGAATGATTGATGGAGTGATTTCACACGATCGACTCTTATCTCTTATGTTTCGACAGCGACAGCGGGTTTGGTGGATGAAGTGCATGCTCTCGGTCTCGGCATTTTTCTCAGGCTGTGGGCTTCGCCTGAGTTGGGGGCGAGAAAGAGGAGAGAAAAAGAGGAGGCAAGTTCGTGGTCGCAGTTCATATGCAACAATTCTATCACAGAATGCAATGAATCGTCACCATTCTTCTCGAATTGGTGACTGCAGTATCATCTAAATCAACTAGAGTCTACGACTAGATTTAATACCCACAAGCAAGAGTCGATACGAGAGGAGTATGCTAGTATTTCGCATCCAATAGGGACTCAGCTATTATAGTAAGGCTTGAACTTTGTTACATTTCTATCAGCATCGCCTGCAATTGGCTTGTATCATCATCTAATCTTGTTGCTAATGAAGACTCTGTTTGCTGTTGAATCTTCAACGAGTTGTACACTGCTGCCCGTCAAGAGTTGAATAGTATGTGTATTGCTTTCGTCGCTCAAATATTATGCATCGGTACATAGCACACTCTTGAACCTTCCCCGTCGCCACCAAGACTCCATATAGCATAAATATACTATTCTCATATATTGTTGGTGTTGGTGTTCATAGAAGATGCTGCTTGTTGCGTGTGGATGCATTTTGCTATGAGATGTGCCCGCTTCCGTACCATCCAACAAGTGTGTTGGATGCACAAGACACAACAGTCTCGACGCATCCATTGATGAATACAATGAATATGCTTCATTGCTTGTGCCTTTTCTCGTTGGTTAGAGACGGCAACGTCGTTAGTCGTGTATGTTCTCATTGATGTCGAGCGACGATCAATATTTCGTTCATCACATGATGTGCGCTCCGTGCTCCTCACGCTTCCAGACGGCGAATCCAACCACACCACTTCAGAGACAGATTCAGCATGCTGTTATGAATATATATGCGTTTTGACTTGCAGTGGATAGCAGTGCAGCGTCCGATATGAAGCAAGTTGCCGATGTGCTATCATTGTCTTTGCGACCGTCACATGTGACAGCTTTTACAATGTGCCGTGATCTGTCATATCACGCTCTTGGCGACAAATATTGCGTGGAGACAATCGCCAATGAACTATTCCTCCGTTCTTCTGACTTGCACTTTTCGTGACCGTATGTGACCTGACTTACACCCCCCCGTGATCTTCTGACTTGCACCCCACAGCCTGAAAACGTTGCCTCGCTCGGTCCAGGGCACATAAAAGAATGGGCTGAACCACAAAATTGAAAAAGTGGTGCCCTCTTTTTCATCTAGATAAATTTCCGTACTTATGCAAGCGTTTAGGGGGGCGCCCTTTCCATCCACACCACCGTGCGTGTTATCAAAATTCTGCACTCAAACCTCCTCAAAACACTTCGATGACATCTTCACCTGACGCTGTGCTAGTAAAAATTATGTCAATGGCTATGCCCATTTTATTTCTCGATCCGACGCATTTGCCTTCTATCATGCTATTGGACTATGAATCCGCCATGTCGAGAAAATTAGGGGCATTCAGTCATTGTGCATTTGATGATGGCAACAGCACATCATCGGATGATCTCCGATCCACCGATGCATCATACCATTGTCGACAAAGACGAGCGCTGCCGTCGACCCAACATCAACAACAGTTCAGGAAATTAATTAAGATCCCTCGCCATCGTCGGTAAGACAGGTTTAATTATCCCCATCACTGTGCATCATTTTGTTGGAGCCGATCCACTGACACAAGCACATTTATATTTTTTTTAGCCGAGATCCACGGACACAACCATTTCCGACAAAGACAAAAACACGACAGAACTGATATCAACAGGAGCATCTGCTAATGAAGAAGACCCGCTGTCATCGTTGGCGGGATAATTGTATTTAAAATTGAATGTTTGCTTTGCTTAGTAAGAAACTTAAAAATGAGAGGTGAGTGCAAGAGAAGTTCTTAACATGTTATCACACTTTATTATGGATAGACTCACATTTATTGCACATTAAATATTATTAACTCTTCTTTGACTTTTTCGTATCTACTTCATTGGATGTGTTAGGTGGCTCGGGTGCTGGTCGCTTTTGATGTTTGCTGCTCTTATTCGTGTCCACGCTTGCTTTCAACTTTGATCTCAGAGACACGTCGTGCTTCGGACAATGCTCTTCCTTCCACTGACGGAAAACAACAGCAAACCTAGAATGAACAATCTTTTGCAGAATTATGCGGTACACTTCGTCTATTGCACCGCGCTGGAACGACATTGGGCTGGATTGACACAGGTTTACAAACTTGTGGCAAAGGTGCTTGTTGTCCATGACGAGACGCTTCCCCTCTCTAAAACAATTGCGCAGGTTTTGAGTCATGAGATCATGTGTGAAGGAATTGCGGACGACTTTCATTGCTTCCTTTCCCCAATCAAAGAAGTATTTTGAAACCAGTGTAAGTCCACCACAGTTCACCATTGCAATCAATGTTAGTGTCATAATACTTTGCCATATATTCTTCGTCTGCGTCTTCTTCCAACAATATCATTGACAACAGTAAGTGCCTCGGTCTCACAAAAATCCAAACCTCCCTCTCTAGAGGAGTATCAGATTTATTTGCATACATTTGACATGGCACGGGTTTAAACTTTACAAAGCGTGAAAATCTCAGAAACGCGAACAATCTCACAAGTTGTCTCCAATTGTGACAATGATTCTCAAGAACAAGAATTAATGCTATCCCGGACCGTTGACAAAAGGTTTCTGAAAAACGAGAACCAACGCAACAATACCAGTGATACGTAGTTTACCGTAGCACAGAAATAACCTAAAGCCCCACCTACCTACCTATCAATCGGTCGGTTAACCGGTACCCAACGCCCGTTTTAATCCCCAACGCCCATAATCCCAATAAGTATGTATTAAGTAGCCTGTAAGCTAGAGAGAGAGCTCACTTGTCTTCTTCTCCTTCTGTTGTCCTCTCCGTGTCGTGCCCTCTCTAGAGTAGCATGCGTGTAGATATCCGTAGGTTATGTCGCCTTAACGCCTTAGCGTTGAGAGGAAGACCCGTTTGGAGATATCCGTAAAATTTAACAGAAACCTATCTAACCGTATTGTGTGGTAGGTAGAAGATGACCTATCAGAACCATCACCGAACATAGAGCAGATGCATCAACCAAGCCAAAGCAACAATGCAAGCAGAGGCTCACTTCTTCCGTCTTTAGATATGCAGCCGCCCAATACTTCCGACATCATATCATGACATCTCCAACCTCAGCACTCCCCCCTCAGAAATTCCTTCCCTACGCAGCCATCCTCACGCTAGCCGCCAACACCATGAACGGACCGGGAATCACAACCCTACCCGATGTGGCCGTCGATGCCGGTCTATTTCTTTACGTCGTATTGATCACTGGATGTGTTCTAATGGCGAGCTATGTCTGCCGTCGCATGGTGTTTGCCATGTGGAGCTCGCTATCGTTTTATAATGGCGGGACAGCAGCTACAGCCTATCCTCAACCTATACTTGAAAAAACTTCCTTTGTTGGACAATCCCTCGAAGCATATGGCAAACAGGCCAGTGTCTACGCTGCATTGACCATGGTAGCATCGGCACTATGTCTCGCATTGGCGCAAATGATGCTCTGTGCGGCCATATTGGATGGTATGTTGGTATCTACCACGGGACATAGTTGTGCTCTCGGCTTACCCACCAACTCCAACTCGTCTTGGATTCACTGCACAAGTCATTCAAGTATGAAGCCCTATGCAGGATCAGGTGCTCCCACATCGATAATTAGTGTTGGGACAGTGATTGCTGCGGCGTTTTCGGTGGGGATGGGTACGGTTGATTTAGATGAGATGATGGGCGTGCAGTATTCGTTATTTGCGTGTTTGATTGTTAGTTGTGTTAGGTTTGCGTATGTGTTGAGAAAGATGTCGGTTGGGTTGAGTGACTTGGACGATATGGATATGACCGCTGCAGTTAATGTTGTAGAGGGGGGCAGTGATACTGACCAAACTGAAGAAGCTCTATCATGGTTTGTTGGACCCAATCCATTTAGTACAGTTGGACCCATCATGTTCAACTTTGCCTTTGTCGTTACTGCTCCACCTCTAGTTGCCATGGCAAAGAAGGAAACTATAGCCTACAAGGCTTTGGGTATGGCTTGCGTGGCGATGGGAGTCTTGTACACGATGGTGGGATGTTTCGGCGCTCCCGTGGCCAATGCTGTTCGCAACGGGTTGATTGAGGGAGGAGATGATACCAACTTGTTATCATTGATTTTGCTCAGTGGTAACGTGGAAGGTGGTGCGGGTGGACGCCCATCCATGATTGATTTGTTCTGCATTGGCACATTTGGTTTGTCCACCGTTGCATCCGTACCGGTGTATTGCCTCTTGGCGAAGGATACACTCGTGAATGATGCTGGAGTTGCTCCGATGCCTGCCTTTCTTTTGTCGAATGTGCTCCCCTGGATATTGGTTGCGTTGACGTACAATGCGGCTTTCTTTGAAGCGTTTGTGAACTGGAGTGGGCTATTGATTCTAGGATATTCCAACTTTTCGTTACCACTCTTGTTGGATGTCAAGTTGAAGAAGGTTCGATCGTTGTTGTTGCCGAAGGGTAGCTTGTTAACAACTTCTTCATCGGAGGAAGAAGGCAATGTTACAAGTGCGGTATTCTCTTTCTTGACGGCGACTATTTCTGCCGTGATTGCAATTTTCTAGTATCACCAATTCATTGGCTATTGCGGGACTTTTATTTGGTGCTGTAATGATGGTATCCATGTGGCCGGGTCAAAAGAGTTAGACGCGTTTCTCTTTTTTGGAGAGAAGATGCTTGATTCTCAAGACTTGGAGTGGATGATGGGTTGGGTACATAACGTGGGGGGCGAAGAGATGAGTCAGTGTGATCTAACAGACTATGGCCGGTGGTTGCAGTGGCTGGTCGCCTATGGGGTTTAGAAATGCCATGTAGGCCATAGGGGGTGCAGGATAGGTGTTATGGGATTTAGGAAAATGTGAAGAGGGTCTTTAGAATACATAGCCTCAAATACTAGTGTCCTAAATTATTTGTCGTATGTAGAAATTGTGCGTGCGGCGGCGGGAACAAGCTTCTTACTCCTAACGCTGTGAGTCACGAGTCACGAATATACGGGACTTGAGCCGCTCCTAGGACGGATAACTCTACTTAGCCTTCTGAAGAAGCTTGGATAGTTGCATCTGGTAGGCAGGGGGACAGGCTAGGCTATCTACTCCGTCCCCACCGAAAAAATACCTGGGTATCAGGTATTTTTGGGTATGGGTGTAACTACTTATTGAGTACATACATACCTGATCGATTTCTGTATGGGTACGTACCTGATACATAAGCACCTAAGTAACTACTTTATGGGTACCTCAGTGGGTATTATTCACCAACTTCCAGTACAGAGAACTTCTTTTATGACTTCACAGCCACGCGTATCGACCGCGCTGCTAATTTTGTTCACATCTCACCAAAACATGATCTGCGATGATTATTTTTTTCTTAACCTCTCTCACAAGTCACTCGACCGATGAAAGATGTGCGTTTGCTCTGCACCCAGTAAACTGGATGGAAATATTTATAAATAATGTCACAAGCACATAAGCACTGGTATTGGTTGTGCAGCTAGAGTCAGAAGAGACCACTAGGAACACTGGATATCATGGTACTACTATGCATTAGCAAGAAGAAGTGGGCTATTCTAAAAGAAGAGGTGATAGAGCATCGACGATGCGACGTCATCTGTGAGCATGAGAGGATCAACGACGGCAAGACCGTTGTTGCTACTTGACACGTGTGAACAGGAAGCATGACTGTCGGAACGGTATCAGGTACAGTACCGGAGTCATAGTCCTGTGACAGGGCTTTAGGTTATTTCTGTGCTACGGTAAACTACCTTGCGTACGCACGACAACGTGGCATGGGCGGGAGACCTGGCCCACGGCCAGCGCACGTTGTTCGTCAAAAAGGCCTCGAGGTTAACCCTACCTGGGGTTAACCCACGAAGGGGGGCGTTCGGAACGTAAAAAAACCACCTCGAGATAGAGAGAGAGGGAGCAGCAACTAAAACAATCTTTCTTAAGGTTTTGGGTATTCGGCACTGCCGGATTTGCCGTTTTTCGGTGGCCATATTCGGCACTCCGGGCACTCGTCGGCACTCAGCTGTTTTCCTTATATCTTCGTCAATATTGGGTATTTTTTCATAATTAAAAATTTTTACATACTCTACTCGACTAGATCTATCCAAAACTGCGATAAAAAGGATGATTTTGTGATTATCTCTAGAAGAAAATATTTTTCGGCTCACCATTTCCAACTGGGAATGGCTATCAAATGGGATCGTCTACAACTGGGAATGACTATCAAATGGGACTTTTTACACCCCACTGCCGCATGACTGCCGAATCTCGGATTTTGACTGCCGAATACCCAAAACCTTAATCTTTCTATTCTGCTGATAGACGGATGCAACATTTATTTGTCCAAAATCAAGCTTGCAAAGCTAATAGAGTAAGTAGGGATAGGCACCGACTGCACTAACCTTCATGCGTGCCTCTAGTTAGTAAAATGAAGCGTCCCATTGCTATTTGTTCTATCATCGTCATCCATTTTTTGGCCACATCATGGATGTACCAATACCGCCAGCAGTACAATGTGGATAACGTGGATTACATAGAAAAGATACACTACGGCCCCAACCCAAATGCAACCACAGTTGTCATTATGTATGACACGAGAAGTCCATTGGTTAACGAAAGTAGTAGGAACTATACATTTTGGAAATGGGCGGCGATGTTGAATTATGACTATGCTCGAAGAAACAATTATAATTTCATCTACATGTTGGATGAGAATGACAAAACTAAGGAATCCAGTGTGGCAAGTGATGGAGTCAACTCTTTTAACAAGAAGATTGAACAGTGCAAGTTGCAACTCCCTCACAAGAAGGCTGTTTCGCGGAGTGTACCATGGTGTAAGCTTCTTGCCATTGCTTCTGCTTTTGATGAGGGATATGAAATTGTTGTGTATATTGACAGTGATGCATTTTTTAAGAGCAATGCTCCATCCATTGAGAATATTGTCAACAAATATGGCGGATCAGGATTGGAGAAGCCGTTGTGGGTGCCAAACAACCGACCTTATGGTAGTAATGAACGGGGCAATAGTGGCATGCAGATATGGAATCAGTCACATGCAACCTCACGTGCATTACTAAATCAGTGGTGGAAGTTAGATTTTAGTGCAAATGTTCATCCTTACGAACAAAAAGCATAAGCCTGTCTTTCGCCCGTCTCAGAGGAACAAAACCTTTTTTTAGACACCTCCACCATGGCGGCCGTACTAACTAGCCCCGAATTTTATTTCCCCTATGGACAAGATATAGACAGAACCAATGATACAGCCCTTTCGAGTGTGTTCGTGCGGGTCTTGAGTATGAAAGAATCATATAAATATCTTATTTCCTCGCCAAGATAAGCATTTTTGTCGGCCCATAGTAATTACTGGACAAATTTGGCTAACAAACTCTAGCTTACAATGGAATCACTGTTTCTCGTAGGGCTGATGGAACCCAAACTAAATGAACAAGATTTAACATCGTGAGATATAGCCGAAAACGATCCTATCGTCGTTTCCGACATAAAGTAGAGTACATGTGCCAGCCTATCGATCTCCCTACGGCCAAGTTACCATGGTGGGTGTGTGTGAAAAAATGGTTTTGTTCCTCTGAAGGTTTTGGCGGGTCAGGCTTATTGGCCCAGATGGATTGGATAAATAATCGGAATGATTATGCCCAAAAGAACAATCTAGGAGATTGTGGCATTGGAATATTGAACTTACCTTGGATGGACTCAAAGCAATGGAAGACATTACCAACTGTACATGTACCGAGCGATGCCAAACACGAGCGAGACTCTCTAATGCTTGCTGAGTTGACTAAGATCCGATTCGTTTCATTCAATGAGCTTCAAGATTCGGTAAAAGTTTTTAATAACACTCACATTGAGATGAAGATGAACAATGATTCAACTCCATTTGTTTGCAGAGGAGGACTAAGCTTTTAAGAAAGCTACTGCATTGGAACAAGCTCAAACTTCCATGGGACCAATAGAAACAACAACAACAACAACAACAACATCACAATATCAAATTATGACTTTTGTTGGGGGGGGGGCGTCTAACAAGAAGCTACGAAAAAACAGTCTCCTGGAAGAAGAGACTGCAAGCATTTTTGTATCAAATTGTTTTTCCAATTTCAAGATGAAGTATATTTGAAGTATGGACAGCTAAAATACCGATTATGTTCTTGCGTATACAACTACTTTTATTAGTATACAAGATCTTGGCTGTGTGCTGTGTCAATCAGCCTACCACCACATAATAATATTATTATCGATTCCTCCTTTTACGAACACCTTTCTTCTGTATCGAACGGCCTACATTGGTACTTGTCTTCGAAAGTTCTTCAATGTAGAATACGATGCTCCCTTCGGATTCATCTCACTTGCAGTCCCTTGGCCCACCCAAACTCCTCCGCACTACTCCAAACCAGATATCTTCCGTTCTACTGGTCGTATCAAAGCAATGATTGGTGATTTAGAAAGCTCTTGTTGCGCTCTATCGATTGATTGTAGTTTCAAGGCCAAATATCAATCTTTTGTCAATGCACTCAACTCGACGATTTTTTCTTTTTTGGAAGATGCTTCATTCTCAAGACTTGGAGTGAAGATGGGTTTGTTGTTATTATGCAATGGGCAAGAAACACGTTAACTACAGTAGGCGTAACACGACATGGGAGTTAACATCGGTTTCAAGAAGTAAGTTAGATTAGACTACGATCGATGGTGGTGAGCCAATTCCTCAATGCATACACGTGTAGATTAGTACGAGGTAACTCGGTCACGGATTGAGTCCCGTGTATTCCAACACTCCCTCGTGGTGAGGCATTACCATTCGATAAGAATCTTGCATAAACGAGTAAAGGTTTCGGTGTCAAGTTGTTCAGTCGATGCATTTGCAAGTTGGTCTTGCTCTTGTTTACAGACGGCACTTGATTTCGATTCGCCTCGAATTCGCAATTGATTTAGAATGACGATACTTCAAAAGTATGTTTGTTCACGGAAGAATACCTGCCTTTGCCTTTGCCACATCCACTACTGTGCAATTGAACTTGGAACTGTCATCTCCAATGGGAAGAACGTCTGGAATGCTTTCGTCATTGTCGTCATAGGAATATACTTCTCGCGAGGAGTGCTTGCAGTTCATATCGATTCATATCGCTTTGCGCTACTCTTCAAAGTTGTTCATTCCGTATGTGACAATCTCAAGTACGAGAACACATGATTCTGTTCGCAACATCGCATAGATCGCTGATTCAAATTCAGCATTCTCATGTGCTATCTTCCAGAATCCAACGTAACATTCGAAAGCCTAAACCTAACTGAACGTCTGGCTTAGAAAATGAACCCCATTTCATAAAAGAGTGTAAATACTTTTCTATCCTCATAAATTGCTGTTTCATGGCTCCACGCTGGATCCACTTAGAATCTTGAGCACTTATGTGCAGCAACCGCAGTATCAGGTCTCGACTCCCTCGCGACTAGGCGAACATCTCAAAATTGTACGAATGTGATTCCATGAGCTTAGTACCTGCGATGCAATCCATTGCTGTCCTATGGGAAATGGCTTTCTCAGGAAGCATTCATCTAGATTTCGCTACTTGGCCCGTTCATCACTGCCGTCGAGATCTGCGTTGACACTATTCGTTTCGGATAAGGTGAGGTTGTATGAGCTCGAAAGATTCAACATCATGTTATCTCAATCCCTGTGAACTTGTCAATGTCTTATTTGTCTGTGAGAATGAAGTACTCTTTCCCGTCGACATGAGATTTGACGAAGTCGTCAAGAGTATCTGTGCCTGTACTGACTAGAATGCAATTCCCCGCATACTTGCGTCGATACAGTCGAACCCTTCTTCGGATAATTTAAGACAACTATCAAATTCGCTCGGTTCCAAACCTTGGTCGAATAGACTTGACCTGCTAAAGCTAAAGCCTGTAAAGATTCTTCTTCAGCTTGAGCAGATATTTCTGCCTATTTGAATGTACTCTCCCCCTCCCGGATGTCCGATGGGGAGTTCTTTCCAAATACTTCTCCATACTTCGCCTGTGATAACACCCTAGACGAGATTTATGGACTGAGGTTGCAACTCATGGATCTTGCAATTGCAAATGAGGTCTAATCGTCGAAGATTCAACGTATTCACTAAACTAGCGAATAGATCTGTCTCTATATCTCTCCCTCGTTGCTGCATACCACTGTGTGCAAACATTGGATCAAGCTTCCCTTTCGGTGTGCTTGACTTGGAGCTCTTATTTGAATATACTCTCCCCCTCCCGACATAGTCGATGGGGAGTTCCCTTCAAGTTGAAGCTGCGTGCCAGGTATCTCGGCATATCTGGTCTTGGGACTATCTCCCGATGACCGTTGACGTTGACTCTAATACTCTAGTTCAGTGATAATCGCTTCCGCAAGATAATCGTTGTCGGCCTGATGCATCGTAGAAGTTCCTTATGGAAAGGCAATAATCATGGTAACTTCTGCATCTGTTGTGAGTATAATTGAGTGTTGTGATTCGGCATAGAGATCCTAGAAAGTTCAGTGCTCACTGTTGGAAGAGGCAATAGGTAGACATCTACCAGCTCTCGTTCGCGAGAAGTTGTCTTTTGCATTTCCAAAGTAAATAGGGCATGCACATTTCTCCGCCTGCTTTTGTATGCGCTTAGATCTCCGAAGTTGAAGCCCTGCTTACTCAAGATCATCTCCAACTCTTTTGAGACCTGAGCTGAGCTGATGGAGTTGTATCGTAGCGGTTGATTCCTCAGCCTCAGTCGCTGCTGTTGTCGTGGTCGTGGCATTAGCGGTTCTTCTTTGTGGTGTAGAATGACTTGCTGCAGCGTCTTCTTCCTTCGCCGAAGTTAAACTGCCTGACTCTTCTCCTCCCTCGGGAACATTCATTGTCAACGTGCACAGTCTTGTTCATCTCAGTAGGAGAAATTGTTGCCTTGTAGTGGATTTTCGCTGGCGTGTCGCGATTACATAGCGAAGGGGTTAGATAGCCATTGCCTTACTTGGCCTAATCCCATCCACAGGCAGGGGTTCGAAATTTCCCTTGTGTTCATACTCTTCAAACAAATATCTGTCAGCTCAAATCCTCTGGAGTAGCTCCTTAGCTCAGACGAAGTCTGGACAAAAATAGGTGGACCGGTGCGTTCTGCATATATGGTACTTACGGTACTGAAGTTGTCGTCAAATGCTGCAATAGTGCTGTTGATGCGAGACGACTGGTACTTGCGTAACCGGATTGAATACCAATGCAACTGAACGCACATGAATCGGAGAATGCCCAAGATACACTTCGCATCTTGATCTTGGCTCCTATTTTGCAACTTGCTGGAGGATGCGCCCTCGAGTCCAAAGACAAATACTGGAAAAAATGAAGTGTGAAAGGTCTTCACTGAACATTTTACATCGAAAAACTCATCGAAGCTGCGCTTCTGGAGTGAGCCCATCTCAGTCGAGATTGGCGTGTTTTGACGATTGGCTGCATGCTGCCTGCTGCGCTGCTTTCATAGCATATGGCCAGGGTAGCTTGACCATCATACCGGGCCGTATTCTCATGCCATGATCAACAATAGCGTTCAAGCAATATTCCATTGCTTCGATCAACATTCTGTGGATGATATGGCCGACACCACAGAAAGTTGTCGCCTGTTGACGCAAATGCAGTCGTCTAACTAAGCCTTACAAAGCTTCCAGCATTATCGCAGCGCGTGATGATTCTGCGTGCTAGCTTGAATATCTATAAATAGCTTGAGCATATGTTCCGAGGTAAATGACATAATCATGTACGTGATCCACGATAGTCGTAACCCCCAAAACAGCTTACTTGTGAGCTTATTGCTCATTTGTGGAACTAGTCCAGGCTATGCACTCACACAAAATCTGCGGAAACTCCGTCACTCGACAGTACTTCAGTTCTCTTCTAAATGCTTTAGTGTGCTCTGCCTTAGTCTCCACGGTCTACGTTTAGCACTGCCAAACAGACACTCGAGTCGGCTCATATGTAGAGTAGGGATTTAGTTAGAACCCCAAGTCATCAGCAACACAAAAGAGAGACGCTTGAAATCCAAATGATGCTATTCTAGCAGCTCCTGTTGAATCTGAGCAAATTGCTGTGGACGAGCTAAAGTTTGAATATCATTCAAAAGCTTTCCGCAAAGTACTTGCGGCGCACAATCAGATATTGTATACACTATCTGATTTGCCGTGATCTTCGCCTGACTCAATTTCTGACTTTTCTTGAAGCTTTAACAGCTTTCCGGGTATGTGCCCATATGTGGGCACAATTGCTCAATAGGCTCCGTTCTAGTCCCATATCTCCGTGGGATACCGACTTCAGACGGATTTGGGCGGTGATTCTGAAAGCTCTTCTCAAGGTCTATAAAATTGGCATATCAGTGAGACAGGCATCTCAATTGTTGGTGGGCTGTGCCCACTCAACTTACTGACCAGCTTTTGCAAGATATCTCCTGTTCGAACACATGAGATGTGCACCACAGTGTGGGACGAGTAGCCTCCAAAATCGGCCCAAATTCACAGATTTCTTTGACCAACCTATCAGAAGGCTTACTAGTATACCAGCCTTCATCAAGCTCATAAATTTTATCTACTAACATACCTCTACTATGATCTACATTGGGTAGTGCTGATGTGGGCCCTACCGCTGCGCTAGCTGAGCAGGACGTCTAAAATGTGGTCCAACTTGCAAATTTTTCGCAAAAATCCAGGTACATACCTATTCCTACGTGGGATAAATCCATTTTTCTACTGGTACCTGCCACCTATGACACAGATAGGCATCTTGTCCACCTTCTCCTGTCGCGCCATTTTCAAACTCCTACGGCATCATCTCCATTCGGTAGCTCAAAAATGAGCTTTGATGGGCTTCTAGTTCCCTCCAAAAACCATTTACCCGGAAAGCTGTTAATACACTTTTAACGCCTGTGCTGCCACATCCATGGCAAGTACCTAGCAATCCAAAGAGAAGGCTCAATGGACGTGTACTTCTTAGACCGTTATTCACAATGCCATATCGACGACGGCTTGAGTAGAACTTAGTCTTAGCAAGTCTGAAACGATGCGATGATCAAATTAATGGTGCCATCCTATTGTGGGTTAGCACAATGTTTGAGCTTCTTCCTGCGAAGTACCTCATGGATTTCATATCGTGACGCAAGGGTGAGTCGAATAGAACTCCATCATAAACAACGCTATCCTTCCTGCTTAAGAGTACATGAGTACATATGTCTTTTGTTCCTTTTTAGATTCGGAGATCTAGACACTGATCGGAAGCATGGTGAAGCTGAAGCTGGTTTCTAGAGTACTAGTATCCACTTCCTCTTATCTCCCTCGTCGTCCAAGACGATGTCTGTTTCTTGTGGAACTGAGTCTGCTGTGAGCATGTCCAATCATTTCATTGTGAGCCGCCGGATGCCAGTGATACTATACGTGAAAGCGATGTGCCGTGTCTTCAGTGTGAATCGATGCCAACGAGCTGTATTTCAAGACAATGTCGACGTAGGTCTTATGTCAGCGAAATGAGACCCCTGTAACGGCAATATGATACCAAAAAACACTGCTTCTTTCTTCACTAGCTTCAACATACAATGGGCAGTACAAACTGCATACTCGATGACATGCCCTTCTCAAGACAGAAGGCTCTCAACACTCGGCGCTGTAAATTCGATTACTTCATGCACCATCAACATCGTCGTCTACAGATACATGAAACAATGTTTTCGCTGATAGGTGAAGTTGAAGTACATTCGAAAGAGCTGCTCTTACCCACGATACATATAAGAAGTAGTAGCTCGTGCAGTATCCAATAAGAGTATTTCAATTCCATAACTTCGGTTTCCTTGTCGCTCATACTCACGAACTGATTGAGAGCAAATAATGGATAATATCTACATTTTGTCTCATGTGTGTACCAATAGTTGGTCTGAATGGCTTCAGCACACATGGAGACGCTTGTAGCTTCGAAGTATGTGATCTAGTATCAAAGGTGAAACACTACTCATGATGGATGCAACGCCAACACCATGTCTAAATGTAAAGCAGTGGGCTATCAGGATGTTCATTGATGTGCTTTGCATAGTAGGGACTTCAGGACAAGCAAGGACATCTTTCGATTCGTTCCATGGAGCTACCCGAAATGTACCTGACTACAACATCGACACTTCCAACCCGTAGAAGATAAGATAAGCAACCTTCGCGTACTTCAAGGAATGTGTAGACATGCTCTTACACTGATTAGGAATTGAGATGTAGGCTGCATAATCGCTTCCTACCATCCATTCGATTCCCCTCCTCAAGCGTGCGGACTCTAGGCCAAGCTAAGCTTTACCCTTTGACTTTGAGTAGAAGCAATATCGTACATTCATCGAAACGAACCAAAGTGCCATAGCGGAAAAATAGCCTTGAGGCTGAGCGAGGACTGCCTCCTTCTCTCCATTCGATTATAGATTTATCGTGCACATTGCTCCAAGCGGACTGCGCAATAGAACATGCTCTGACTTAGATCGCGTGTACTCATAGCTTGCCAGGAACATCATCACCCACGGCAGCAGTACGGCCTACCAAATCATCACACTTGTGCCTATAAAGAACAATGAGAGAATAAAGAAAAAGGGATTGCTTTCGCAATAATACACTTAAGTGTTAGCCATGGATTTATACAGATGATACCACGGAGAGTCAAACTTATTTATGGATCAGAGTTCACTATCCACCAAGTTAGTATGAAAAACTTGTCTATCGTTGCCATCTGGAAAAAGACCGAGCAAAAACCAATTGTCCGCATGAACCTAATGAACGAATACTGAAGGTTGCAAAGAATTCTGGACCAATTTGGCCGTGCTTGCAGCTAGTATCTTCACTTCCTTAACGAGAGCTTGGTTCGACCGCACGATAAGTAGAGGGGTAACCACTTCGTCTATGAAACGTTGGAAAATGGACGTTGTGTGGGAACCACCAGTCGAACCTGAATCAACCGAACAAGTCGCTGTATTGTAGACACTCTGGTGTCGAGATTCACTCTTAATATCCATTCAAAAAGCCATTCCATGTAGACTTCTGATTTCCGATCATTTGCCATCCATGTCCCTTACGGGAAATTTGGATAATGGGCCATCAGAGATCAGAGGACTGATAAAATTTAACGCAACCAGCTACTATTATACCGAACACAAAAGCGTGCCACGTCCGTTGAATGAAAGAGAAAGATCGTTGGCAGATGGCGGCGCGGACTTTTTTGAATTTTTTTTTCGACAATGACATCAAGCCTTCACACAAAACAAAGCATTCCTACCGTGCTATGTCTTACAACAACAGCAGCACCATGCCAACAACCACAAGCTACGAATTCGACGCGGACACTGCTTCAGCAGCTTCAGTTCTCAGCTTCAATCTTGAGGAGCTGGAGGATATCGCTAAATCCCTTGATGTTCCTACACCCCCTACTATTGAAGTGGGCGAGAAGCCAAAATCCATCAATGATGAGTTGAGGACCCATGGCAAACAAGTATCCGTCTCTAAGACGAGGGCTACAAAGAAGAACTTCCAAAACATCATCGACAAACTCAACGATAATGTGGACACCGCCAATGCACGCAATGAAGCCTTGAAAGGACTTGCTGCTGCACAGAGTAAGTCTCTTGTCGACACTCACAACAAGATGACTTCGCATGTCAAGACTTGTACCGTGTATAGCAAGAATGTAATTAAGAGAGCTGGCAAGCTCGCAGATGACAACAAGCGTGTCCATAAGAAACTGGTTGAAATGAAAGAAGCATACGACAAGTTGAAAGAAACAAATAAGACAACTGCTGATAATCTCAAAGAAGTCAAGAGGGATCGGGATGAACTCAAGAAGGAGAAGAAAGCTCATTTGGCCAACATTGCTGCGCTGAACAAAGGGGCGGAAGAAACACAGAAGACTATTGTCCGTCAACGAAAAACTATTGATACTTTCGAGAAGCAGCTTTTGAAGAAGGGAGGAAAACAGGGGGACGACATTGAGGATGATCTTGCCTGGACTCGTGCTAAACATGATGCAAAGCTTGAGGCAAACATGAAGCAAAGCATCTTCAACTTGCAGCTCGAGAAGGCGAAGAATGAAATGAAAGCAGAATCGAAGAAGATGGATCGATCCTTTCAATAACTTCCAAATAATTGTTTCACGCAATCAGCTACTTGCAGAAAGCTCCCCAAAAGAAAGACGTCGGGAATAATCGAGATATGCGGGATTTGTCAATCCGTGAAAGCCTATCGCTCGTTCCTGTCCACAATAGAGGTCGTTGAAGAATAGAGTGTGGCTAATCGAGCCTGGTGCTAAGCCTCGCTTCAATGGTACCGCTGCAGCTTTGGCTACTACTCCGTTACTCTTGCCACCATCCCTTTTCAGAGATGTTTGTGCTATGTCCATCATTAGACTAAACCGTATCTTTCTCCCTCGTGAACGATAACGAAGCCGTAAACAGCAGCTCTACCATACAACATTGCTGCCCAAAAAATCGTTCCGGGATAGGAAAGTTCTAAGCAAATACAGCACCAAGGAATCATTGATTATTAATATTAATATATCATCATCCTCTACATTCTGTTGCTCCCCCCTTTCACTTTCAGCGACCGCGCAAGGAAGGAAGGAAGGAAGATAGAATATTACGCCGCACAGCAGTTTGGTATGTCTGGGATCATAAAGACCCTTTGCTAGAGGTGAAAAAAACGTCCAATGTTGGAAGTTGGGCCACGTGGAACTTGAGGAAGGCATTTTACTAGCACGCCGCGCACAAACATTTGGAAAATATTTCTAAACAACCATGTCGACACACTCCGCAGCCTGATAATACGTCCAGTAGACATATCTACCCCTATAACCGGATATTATTTGATAGACCAAGTTATCAGCTTTCGATAGAGCCATTGGTCAACATCGCACCTGCAATATTTGTCTCGGAGTTGTGGAGTAGCATAGACCAAAGGGGGGGCTGGAGGCGATTTTTGTTACTGATATTTACTAGCAGAAATGGTAGAATGCACTTCATCATAACTCCATGTAGATTAACTATAAATTGATCAACCAAAGACTAATTCGTTTTTAATAGTCTTTAGTTTAGCATTCCTATCGGCCATTTTTGTCGAATGTCCAATAGTAGTGCGTAGTAGTGGGGGTGCTGACATGGTTGTTTGCCACTTTTGTGAGTGATGATGGCGGGGCAAAAAGTTTGGACGTTTTTTTCTTTGGATAAGCTTCCACGGTGGAAATGGCGCGCCCGGATTGCACAGATTTGGGTTTGAGGATTTTTTTGGCCATCAAAACACGAAGATCATGAAGCTGCGGCATGTTGTCACCATCCCATACTACGCAATGAAACAACAAAACAAGCATGATATTAATAAAATTTAGGAGGCACCATCATCGTCATCATCACTATCGTCGTCACTATCAAAATATTTGTCCAGAAGAAATTCTTTATCATAGTTTCCACACACATCATCACCTGTAAGTTTGAGGCGCGTTGTTTGATGCTTCTGACGCAAGTCTTCATTGCGATCGTCAGAGAAGAATCGGAGGTAATGACTCAAAGCATTATCGTCGTCAATAAACTTATCGTCCATCATTTCTTGGAGGCACTTATGGCGGACAAGCTTCACGTATTGGCGTTTAGGAGGCAGCGTTTTGTGCACGACATCACGGTTGAATTTATGGATGTCATCCGCTGTCACCCGGGAAGATTTAGTCTTAGTCGCCGCATCACGAACCTGCAAATTTCTACTATTGATCTCACCGTCGATCGCCTTTGTTTCTTTGCTCTGTTGCAGATGATCATCCAATCTCTGGCACAAATCAATACTCTTTACATCTCTCCCTGCCTTCAGGTCGCTCTGTAAAGCCGCCATCTCATCATCTGCTGCACTTTCGTCGCTATCCTTCTTTTTTACTTGTCATTATTCCATCTCAATTCCGAGACACCTGCCATCGTCTCCCAGGAAATGTAAGACTTTGTCTTTACGGCTTCGTTGAGGCTGATGCGCTCTCGGTCCAATGGCTGCTTGTTCTCGTATGCTAGTCGCACTTGCTTGATGAGAGACAATCTTGAAGTTCCCTTCGGCATAGGTACTCCATGATAAACCATCCAATCCAACAATACATTCTGTGGCAGTATTCCAATCGGGCAGTCCTTGAAATAGATCTCTGAGTTCGGTGGGAGGCTACGAGTTGTGTCCAATGGGTCTTTTGGTAACGGTATCTTTGGTGATACTTGGAACTCTCCCGCTGATACAATATTCCCTAGTGCTTTATGAAGAAACACGGACACATCAAGACCAAACCTGCGGTTGATTACTTTTGGATGAGGAATGAATGTTGGAGCATACTGATCTAGACTTGTATTTGGAATGATCAGGCTACCCCTTTTAGAAGCTGCCTTTATCTTCTTGGAAATCTTAGGGAAGCCCATGATGGCATTTATGTTACTACTGCTAAATTATGCAACGCATCTTTACTCCTTTGTTTGTATCTGCTGCAAAGCGCAGAAAAATGTAGCGTCCAATATTTCATGACCAAATTTTGTGATCTATAATCCGTTCATACTCGCATTTCAAACCATTCCGTTCAATATTCTGTATTCTCATTCTGGTCATAAAAATCAATATGAAGACTCGTAGCAATCAGTACAATAGTCCAAAGAGGAGAGCCCGCGGAGAGAAGAGGCAGAAGAACTCGCCATCCAAAAAGCCTTCAGATGACGCTCCATCATCTCCGTCCAAAGCGCCAGTACGTAAGAAGCGGAAAGAGCAAACGCGATGCGTATGTGGCAAACCTGCGTGTGATACGTTGATGAAGAAGCTGGAGGCGCTCAACGATAGCAGCATCACTTACTTTAATGTTCCTGCACTACCAAAGCCAATATTACCAAAGGCACGGAAGCCGGAGAGAATCAGGAAGAAAGATATGATCCAATGTTTGTGCAATACCTGACGGCAAAGACTTCAAGATATTTACTCCACGGAAGAATACACTCTTCACTCGCGCGTGCTATTCTGACAAAGTCCACGCTAGTGCAGTGCGTTGCATTTCATGGTGCACGCCAATGGGTTTAAGTTTTGAGCACACTAATTTATTCCTTGCTCGTGTATCAGAGAAGGCGCTCGTTGAGCTGTGGGGACCACGGCTGAGGAAGTGTCCACCAGGATGGGTGATGCTATCGGATCGAGGCTTTTGGGACACAGCACGATACTATCCCAATATGAACAGGCAAATCACCCCCAAATTCTTGAGTGGTCGCGGCAAATTCACCGCTGAGGAGGTGTCTGCTGATAGGACCATCTGCAAGTTGAGGTACACGTGCGAGGTTGCATTTTCTCGAGTGACGGATAGCGATGGGTTGAAGGATGTCATCCCGGCTTCATTTTACGGCATGTTGGATGCCATGAACCATTGGGGACACGCCAATGTAAATATTTGTAGGCCGCTAATGCCGCTAAATTAAGTCGTCACTATTATTCTTTTCTTCTGTTTTTGTTGCCGTAGAGTGTCGAAGAGAAACAAACCGATGATGTGTTGATGTGTCGGGAGATCCGGGCAGTCAGCTTCTGCATGAATATTTAATAATAATAACTCAACTATGCCATAAAAATTGTTGCCGATGCACAGCCAGTCATGATAATTAACAGCGGCATCGCTCGTTGCTGTTTTTTGGTGGATAGTTTGCCGTGCAAACGCATACAGTAGGTGACGACATGGTTGATGTTTTGTGTTCGGTGACGGCAGGTTTGGAGCAAAAAGTTGCACAAACCCAAATCTGTGCAAAAATGAAGGGTATGTACCGGGGGCTAAAGGGTTAAACTTAGTTACTGGCAGCCCCTTGTACCTTGGCCCACGTGGGCCGACCGTGGAAGCTTTGAAAAAAGTTTGGACTAAAATTCTCACCGAAGAGGAGTCATGATGCAAGGCATGTGCGTTATGGGATCATTTGGCGGTAGATTGACGTTACGGGGCAAAGAACGAAATTCCCTCTCAAGCGTCTTGATTCTAGTTTTCACAAAGAAATTTGACACGAGTGTTTCTGTTCCACAGTCACCGACGGGTCAATACAAATAATGCAGAAATCCCTCCTCTAGCAGCGCCACTGAATTTGACTTTGGTTAATGAATGGGACAAAGGAGTCTGAGTCTAAACAGCCTCGAAGACATACACCACATATAACCACATGTGTTTGGAGGTAAACTCCAGGGATCACAATATTCCCTTCACACCGCTGGTGTTGTTGATTTGATGGATCTATCGGACCAGTTGGGTCGTAAGTATCCACACGTCATGTCGATTCGGAGAATTTGCACTCAATCCAATTCGATTCGGAGACGAACTCCCGGGACCACGCATCCCCCCACACCGATGGTGTTTGCCATAGTAAAACAAGCTTGAGAGCGCAAAAGGCTGTAACTGTTGT
The DNA here is from genome assembly GCA_037178625.1 of Skeletonema tropicum. Classification (NCBI taxonomy): domain Eukaryota; phylum Bacillariophyta; class Thalassiosirophyceae; order Thalassiosirales; family Thalassiosiraceae; genus Skeletonema; species Skeletonema tropicum. The sequence goes on from CM074148.1 coordinate 1,284,081, forward strand.
TATTATGCAATGGGCAAGAAACACGTTAACTACAGTAGGCGTAACACGACATGGGAGTTAACATCGGTTTCAAGAAGTAAGTTAGATTTTAGATTAGACTACGATCGATGGTGGTGAGCCAATTCCTCAATGCTTATCGTACACGTGTAGATTAGTACGAGGTAACTCGGTCACGGATTGAGTCCCGTGTATTCCAACAGGGTTGGGTTCATGGGGAGCTAAGAGATGAGATACTTGTCCTTGTGAGCCATTGGCATTGATGCCTACTAGCTAATTCATTGCTGATAGATGATCTACTATTCCATATTAATCATCTATTAAGTCATGCAGTAGGAGATCAAAGTTGTAGCCCATTCATAGAAATTCAGTGCGTTCTTCCTCCGTTTCTAAAATCCCCACTCATTCCCTTTCTTGGTAACTTCCGCAATCTGTCCTTCCATGGCCGCCTTGTGCTACATCAGAGGAGGCTTTACCAGTGAAGGCGTGCGGTTCGGGTTCCCATTTGCATCTTCTTAACACTCACCCTCTAGAGAGGTCCGAGATCCTCTCACGCTCCCTCTCCAAAAATAGAATCTTGGGAAAACACGCTTTCTTCATCTTCGTAATCCTCTACTTCAAACGTGTAAAATGGCAATGCAATAAAACAGAGGATATTATTCATCACAATTTCGCGTGGCAGAGCAAGCTGGAGAGTAGTTGCAACCTCCTCACCTACCAAGCGACGATGCTCAGCTTTGAGGTCAATGATTTTGCGGAGGACTGATCTAATCCACCTACGTATGGTCATGGCCTTTTCCCCGTAATCATCATCAAGTCCTCTGATACTGTAATAATTAGCTTCCGCGGAGCTACCCGCAGGGGTAATAGGAAGAATCTCATTGATTGAATCAATTTCTTCTTTCACATCATTTCTCCAATCCTCCAATTGCAAAGCGGCGATAGTTTCATGTAGTGCTCCCTCAACCAGATCAACATGCTTTAAATTGTCACACCCCATGAATATACGGTTATCACCAGATATCATTTTATCTTTCAAGGGGATGGTGATTCGTTCAAGAGAGAAACAATTCTTGAATGACTCCCTCTCAATTCTTTCCAGCTTGTTGCCAAATTTCGCATCTACAAGTGCCTTACATTCCTCGAATGCACTCCTTTTAACGAACCTGGTGGATAGCAAATTGATGCTCCTCAAAGATTCGCATTCGCAGAATGCTGCATCTTCAATTAGTTCAAGGTTGTCACATTCCACATCCGTCAAGGCGCAGCATCCATAAAATACCTCCTCTTCCACAATTTTGACGCCCGGCATGATAACTCGCCTCAAGCGAGGGCACCAAGCGAATGCATGCAACTCAATCTTTTCGACCTTATCATGACAAATAACTTCAACGATGTAACTATGACCATGGAATGCATGCCTTAGGACGACTGTGACGTCTTCCTGCACGATGATACGATCTACATATTCAGGAATTTCTTCGTCGGCTTCACCTCTGTAGAGGTATGTATCGTAATTATTATCGCCCTCGTCCGACATGATGGAGCACAGCTGTAAGAATATTCATTCAGCAGAAAGCAGTGAGTGAGTGCAGACGGTGGCACTTATGATGAATTGGAACCAACTTCCAACTTGTGTTCGCTGTTCGCAATAAAATAATAATACTCTCGGCGAGTTAGTTGCAGACGGTTCTTTCCTCGCTGCAATTATAAAGCTCCTGCTACACTCGCACAGACAATATCAAGGCATCGTCGACGAGACACTCTCACCTTGTCAATAGAGACGATTGCGAGACGGCGGCAGCGAGACTCTTACAGTGTCAATCCTTATCATCTTTCGCACTATAGTCTCCACAACATGCAACATGCACACACTGCCAAATTTTGATGTGAGGAGAGGAATGAAGAATGGAAGAGGGCGGATCTTCCAGATGTTTTCTGTTTTTTGGGATGGTCATCTCTTTGTTTGTCGATGCTTTGTAGCTGTCGTATCATTCACGCCACGTCACGCTGACGTTTTTGTTCTTGCTTCGCTTCTAGGCAAACCGGGATACCGGGCGCGTGGGCGTGCCCACAACTCACCATGGTTTAAGGAGAGGCTTGACAGGGGAATATTGGGGATTTTTGGTCGATATAAGGGTAATATTTGGGTATTTTGAGCTCATTCGTACCCGAATATGTGTAGTTGTTGGCCCCACGTGGGCGCCGCCAACAACATACTATGAAAAGCGCCCACTATCCCGGCACGCCTATTCGCTTCTCTCTCTCGATTTCGGCGCAGCTGGCAGCTGGCATGCAGCTTTCGGCGCAGCAGGGTTGTTGTTTGTTGGTTCCCGTGGTTGTAGGTAATAATTATAGTGGAAATCGCATAGGATAATAACAACAACATGAAAGTGCTCATCATTGGATGCGGCCTAGCCGGCCTCGCAACAGCCCTCTCTCTATCCTCCATCAAAAAAGAACAAGACGATGATGACGACGACATTCAAATCACCATAATCGAGCGCCGCACCAACCTCGACAGCCGTGGCGCCACATTCGGCCTACAACTCAATGGTCAACATGCCCTACAAGAAATCGCTGGTGTAAAAGTAGTAGACGAGTTGAAACGTGCAGGAGTTTTGATCCCATCTACGGGGGGGTACATGTTGCCATGGTGGAAAGTTCGGGATGTGTTATTGGAGCGAGTTCAAGAAGAAGCCAAAAGTAATAGTAGTGAGAAGATTCAGATTCATTTGGGTATGTCGATTGATACTGTGACCGAACATGAGGATGGTACCTATGTTGTCACATTCGTCAAAAATGGCAAAGATGAAGAAGAAGAATTGCAAATCGAAGCGGATTTAATTATTGGAGCAGATGGAGTTCATTCACATGTGCGTCAGGAGATCCTATCATTGCCCAAGGCTACTTCCAGTGGGGCATATGTTTGGAGGGGGACTGTTGACACAAATAATACTGACGATTTGAAGCATATGCAAGAGTTTCCTCTGAGCAGGCTTCAAAAGTTTGGAGAGGGAATGATTTTGGTGTATTTCAACTTTCATCCCAAGGTAGAAGGACAACTTGCGTGGGTGTTTACCGCTCGTGCGAATGCGCTACCAGAGAATGTAACCATTGATTGTGGTACCACCACTCCCATTGATCTTATTCAAGCCTTCATGGATAGTACTGATGGAACTAATGGCGATGATGATGAAGAAGAACTAAAGGAGAATTGCGAGCTAGCCATGTTAGTATTCAATAACACTCACCAACCTTCCGATCTGACATGGTCGTCGGAGATGGGAGTAGTTGACCTCAACAATAAGGAAGATATTGTTAGCTGGGGTGGGAAGGGAAGAATCACGATAATTGGTGATGCGGCACATGCACTAAGGCCAGCGAGTGGGTTGGGTGGTAGTCTTGCATTTGAAGATGCTGCATTGTTGGCACGCTACATTGCCAAAAGCAACACTTCTAGTGCAGCCTCTATCGAAGAACACCTTCGAGAGTTTGAGAGGATTCGACTTCCAAGATGCAAAAGTATTTCCAATGATCAAACTATCAGATCTGAATTGAGTTATAAAGTTGGGTTTGGCGGTGTGCCTGCTTGGGATCCAGCTTATAAAGAGTGGGTTTATGGGGGGATTGATTCTTCACCAGAGCCTCCTGTTTCGGAAATGGATGTGTTGGTCGACTTGCTTTCTGATTAAAGTTGTGTGTAAGATTGTAACTCGGGATGATTGTAAGATGTAAAAGATGTGAATGTGATAGTTCCAACTCCAACTTGAGAAACTAAGTATTATAGTACTCAGCCGTTGAGAAAGCCCTCGACATTATGTACTTTCTCTTTTGAAGAATGCACACTCCTTCTCAATCCTAATTATCCCAAACAGTCGTCGACATATACTTTTACTTCTCTGATCACAGACGAACCAGGAACAGACAAGAGTTATCCATATCCATCCCATATAGCGTATCGAACAAATCCGTACCCGTACAGTCTCATACCGTGTCCGTCGATTCTTTGCCCTTTACCTTTACTACTACTACCTACCACTAGTAATGACAATCTACATCTGCATACTATTGTGTGGAGTTTTATCTCTCATACATAAGAGAGAGAGATAGAGGTTATTAATTATTTTACTCCTTTCCAGCAGGTACCTCTTGAATTTTGGTCCCGCTTTGTGTTTCTTTCCTTCAAGGACGAAAGGATTCCAGATGGCCAACCCATTACAAAGAAATATTATTATGCTGCACCAACTTCCTAAGCTAAGTACATCATTGGCCCCCTATATACTCCTGCCATGCCGCCTGCTGCCCCTGCGCAAATTCAAGATCAAGATCTGCAATTCAACTTCAGCAGCTGCAGCTGTGCCTGTGCAGCCCCAATCCAAAATCAAAATGCACAAGCACAAGCCAAGCCTTGAGCAGACAATCATGATCATCTTTCGATTGTGCTGACCATGCCACATCCACATCCACGTCATCGTAGACTAAGCCACTACTAGCTCACTTTCTTCACCTTCACTCGATCATGTATCATGTTCACTTGAGTTCTTTTGCTTTTGGTGGTGATGCTGGTGCTCTCGTGCTTAATGTGCTCTGTGACGTCCTACTCACGATGTCATGTTCCGTTCCTTTCCATCGCTCCATCGACATACTCATCGCTATGATTCTTGGGCTTGAAGATTTTAAGACTAAGAAGTAGCCTCATCTTGCTCTACCTACTTTCTCAAGAATCTGTGGAAGTGGAAGTGGAGGATTGAAGGTGAAGATGAAGAGTGGTGCATGTATGTAGATGTAGCTGTAGCTCTCAACTCTGTGATCATCACAATCACAAGCCCGGTCCGTCACGCCCGCCAAGATATTCGTGTTGGTGTTGTCACTGTCACATTGTACAATGGGACAGAGAAAGTGCCACCATATAACCGACGGGCGGCAAATAATACTTCTGGGGAGCTGATCCTCAGCCATCCACTTGAAGTTGGGAAAGCAGAAACTGTCTTTTACGTCACTGTGACTTTTACTAATGAAAGGCCTTTCCCTTCAAGAGCTCCTCTCATCTCCTCTCTATATATCTTGTCCTCCACCAACAGCCCCACGTCACAATACCAGGGCACATAAAAGAATGGGCTGCGTATCGATTTGATTAGGTTATCCCCTATTTGATTTTGGTAGAAGAAAAATCTAGATATGCAATGCAAGAAAGGCTGTTTTGGGTGATCCCCTAATAGTAAGTTGTTTGTTCTTCAATCACATCACCCATGATATGAGGCCCCCCACCTCTGAAAATCCATCAAAATGCCTTCACCATGGTGGACTACTAGTAAAAATGAGGTCAATGAATATGCTTCTATTAGGCTAATAATCGACATTCCCCTCCCCTATTATGGCATAGGATCTCCGAACCGCCGTTTATTTTCCTAATAGGGCATCGTCTGTTGTGAAAATGACTATGAACATAACCATCATCGTCGAGTTGGTCGGATGATGCAATTATATTCCTACCATGTCAACGACAACACCATCGCCGTCGACGAACACCGAACAACTCCGCCGAACCGACATCAAAAATAATATCCACTATTGGTGAAATATTCTGCTCGATGATGCTTGTTATTTATTAATGGCGGCCGTTTTACAGTGACAAGTAATGGTGCAAAAACAATGTGTGGGTGTTGGGATCATTATTATTTCTACAGCCCATGTTGACGCATCCCAGCAACAACTAATGACTGGTTCTTCATTACTTAGTATTGGAGAGTAGTGAATCTGCGTTAGTGCCTTGAAGAGGGGGGGGGGGGTGTTAATTGCAGTGGGTATTCCGTAAAACTAATTTTGAACACAAGATACTACTTAGAGAGAGGGTGAGTTCAAGAGTGTACATGACGCAATGCCACTTGTGTTATTGTAATCACTAACTTGTTTTCAATCTTTTAACATCAATTTGAGCATTGGGGTGTAGTGCTGCTGGTCTCTTCGTATCGTTGCTCGTCTTCGACCCTGCGGGATTTGGGGTTGCCTCTCGCTTGGTCTCTCTGCTCTTCTTGTTCTTGTCGACGCCTGCTGGAGCGGGATGCGGTGTTGCTGGTCTCTTAGTATCGTTGCTGAGCTTCCTCTCAACGCCTGCGGGATGTGGGGTTGCCGGTTGTTTGGTCTCTTTGCTCTTCTTGTTCTTGTCCACGCATGCTTTCAAATTTGATCGCGGAGACATGTCATGCTTTTGACAATGTTGTTCCTTCCACCGACGAAATACAACTGCAAACCTAGAGTGGATCATCTTCCAAAGAATAATTTGGTACACTTCCTCTATCGCATCTTGCCGGAAATTCATCGAGGGGGACTGACACAATGATACAAATTTGGAGTGGATGGATGAGTTGTGCATCACAAGATGTTTTCCATCCTTGAAACAAGAACGAAGGTTTTGTTTCATACGTTCCTGTGTAAATAATGTTGACGGAAGGTGGTGGTGTCTTTATCATCGGCGGCGGCATCAGTTTGGATAGTGTTGTTGCTAAAGTAATGACACATTCTTGACCAAATCAGTAACGTTATGTCACCGAAGTGCGCTTTGGTGCCCTCTGGCGATATGTAGACAAATCGGTGTTGTTTGTAGGGCGTAGGAGCACCTACATCTCGACCAAATTCAAAGTGCATATTCCCCGGGGATGCTTCGTTTCTGTAAAGTCTCATCACCTCTCTGTCATCCAGACCCCCATCGGACATGGCTCGGGTGTGACCGCCATATTGACGCACAGACAGGATTGACGTCGGCGAATTACGTGTGCAGTGTTTGATGCTGGCTCGATGTGTAAGAGCCGTTGGCATTGTCATAAATGTTTGTACAAAGCAAAAGAGAGTGCGGCAAGCCTTCCGACATAAGACCGATTTTGAATTTTGAATTCTGCTACTAGCTAACTGTACGTACTTCGAATCTACTGTACCTCTCGTACATAGAAGAAGAACAAACGGGATACGGGATGATATGAGTGGTCTGTCTGCGATACGCAGCCCATTCTTTTATGTGCCCTGACAATACAAGGCATCATCTTTGCACAGCCGGCGGGCTGGAAACGCTTCTGGCTCCTTCAATGACGAAGACAAGCAGCAAACTTTCTTGGTGGTGGATTTGATGAAGTCATTTAGTAATACTGAACATGGACTTGGAATGCATTAACAAGCCTTGAAGGACAGGGAAGAGTGGGATACCCCGTGTCTTTGTCTAGATCTTCATGAGCAGCCTGGTAGAGAAGATTCTCAATGGTTGCCAACGCAACATGATCTCACAACATTCTTCCCTCCTGAGGTCTCGGCATATTATAATGTAGGGGGTGGTAGAAAGGGTTTGCAGAATTCAAAACTGGCCAGAAATTGAAGGAAGGGACAATAAGAAAGCTTCGTGAATTTGATGTCACACAAACTCCTCTGGATTTTGTCTTCTGACATTTTCATGCCGCACAAGCATTGATAAGCAGGTTGTAACTGTCTTTTACGTCACTGTGACTTTTACTGATGAAAGGCCTTTCCATTCCTATTATTCAGCACCCAACTTTGACTTTTAGCAAAATTCCCAATTATCGTCCTCTGGCCGCAGAGGGGGGCTGGCCCTGCTGCGCCCCTGGCTGCGCGAAGACTTTCAAAAACAAAAAAACGTTTTTTCATCTCAAATCAATGGCAATGCCGCCGACTCCTCATGTCATCTCCCCTATCCACCTATCCACCGCCTCTTTCATTCCAAGGCATGTTAATGCATTAATATTATTATTATCTGTCCAGCGTCAATAGAGGAATAATATTATTCAGTCGAAAGAGCCGCTTTAAGTAAATGACGTAACACATCACATAACACATCTCTTGTGCACAAGACAAGTACCAAAAATAATAATTGGTGAGAACAACTCTTTTCATGCCACCGACTCGTATTAACTTTAACCATGCTCTAACGTATCCACTTACATGTCTCTTTTGACGAAGGGTAAAGTAATTCTTCCTATTCCATCTATCATGGCTTGTGTTGAATGCCGAAGGGCGAAGGTTGCATGTGTCAAGGCAATTGGTTTCGACCGATGTGATAGATGCCAGAAGAAATCACTTTTGTGTATTCCCCATACATCCATGCAAGGACGAAGAACGGATCTAATAAAGCACGAGTCGCTTCCACCACAACGAATTCAACGTTCGTCCAAATACCACACCGGAAAGTCATCTGTCAAATTGTACCGGCTCAATCTTACGCTGACAAGATACCTCTTTCTGCAAGTGTCATTGATGCCACTCTTCACGGTCACAATGTTACACCTAGCATCATTCAACGCATTGTATTTGCATTAGGGAAGAATGGACTCTTCACAATCAGAAATAGATCTTCTCACAAAAACTTCCTTAGCTTCATCGGAAGAAGAAGTGCTCTTACGGTTGCCCAGCCAAACCCGTCTGAGGGAGATATATCTTCGTTTTGGTACTACCGTCAACACATTAACTTTTGCTACTGGCCCCTAGTCTACAAGGTCGTCAACAGCCTTACTCACGGCATCAGGATCTTTCCCCAATTGGAATTTTTCCACCTAACGATGTTGCTACCACATCTGATGCCAGAGCTTGGCAATCGCGGAGACTACAACTTTTGCTTATTTGCAATTCTCACGATTAACTTCGTTAATTGCATCCATACAGATACTCGTGACAGGATGCATGAGTCAGTGACTCAGGCAGCAGTTGTAGCTCTTCGGGAGTTGCAGTCATGTCGGGTGCTCTCTTCAACTCAACATCGACAAGTGTCATCATCTCTAATTCACGTCGAAAGATATGGGATCACCACTCCTACCACTTGTGGCTATCAACTTATTCAGGAGAATGAACAGATGAATGTTGAGGTGCTTCAATTCTTCTGTTGTTACGGTTTGGGCACTTGCCATCGAGTCGAACATTATTGGGTTCACACCTTCCTCCCAGCATTGTTCTCCCACTACACAAGTGCAATGTTGTATGTTTGCGATGAGAAGGTGTATGCTAATTATGAAGGCATTGATGTGTTGGCTTGGGGCGATGGTGAGACTAAAGAAAGGGGATCATATCGGCCAATTGTTAATGGCAGGAGAGTCCGGCGAACTAAAAGATTGAAGTAGAATAAAACAAACATTTAATGTATACTGTGTTTAGATACTTTCATCCTCCCGGGGGCTCTGAATTGTTGTCCATCGTTGATTCCTTTTCACCCCTTGAATCATCTTGTAATGCATGCAGAGAAATTGCTTCCACCCGTACCGGAGAAGTGGAAGACTGGCAGTCTTCTTTCCAGCAATCTTCTACTCGGCAAGTTGTTTTGTTAGACTATCAATCATATCTTTCGGTAGAATAAAACAATCATTTAATATATACTTTGTTTAGATACTTTCATCCTCGAAGGGCCTTTGAATTCATGTCCATCCTGAATTGATGTCCATCGTTGACTCCTTTTAGCCCCGGCGACACCACTTGAATCATCTTGTACCGGAGAAGTGGCAGTCTTCCCTCCACGAGCAAGATTCTGCTCGGCAAGTTGTTTTGTTAGACTATCAATCATATCTTTCAAAATCATTTCCACCCTCTTACCGGCTTCATCCGAATTCAATTGTTGGAGGAGGTCGGTGTACTCATTAAACAGTGGGTATAAAGCTGCACGATAAGATGCCCCAGCTTTTACGGCAGACTCGATTTCAAACAGATGCATTTGCTCGGTGTGAGCAAAATCCATTAATGTTTCAAAGGACTCATCACTTGTATTACGAAGCTCTTCAATAGTAGTAAGAATGAAGTCTTGTTCCTCACTGTCAATATCATCCTGGTGGTCGGAAGAAGAAGGTGTGTGGGCAGTAGAGAGGAGGCCATCAAACTTGTTTTCATGATCACGGAAGAGAGACGACAATGCATCTTTTGGGTAATTTTTGATCCTTTCAAGTGCGGGCAGATCTTTGACTTCCTCTTTGATAGGCATACTCGTTACGGATGGCATGTTGCCATGGAACTTGGGACCCTCAACATCGTTCTGAGCCAAATGATGAAATAATTTGACAATATCTTCTTCCTCCTCAGTCTCAACAGTTCTATAAGCATAATACATGTAATCCGTCCACCAGCGCAGTCGAACACTGTCTTGCTTGAACCCTTCAAAGGTTACTCCATTCACTGTCTTTGTAGTTGCGACCAAACCATAGCCGTTTGTCTTCCTGCAACAAGGTGAATGAGTAGGAGAATGAGTTAGAATGGTTACCAGAATAAGGTGAGACGTCGAAGGAGTATTTGCGCTACTTTTTTATCTTACCTTTCTACCACCCCCTACATTATAATATGCCGAGACCTCAGGAGGGAAGAATGTTGTGAGATCATGTTGCGTTGGCAACCATTGAGAATCTTCTCTACCAGGCTGCTCATGAAGATCTAGACAAAGACACGGGGTATCCCACTCTTCCCTGTCCTTCAAGGCTTGTTAATGCATTCCAAGTCCATGTTCAGTATTACTAAATGACTTCATCAAATCCACCACCAAGAAAGTTTGCTCTAAGTTTGCTGCTTGTCTTCGTCATTGAAGGAGCCAGAAGCGTTTCCAGCCCGCCGGCCGGCTGTGCAAAGATGATGCCGTGTACATATTGTGACGTGGGGCTGTTGGTGGAGAGGAGATGAGAGGAGCTCTAGAAGGGAAAGGCCTTTCATCAGTAAAAGTCACAGTGACGTAAAAGACAGTTTCTGCTTTCCCAACTTCAAGTGGATGGCTGAGGATCAGCTCCCCGGGCGGCAAATAATACTTCTGGGAGTTGAAGTAGGAGGAAGAGAAGAAGTATTTTTATGTAGGAGAAATTGTCACTCTGTGGGCAAGTCTGTAGGAGTCACGTTGAGAAAAAAAGGCAAGTCTGTAGGAGTCACGTTGAGAAAAAAAGGCAAGTCTGTAGGCAAGTCTGCAGAAGTAGAAGTAGAAGTCATTGCTGGTATTGAGCAACTAAAAAATGTCTGTCGGGTAAAATCAAAGGTTACCCCCTTGAAAAGGCTCCACAAGTCACAAAATTGTCATGTACATACGGGAGGAATCAGTTTCGCCGGCGTTTTTGCCATTCACGCTCTAGATACGAGGAAAACGAGAGTCGCGTGGATAAAACCAACTAATATTTTCTCCACAAACACGATCGATGGGACGCGCATGGAGACAATCAACTCATTCTTTCTCTTCAAGCACGATCGATGGACATCCAACAACGCCAAACACGCGCCGCCCAGAACAAACCTACTTACCACTTCTTGTTACATTTACTCATTATTTACGCACGGGAACAAAAACACTCTTTACTCCACCTCCACCTCTTCCACATTGGACATTGCTTCGTCCATATTCCAATAGGAACATTTAAGCAATCTCTCCTCCTCCTCTTACCATCCTATCCACTGAATTATCATGCGATTTCTATCTCAAATCCCGCTCCTTCTTTCTATGTCTATGCTTGTGCATGCTCAACCACCAAGCCATGCTCAGTGCCCGAGTGGAAATGCCGAATTCGTGACGAATGATGATCTTCGAGACGCAGTCAGAGCATACTGTAACAACCCAAGTGGATGGTCTGGAACGTACAATGGTGTTTATTATGGAGAAATTGGGCAGTGGTGCACAGCAAAAGTGACAAACTTTGATAAGGTTAGGGTGTTCATGGACCAAAGTACGTGCCATCCGGATATCAGTGGGTGGGACACTTCATCTGCTACAACTACAAGCATGCAAGGCATGTTCAAAAGAGCAGCTCAGTTCAATCGTGATCTGACTACTCACGTGGAGCCCACTTCTGAGCCCACTTCGTCGTCTGAGCCTTCTTTGTCGTCGGCGCCTTCTGAATCTCCTTCGCAATCGTTGCAGCCCTCTTCATCGTCGGCGCCTTCTCTATCGCCTTCGCAATCGTTGCAGCCCTCACCAGCACCCTCTACATCGTCGGTGCCCTCTGAATCACCTTCAGAATCGTTGCAGCCCTCGTCTGAGCCTTCTTTGTCGTCGGCGCCTTCTCTAGCGCCTTCGCAATCGTTGCAGCCATCACCAGCACCCTCTACATCGTCGGTGCCCTCTGAATCACCTTCAGAATCGTTGCAGCCCTCGCAAGAGCTTTCTTCATCGTCGGCGCCTTCTCTATCGCCAGCACCCTCTACATCGTCGGTGCCCTCTGAATCACCTTCAGAATCGTTGCAGCCCTCGTCTGAGCCTTCTTTGTCGTCGGCGCCTTCTCTAGCGCCTTCGCAATCGTTGCAGCCCTCACCAGCACCCTCTACATCGTCGGTGCCCTCTGAATCACCTTCAGAATCGTTGCAGCCCTCGCAAGAGCTTTCTTCATCGTCGGCGCCTTCTCTATCGCCAGCACCCTCTACATCGTCGGTGCCCTCTGAATCACCTTCAGAATCGTTGCAGCCCTCGTCTGAGCCTTCTTTGTCGTCGGCGCCTTCTCTAGCGCCTTCGCAATCGTTGCAGCCCTCACCAGCACCCTCTACATCGTCGGTGCCCTCTGAATCACCTTCAGAATCGTTGCAGCCCTCGCAAGAGCTTTCTTCATCGTCGGCGCCTTCTCTATCGCCAGCACCCTCTACATCGTCGGTGCCCTCTGAATCACCTTCAGAATCGTTGCAGCCCTCGTCTGAGCCTTCAGAATCGTTGCAGCCCTCGCAAGAGCTTTCTTCATCGTCGGCGCCTTCTCTATCGCCAGCACCCTCTACATCGTCGGTGCCCTCTGAATCACCTTCAGAATCGTTGCAGCCCTCGTCTGAGCCTTCTTTGTCGTCGGCGCCTTCTCTAGCGCCTTCGCAATCGTTGCAGCCCTCACCAGCACCCTCTTCATCGTCGGCGCCTTCGTCGTCTGAGCCTTCTTTGTCGTCGGCGCCTTCTGAATCTCCTTCGCAATCGTTGCAGCCCTCGCAAGAGCCCTCTTCATCGTCGGCGCCTTCTGAATCACCTTCGCAATCGTTGCAGCCCTCACCAGCACCCTCTACATCGTCGGTGCCCTCTGAATCACCTTCAGAATCGTTGCAGCCCTCGTCTGAGCCTTCTTTGTCGTCGGCGCCTTCTCTAGCGCCTTCGCAATCGTTGCAGCCCTCACCAGCACCCTCTACATCGTCGGTGCCCTCTGAATCACCTTCAGAATCGTTGCAGCCCTCGCAAGGGCCCTCTTCATCGGGGGCGCCCTCTTTGTCTTCTGGTCCATCTTCGGACCCTTCATCTTCACCGTCCACTGAATTTGGAGGAAAAGTGGTTACGAGTTTTGAAGTTGCCATGGAGTTTGAAGGGATGGATATGGCTGAAGTTAATTCCAGTAATTTGGATTCTATCATCGCATTTCTTGAAGGTATGATGGAGGAGCTCCTTGCGAGAGACTATGAAGCGGTTCTTCTTAGGTTTGGTGAAGCGTACAATGTCCTGTCCACGCCTTCTCGTCGTAGGCTCAGCACTCTAGTGGAGGTCGTGTTTATGGTCATCTTAACTGTGCAGTGCTCTCCCGAAGATGCGTGCGAAAATGCCAAAACAGCTCTTGAAACAGAGGCTTTATCCCTCTCCTCAGATATTGAGACGCAGCTCAGTGGTGGATCTGTAACTGCGATCATTGCAGAAAGTGCACAAGCTCAATCGATTGCAGCACTTGACGACTTGACAGGAATTAGTTCTATCCAAGTGTCTGGTCCAGTGTCCACACTCACTTTGAGGTCAGATGCGCCATCATCAGAACCTTCAAAATCTGCTGAACCGTCATCCAACCCGTCTTCAGAGCCTTCATCTATTCCCAGCACAACTCCTTCGGACAAACCCAGTACAAGTCCGTCCGAGGAACCCTCCTCTGAGCCTAGTATGACTCCCTCCAAATCAGCAGAGCCCTCTTCAGGACCATCTTCGGATCCTTCCTCGGACCCGTCTTCGGAACCATCAGATGTGCCCTCGTCGCAGCCCTCTGAATCGCCGTCATCGGAACCTTCGTCGCAACCTTCTTCAGAGCCTTCTTCGGAGCCTTCTTCTGCTCCATCTTGTTCGCCTTCCTCCTCACCAACCGAATCACCTTCCACGCGTTTTGGTGTCAAATTATTCTATCCTATTTGGACACAGGGTTTTAATGGTTGCAGGTGAGTTTACTTTTGCTAGTCTTAGTGTGACTTTGACGATAGCGTTCAAATTTTGTCCAATATTGACGTTGACTAATTAATTCCACATTTTTCGCCTCGAAAAGGAATGACGGTGACGAACCCAATTACATGGCCGCGAATCCTACTCTATGGCTCTCCAGCACATTGCAAACCTGCTGCAAAAACTACTTTGGCGGGTACATGTTTGATGCATGTATGGGTAGGTATCCTCCTGATCATGACGATTGTATTACAGCGCTATTTTACCCTGATTGGAATGGATCTAACGAAGGCTGCGTTGCTGATGGTAAGTGATAATGTTGCTCAATCTTCATCTATCTACTGTATCTGTATCAGCTACAAGGTATTCACTTATGCACATGAGCCTGTTTTCTCGTTCAACCTTTTCTACAGGTAAGGAGCCCTATTACATGCTCAGCAATGCTGACTATTTCTTATCCCACTCAATCGAAGATTGTTGCGAAAAGTTTTATGGATGGAATTATTTTGCCTGTGCAGGGACTAAACCTGAGTTGACGAATGGGGAGTACTACCCCGATTGGTCTGGAAGTAGCACTGCTACTTGTCTCAATGACAACAAGATGCCAACTTACATGCTCAATAATCAAGCTTGGTATCTATCTACCACGCTCGAAAAATGCTGCAAGACGCATTTTTCCTGGAATGTGAACAAGTGCTTGGGCACTACTGCTGCAGGTAGCAAGAAGTGGTATGTCAACTATGATTCTAGTACATGCGTTCAAGACTGCAATGGAGCACCCCCCTGTGGTGGAGTTGCGGATTCTTGGGTCGAGCTGTACGGCAAGAAAGAAACTTGCTGCAAAGAGAAATTGTTTTGGGTTTCCAAGTGTCGCTATTATTAAGCATGCCTTGTACTTATCAAGGGGACAAGAGAGAGTGGGGCGAAATTTGTATAGATAAGTTGTGAATGTGAAGAAGAAGAATCAGAATCAGGGGAATGATTCGAAGTCGAAGTAGGTCCATGTTGATGTGTTGATAGCTGTGAGTTGCCACGAAGATGATGATGTAAAGTCAAAGACACTTGCAGCGTTTGACGCGAAAAATTTGAAGAAAAAATGAAGAAAAAGTAGATAAAATCACGCAGAGAGACATAGAAATAGAATAAAAATAGGGGAACGACTTTGCTTGTGAGAAATGTTTCTTCTCATGTTTAGCATATGCTACCTTATGCTTATGCAATTTGGTGGATGACGTTTGAGGAGCGGCTAAAAGCAGGAGAGAGACCTCAAGCTTGTCGGATTGAAGCTTTCGCCCTGTAGGCTCATCAGGACTAGCAACCTTTACTACGCTAAAGAGGTCATCGGCATCAGGTCAGTTGAGGCTCTAGTCTCTAGTATTTCGATTTTTGTGCAAGTGCAACCTCCCAACAATCTGCCAGTGAACGGGCAAATCCAATTCGTACACTCACATCCCTACTTGTCATTCGAGACGTCATTGCGTCAGTCGATTGCTCAAGCTTCGCTCTATAGCTATAGCTTGAATCAAAGCTGAGTTTAGTCGAGGTCGAGGTCGAGCAAAGTAGAGCTTGTAATGCTCATACTCGTCATTTTGCATGAAATTCTTGTACTTGTCCGTCAGCAGAACAGTAAAGTGGGTGGTAGTCTCGCATTTGAATATGCTGCCATATTTTGGCACGCTGCATTGCTAGAAGAAAGACTTGCAGTGCATCATCTCTATCGAAGAACAACTTTGAGCGATTGAGAGGATGCTAATGCTACTTCCAAGCAAGATCAAGATGCACAAGGACAAGGATTCCTTCCACAAAATGATCAAACTTCTTGGCCGTGCGCGTGGGCCAGCTTTGAGGATCTGATGTGAAGGCCCACCTTTCAACTTGCTAGTTCTTCACTTGATGATGGACTGAGGTCTCGACGTTGTTCGATTGGTTCCGTCGTGGAGGTGATGCGAATGTCGAAGGCTGAAGGCTGCTGTGGTGCCTACCTGTCCACATAGTAATTGAGACTGTAGTGTTAGCACTTCTCGATAGAGTTGTCGGATCACGTTCTTCCTGACGAGGACGCTGCATCTGCTGTTGGATGTTTTGCGGAGATAGAGACGATTGGCCGCTGCTGTCCCCCTGACGTCGACCAAGGCTCTTTGACCTTGACCTTGACCTTGACCTTGACTTTGTGGTTGTGGTTGTGGTTGTGGTTGTGGCCTTGAGCTGCTTTTATTGTTAGTATTGTGCACCTGCTATTGCCGGGGCAATATTGTGCTGGCTACTCATGCCATTGTTGTTTCTTCCTCATATCCTCTCATTCCCAAAGAACTGCGCGCGAGTTGTCGCGATGCTGGGGATGCATCATTGTCGAAAGATGGAGATGATGTTCACCACGTATCCGTATCAGTAGTGTAGCCACAACCACAACAAAAACAACTCGCATCTGCAGCACGATCAATGTCAATGTCGGTTCCTCCAACTCGAACACTGCTTTTGGGTATTCTCTTGCTACATATTTCGTTTGCTTCTTTTGTATTGTACGCACTCGCTCAGGGCTTTTGGGAGTCATTATATATTTGTTTTGCACGCAGCAGCCTTTTAACCCACTTTAGGCCCAGCAGATTTGCAACCCCTGGGCCTTTGCGTTAATAGAAGCCGTGGTGCGAACCCTGAAGTGTCTTTATGTAACTTAGTGACTTGTAGAATTCAATATTATACCATCCACCCACAATCCACAACCTACTTATTAAGGTTACGGGGTCGCTTGTTTTTAAGGGCTAGTACGCTCTAAAATAATGTGAGGGAGCCCTTACAGGTACTTAGTCTTTTTTGTAGTGGTACAGTATGAGGCGTTTCACATCACCACCGATCAACCATCAAACCATGGCACAAAGTTAGCGCTCTCCACCCCATACGGCACGTGTGTACTACGCCAAAATCACTGGGGTCGGTGAAATAACTACGACGGTAAATCATTACTAATACCATTAGCCGCCATTATTCGCTGGAATTCTATCACTGGAACCTTTCGAATTTTTTAATTAATACACCCACCGTCGTCATTGCATCCGACGGTACATGCACCACTCGACACAACAGCATCCTCCCCTACACATCGTTGCGGCGCTCTTACTACACAAAAATTGTCACGGGCGCTTCACCTATCAATATACCATCGACCGCCGTCGGAATTGTCTCACTGGCCACCGCATAATTTGAAAACAACAGCGCTCCTATTGTAATTTGAAAATAATAATATTTATTCACAGCATGAGTGAGGAGGGCGAGGAAAGACAACCAAAGAGGAGTAAGGGGGATTCAATTCAAGAGAAGAAAGAGGATAAAATGAAGGCCGAGGATATGTGGACACACATTGAGAACAATAAAAACTTGCTCAATCATATCAAGGCCAACAAAGATGAATGGAAACAGGAACACTTCGCATATATTCGTGAATTTTGTTCCCATGTGCAGATGCACAAGAAAGACTTCCCCCTTGTTATGGGAGATAAATACCCTGATTATGAGAGCCCCCCGGCAACTGAGGGGAGTGGAATTGAGCTTACAATGGGATACATCACAAAGGTTGCGCGGAGGGAGGATACATCTTCCATCACCGATGAACCGATCTTACAGGTTGTGGAACGAGAGACCAAGTATCGAGGAACTGTTGAAATGAAAGGAGGGAAAGGTGGATCTTCTACTGTCACTCTATTCAAACTCCTTAAGTTCTTAGTGTTTGGACCCTTAATCCCAAGCTTTGCAAGGTAACTTTGAGTCTTTCTCATGTTAATCCCAACACCAAAGCTACCTGCTATACGCAAATTGATCTCTGGTTGGGGGCGTACGAACTTCCGCTCTCTATCCACTACCCTCGTCTTGACCATCTTAGTATTTAGAAAGCAAAGCCTTTCGGTACACACCGGACAAATCCAAACCTCTTTTACTGCTGCGCCCTCTTTTGTATTCCGCTCAATTAATTTCAATTGCTGTCCACACTTTGCTGAGTGTCCAGTTGCAAGTCGGATGAAATCATCCATGTTGTTACATTGCATGAATATGTAGCTATCAAGAGGCGCAATCTCTGGCCCACTCCACAAACTTTGTTGGTCGACGGGTTCTGCCTCTTTGGCTGAACCCTCAATCATGTCGATACCCGATTCAAATTCTACTTCAACATGAGTTTTCGTTTGGGTTTCCACCTGTGCAAGCTCATCCAGTGCATCGTTCACTCTCTTCAAATGGTCTGCTGCTTCTGCACAAGTTTTGAAAAAATTTCTTTCAGGATTAATATTTATACGTTTACCCCCACCTCCTGCCTTGAACCGTTGCTCGTTCGGAAGCTGTATTGCTTTGGGGGAGTTCTTCGGGATATAGTAGGCAGTGTTGCGAAACATATTTTTCCAGAGAAATATTTCCCCTTTATTAACCACCTTCAGTGCATTGATGACCATGACGTCTGTCAACGAACTATGCACCCCACAGTGGACATGACGGTCGCGTATTTCTTTTGGTGTCAACCACAGCTTCCTTTTGTCATCCGGAAGGCACTGAGTGAGAAATAACATGCTTGCTTTCACTTCACGGTTAATTGGGGATGTCGTTACTGACATTTTTTATGTTGCTGTTGTTTTCAAATTATGCGGTGGCCAGTGAGACAATTCCGACGGCGGTCGATGGTATATTGATAGGTGAAGCGCCCGTGACAATTTTTGTGTAGTAAGAGCGCCGCAACGATGTGTAGGGGAGGATGCTGTTGTGTCGAGTGGTGCATGTACCGTCGGATGCAATGACGACGGTGGGTGTATTAATTAAAAAATTCGAAAGGTTCCAGTGATAGAATTCCAGCGAATAATGGCGGCTAATGGTATTAGTAATGATTTACCGTCGTAGTTATTTCACCGACCCCAGTGATTTTGGCGTAGTACACACGTGCCGTATGGGGTGGAGAGCGCTAACTTTGTGCCATGGTTTAGCATGGTTTGATGGTTGATCGGTGGTGATGTGAAACGCCTCATACTGTACCACTACAAAAAAGACTAAGTACCTGTAAGGGCTCCCTCACATTATTTTAGAGCGTACTAGCCCTTAAAAACAAGCGACCCCGTAACCTTAAGTACTTTCTCTCGATAAGTAAGTATGTACTTCTTTGGATAGATCTTCCCTTGCTACCTATGTACATTGTGGTGATGGACAGACGAGACGGATGTCTTCACTTCTCAGGTGCTGTGATGATTCGACTTGCTACCGCCCCGTCCATTCTCTGTTGGTTGTTCATCCAACCTATGAGTATGCACTCATTGTAGTGTGTGGGTTTTTCGGCATCGGTTGTCTAGATAGTTTTAAGCGTCCCACTCCCCACCCTTTGACCAAATGGGGTATCGAAAACATCTTCGATGTTCCCGTCTTGCATCTAGGGGTGTGGGTTCGCATCGTAGATTTAAACCCACACATGTTTGGCACCACACCCACAGTCTCTCTGTTGTTGTCTGGAAGGTTGCATCGAACCACCTCATTGTATCCCTTGAGTTGCAGGGAAGTCGGAGGCGATGACGAGCAAGAACCTAGGTCCAGTGCTCGCACTTGATCAACTTCATGACATGCCACGATTTTTGTGCAGTTATTACTTATTCAAGTAAGAGAATAAGTACAATAGATCTCTGACAGCAGAGAGGTATCGATTTCAGGGAGCATGTCGGTTGATCGCCGTACTTATCTAGTTGAAGGAGAACTCATCGATCCAACATACCAATCAGTCGAAGACCAAAGATTTATGACTGATGCAATGATGTCATTACACATCACCATCACCTCTGCTGGTAATCAATAACAATAACTGAGCACGGCGAGGGGTGTAGAGCTCGGCAGTCAGTAAATAGATACATGATATCGAGGCTTGTCAGAAACTACACAGAGAGATGCTGTCTCTCTATTGGAGAATATCTGTTCAAGGGGAATTAATACAATACTGTGGGGATATGCTATGCGGAGGCCACACCTTGTAGCCATATCATTCTCACGGAAGGGTGGTCAATGATAAATTCTATGAAGATATAATAGAGATGCTAAATGATTAGTCTCTAGAGAGGCGAATTACGTGATAGCATTGGATATTGTTTGAATGGGGGGAGATCGTTCTCCACACAAACCAAAGAGCTTGATTAATTAAGAGTTCAGACAGATACGACCTCTACTCCTGCAAGGGCAAATATGTATGAAAGGAGATGAAGTTGATGACGAGAATAGGAATAGTTATAGATGCTAACATACGATAAAATTGGTAATTAGGAGTTTTTTGTATGCAGGCACCTTCTATGTTGAGTCCTCAGGAAATCTAAGAAAAGGAAGGACCCCCTTGATTACGATACCCGCACCGCTTGTGACACGTCGCTCTTTTCTTGTTGCACGTTCGAGGTTGAGGTGTGAAAAGTCTGCCTCGAGCGCATAATCTTCCTCTTCCTCCTCCCCATCAAGGTTGGCTTTCCAGAGAGCAAGTTCAAGTAGCACTGCAGCCTCCTTCAATAAAAGATGATGCTTGCGTTTGTAATGCTCCAACCGGCGTAGCACAGATTCCATCCATTGCACGATCGCTGCAGTTTTCTCCACGGCGGGAATGTAGGGAAGAATCTCATTGATTCGATCCAATTCTTCACCCATGCCGACTTTCCATCTGTCCAAACTCAAATAATAGGATACGGATTGATGAATCTCGCCAACAAGTTCTACGGTGGATAAACGATTGCACCAAGCAAACACACCCCTCAGGGGAAGGATGTGAGAGATAGCATCCGGAGGAAACAGATCAATCTTCAACGGGATGGCAATACGTCTCAGATTGATGCACCCAGAGAAAGCCTCTCGTCTCACTATCTCAATCCCTTCCGGCAGAATTACATCAGTCAACCGTCCACAATTCTCAAATGCATGCTCTTCAATCTGTACAACGGAAGTGAGGACAAGGCGCCTTAACGAGTTGCAGTTATGAAATGCCATGTACCCAATTGTTCGTAGATCAGCACTGAATTCTACATCCACCAGACGTGTACAAGAATCGAATGCCTGTGATTCAATGTACATGACACCTGTCAATTTTGCTATCCTTAGACGAGTACAGCCGACAAATGCCCGTTTTTGAATTCGTTCCACCCCTTGATGACATTCTAAACAGCGCAAGCGAGTGCAGTTGGAGAATGCGTATTCTTCCACCACGGTGATGGATGGATCATCAACGATGACATGAGTGATGTGTGTCCTGAGATGTTGTGGAACTCGTCCACCCGTGTAGATGAGAATCTCGGGGTCGTTGGGCTCGACTGCATGGTCCATGATGATAATAAGTGCACCGCTCTGCCCCTGGAGCTGTGGCAACAATCAAGGATCTGTGAGTACGCAGTAATGAAATTTACATGCATTCAGAAGAATCATTACTTTATCGTCGAGGAGGCCGAACATCTTGAATCCAAGATGAGTGGTGGTGAGTTAGTTGCAGAAGATCTCACTCGAATTAGTGGCGCGGGCCACGCACATACTACTGGCGGGAACTAAATCGTACCGGAAATAAATCGTACCACGGAGACATCTCCACACAAATCACTAACAAAACACAAAAACGACGCATTCTACACCCTAATATCATGGTTCTGAGCCTCCATGTCAACGCCTATCCCAAATAATCGACCATAATATGATAGTATAGACAAGTAGCTTTCGATAGAACCACTGGTCAACGTTGTAGGTAGTATACTCGCATAGCAGCAGCAGCACAGGCATGCAGATATGCCGTAGACATGCGTCATTCTAGATCGAAATAACAGTTATTGGTCCCAAATTTGTCGATAGGTGCTCCATCTCGACGAACTATAGTCTCTTCTGCATCATATCATGTATATATACTGTTTGGGATTCTATTTTTAGACCGCTCTATGTATTTTCGTCGAGTAGCATGGCCGAATTTATGACTCTTTTCATGTTGTTAGTGTTTTGTGCGTAAAATTTGATAAATCGTACCGCGGCGAGGTACGATTTAGTTCCCGCCAGTAGCATACTTATCATAGCACAGATGATGGACGAAAATGTCTGTCCGACAACTTAAATTCGTCTCTTTGACTCGACTGCGGAGTGACACTACATCACCCCCTTCCGTCTTCCGTCTTCCGTCCCCCTTGCCCTTGCTTTCTCAGGAAAAAGCAAAATGCACCGTGCAAAATGCTGAGCTCCACCAATGCCATCAATGCTTGAACACATCAGCCTAAATACTTCATTCCTGGACTTTTGTGACCACAAAATGCATTTATTTGATCAACAATGATGAGCAATCAAGTCGAAAGAGCAGCAGTAAACCTTGCTAAAAGTATGTACATCAACTTTATGACATGCCACGATTTTTGTGCAGTTATTACTTATTCAAGTAAGAATAAGTATTGTAGATCTCTGACAGTGGAGAGGTATCGATTTCAGGGAGCATGTCGGTTGATCGCCGTGTGTGTGTAACTTGGCCTTCGGGCATTACACGTCTTTCCCAACGAATGGACTAACAAGTCCGCGGGCAGTGCTCGTGCAACCCCTAGGCGCTTGCTGTTATAGAAATAAAAGACTATACTAAATCCCACACTTGAAGATCCAGCTAGCCAACCCCTTTATACACTATCCTCGACAGACAACAGCGATTCCACCTCAGACGCGGCTCCAGATACAATAGAAGAGGCATCCTCTTCCCTCTCCGGGTCCGCCTCATATGGCTGCTCCCACCACCATCGGTGTTTGCTGGTACCACGTTGTCTCTCACCATCCCTACAAAGATCCAGAATACTTATCTAGTCGAAGGAGAACTCATCGATCCAACATATATCAATCCGTCGAAGACCAAAGATTTATGACTGGTGTAATGATGTCATTACACATCACCATCACCTCTGCTGGTAATCAATATACATAACAATAACGGAGCACGACGAGGGGCGTAGAGCTCGGCAGTCAGTAGATAGATACATGATATCGAGGCTTATCAGAAACTACACAGAGAGATGCTGTCTCTCTATTGGAATATCTGTTTCAAGGGGAATTGATACAAGTACCTGTGAGGAATGCTGTGAGGAGTGCTATTGTATGGACTTCCTCATACGAGGCTCATACGAGGATCCATTTTTGGTCGGAAGGGGTTGACAGAAGCTCTCTCAGCTGCTTTCGGCATCTGTGAAACATGGTGCTTGGACGAAGCGCAGGATGATGATGATGATGTTAACGGCGACTTCTCATTGCGCGACTGCTCATAATCGATAGCAGCAAAGAGAATATCAAGGCCGCTGTTGGCGGTGTTGGTAGTAGTAGCAGCAGGCATGATAATGTTATGACTGTTCGAGATTGTCACCTATTAGTACTTAAAGGGTAATAGGAAGTAATTGTGATTTGAGTCATCGTCAAGGGTCGAAGCGGGGCTGCAAATAGGAGTGTAGGTATATATTCTGCGCTGTTTCCAAGTCGAAGTTCGAAGTCACCTTGCTACACTTTACTTTCTAATCGTAGACATGACCGGAAGGTCTTCGGAAGCAGGTCATTTGACTACCGATCGAGATCACTCGTGAAGGAAAACCACAGGCCTGTGCCTTGTAGAAGACACATTACTTACATATATGAATACAACTCCTCATTGACATGAGTATCGTACCTCTTTTTCAGTGCTGCAAAATGAGAAGGTTCCCAGATGATTCGTAGAAGTTTCCTAACCCTAAGTACTTACATCACCATTTCTGCCATCTTTTCCAAGCACCAGCACATCATTCGAACGAGCCCACTGCGCTGCGTTGAATTGTACTTTGAAGACTTCTCGCTGCATTTCGAGGCGAGCTCAGCTGACACTACCACTACCACTGCCATATCTCACACATGAGAGAGTACTCAGTGATTACTGTCGTCTGTCAATCTTTTTGACAAAAGAGCAGATTGCTTCATATTTGCTACATATACAACACATATGCCATAACCATGCTTACACGGTATTTTTGAGCCCTCATCATCTTGCTGCAACTTACGTGTCAACTATACAGAGTGTATTGTTTTGTACTCTATATACTATCATCAATATGTTCATGTAAATTATATACTCAAGGTACTTACAATTTCCTTACTACAAAACAAAAACACACCTACCACCTCATACTGTACCTGTACAGCAGCGCTCGAGAATGCTCGGTCTTCTGCGACATGTAGTCCAAGTGATTCTGTTGCTGAATCAATACTCTGTTCAACTCTACCTCCATGAGGTCTGGTGGCAAGGTTGCATTGAGTCCATTTGGTACGACAAGGTCATTTGAGCCGACACTAACACTACGACGTGCAGGCATAGCTGGGGCTAATGCTAATGTGGCGTGGCATACTGCACCTTCATTACTCATCGTCGTGCTGACAGATTCGTCGAGGTTGCCCAACAACGTATTCTTCATCACCATGCAATTAGCAGCATCACGCTTGAAGTTATCATGACAAAAGATTATGCTACCACATGAGTAAGCTGCGCAGTTCATGTTCACACGTCGAAAGCCCCACCGGTTAAGTTTCCGGACGAAGCTGCTGAATCTAGCTTGACGAAAGTACTTGGGTAAGACCTCAGATTCAAACTCTTTCCGTTTGTGGATACTAAATGCTTCACCGCATGGAAGCCATGAGATGATGTGGTCGTATTCTGGATTTGAGATAATTGATAAGAGGGTGGCAGGAAATGATCTGACCGAACTTTTCTTCGGTAAGACCAAAGGTTCTGAAGCTCTACTGATAGAGGGATTGCCAACGGAAGGGTTCGAGGAAGTGTGTTCGTGATGGGGTTCTTCATCCGGCGATGATACTGGGTTGATGAGACTTGATGGTACCACAGGAGTAGATAGAGCCGCCTCAGTTGACATATCCTTGATCTGCTTGGAATAGAATCTTTTCCAGCTCCTCCTAAAGTTGATTTTACGCTGCCGCATGGACACATTGCCTTCGCCGATCCAGTTGATATCAGCTTTCGTGCCACGCTCCGGGAATACGAATCCAGCCAACACAGCTTCTTCATCCAACATGTTAGGATTCAACGCCCTCGCTGCTATGGACTTCCTCATACGAGGATCCATTTTTGATCGGAAGGGGTTGACAGAAGCTCTCTCAGCTGCTTTCGGCTTCTGTGAAACATGGTGCTTGGACGAAGCGCAGGATGATGATGATGATGTTAACGGCGACTTCTCATTGCGCGACTGCTCATAATCGATAGCAGCAAAGAGAATATCAAGGCCGCTGTTGGCGGTGTTGGTAGTAGCAGCAGCAGGCATGATAATGTTATGACTGTTCGAGATACAATACTAGTTATGAATAGAGATTGCCAAAAGTATGAAAGAGTCATCGTCCATGCGGGGCTCGTTCTGGCTTTTTATTCGTAGACTGTTTCCAAGTCTAGTAGTTAGTGCTCGCATTCTACTCGTAGATTGATTAAAATGTCTCTAAATATTAGTACCGCTTGGTCACTCGTGAAGGAAAATGGACAGGCCTTTGTGACCGCCCAACATGTTCCCAAGAAAGTGAGAGCTTCTTCAGCAACGTTCTGGCTGGCGATAGTTTGGCGATAAGTGACGGTCGTGTGCTGTCATATAGCTGTCACTTCCGTCAATTGCCCGTCACATCATACCCGTCACTGATCCGTCACCAAAGGACGGACGGAGACGGATTCCGTCACATTTCATCTCAGCCGTCACTTTATTGGCGATACGATGATATTTATTCGTCTCATGATAATAGTAAGGCGTAAGGCTGTGATGTGAATACAGTGTGAATACTCATGTCTTATGATTTAGTTGTGTGGTATGCAACAAGGCTTAGAGATCCCTCCTAATTCGTTCCAAATCCTTATCATCTCCTCTTCGTAAGAATGCGGAAGAAATGGAAAAAGAAGATCGAATCCGTGTCCGATCGACAGTAATACTTATCCTAGCGACAGCTCAAGTGCAAGTGAGTCTTCTATGTCAGAGGACTCATGCTCATCAGAACAGCAGGAGACCACTCCATATGCCAGGTTGGGTAGTTCATTAAATCCACTGCTGTGGCGAAATCAAACCTTTGACGTGGACTGCACAGTCGTCCTTTCACATCGCAACCCTCTCCATTTTCATCCTTGTATGTAGATAAACTACTACTCTGATGAAAAGCATTGCCGGAATACTTCATATCTACTGTGTTGTTGAAGTTGATTTCGTCCACAGCATGATGGATTTATTGCTATGAGCAATCTTGGCTCAGTGTAGGCAGTGGTGACCGATAATTCAATCGCACCTCGTTCGCCAAAACTATTTGGCAGGAGAACCTGGTTTGATGTTTGATGTAAGCGACGAAGGTCAAGTATTACATGAAAACCTAATTACCACCTAAGGGAGGGTCGGTGGGGCGGCAAGTACCTCATGACCTCCCACTCTTTTCCGCCGAACAGGTGGCTTGTCTCAACTCTTTAATGTAAGTCTAGCATGCAGCATGCAGCTACAATCTTTATTACAACTTACTCTTTATCAGTTAGGCAGTTAGCTGGAGGCAAGAGAGCGGCCGTCCTTTTGCCCGTCCTTTGTCCGTCCTTTGCGTCCTCCGTCAGACGGAATCCGTCAATCTCCGTCATGACTCATGACGGAGACGGACGGGTTAATGTACAGTCACGTGCCGTCACATCTGTCACAAAAAGTGACGGATAATCGCCAACTTATCGCCAACCCGAACGTTTCAGATTTGATGTCGTACTGGCACTGCGGTATCTTTCTAAGAATGAGAATTCCCTTTTTAGTCTAAGTAAACTGAAAAGGGATAAGTAAGTATCGTACATAACCCTCAAACTTCAAGTTTTCAATCAGAAATCTCAATCTGTCTTGCTACCATACTTGCTGGGAAAAGATTCCCTGTGAATCTAATCGAAACGGTTACCTTTTCCTGATTTACTCCTACTTACATACAATACGAAGGCCTAAGAAATAAAAGCCTTTAATTTTGCCAAAGAAAGAATCAACATTTGCCATTCCTGCTGAGCTGGCGTGACGCTGCTGAGTTCAAGTAGAATTCGCATCCGTTCTCTGCGAATCGCTGGAAACAAATTTCTACACAGCACTGTTACACAAAGTTCCATACCTGCCCATAAAACAACAACTTACTCATCCACAAACTACTCTGTCCAATGGAGAAACCAAGACTAACCGCGTATGCAGATGCTGATGATGGCTGGTCTCCCACAGCCTCAGAATCGGAACCCCCTTTTACGACGGCTGAGGACATGGACATGGAGAACACAATCACAATAGACAAATACGAACACATCGACGACGACGACGACGACGACGACGACGACACAATCTCGAATGATGCGGCTCCTCCGGCTCAGGGAATTGAACAAACTGATGTAGCCCCAAAACGAGAAGGCCTCAAGCTATCTCAAATCGAGACCGATATAGATCCCCAGGACAAAGCCAAAGATGCCGATGTCGAAGCGAGCGGGGCTTCTCAAGCTCAAGTAACATCTAGCATCACAGTAGTCAGCAACGGGACCGTCGATGGTGCCGCCGACCTCGAATCTGGAACCGGCCGAGAAACAGGAGAGGCAGCAGCAGCCTACTTCACCGAGAATGACTCCGAGACAGAGAACTCAGCCATCGCTGCTCTCGAGAATGAGGAAAAGAGCTTTCCTCAAATCCTACATGAGATCCTTGCCACGACGGAGTGTCAGTCCATCCTTCACTGGCTTCCCGGTGGCTTCTCGTTCCTTATTGTGGACAAGCAACGATTCTCTAGTGAGATTCTACCCCAATACTTCCGTGGGGCTCTATTGAATAGCTTCATCCGAAAGCTCAACCGATGGGGATTCCGCAGGGTCAAGAGTCGTTCCAAGGGAGAGGAATCCTCTTTCGCACACAGGAACTTTGTCCGTGACAAGCCTTGGCTGTGCATGAAAATGAGGTGCAAGTCCAAGCCAACGTACCACAAAGTTCCCTCTGCCTCTGCTGACAAGATGAAGAAGAACACGAAGAAGAAGAAGGTTGAACAACACTGTACTGAAACTACTGAGGCGTCTGATAGCAAGAGTCTTGCCACTCCTGCTTTTGCAACTGCCGATATTGTGGTATCTGCAAAAGCCCCTCCTCCCTTCTTGGCGACAAATGGCACGGACAATGGGGCATTTGTTCCCACCTTCGCACGCACGACAGTATCGGAACATGAACCGCTACCACTGCCTAATCCTCATCGTAATCCAACCTTAAACTTACCCAAGGCTCCTCCTGTAGATCCAGCTCGCTTTCCTTCCACCGCTGGTGCTTCGACCATGCAAGAAAGGCAGCGCGAGCATCAGCATCAGCACCTTGCTTATCATCAACAACGCATCTTCCATGAAAGACAGATCCTCATTGCTCAAATGCGTCGGCGGCATCAGCTTCAAGTGGAGCTGCAGCGTCTCAATCAGATGTCCTCGCAGATTGGTGAACAAATTGCCAGCAGTCGCGCTGCCCAGAGAGCCATATTGGCAAAGTATGCACGTGAACGTGACATGTTGAGGAGTAGCCACAATTATCACAGAGGAGGGAGGAAGTAAGAGTAGAAGAAAAACACAAATGACACGTGAACATGCTGAAACAATATTATTCATAAACTATATAGGGAATTGAGATTGAATACATGATATCATCTTTAGTTGCCAGTTGCCTGGGGTATTGTTTGAAGATATGTTCTGCTTTGTTTTATCAAGATGGCCTTTCGTGTACATGTATATGATAAGATCGAACAGACAACAGAACACTATGTTAAAAAAGAAATCGTAATGCCTGTATATGTACTTTTATCAACACGAAACAACAATACCAAATCAACGCATCAAGAGCAAGAAAAAGCTGTCGTATTGAAAAGAAGTTGTTCTCTATTTTCTCATACTAAACAAGGAAACAATACAATATATACAATATACTCCTATCTACTGACTAAATAAATAAATACAAAACTGACTACTCATCAGCATCATCCGGGACAGTAGTAGGAGCAGTATGAAATGGTGCGCGCGGCGATTTGTGACTGCATGTTGTGTATGGTGTGTAGTGCGGCGCGGGCCCTCGGGGCCTGTTTTTTTTTTGTGCAATGTACCCGTCTATAAATTTGCTCTGCAATGCTTGTTGTTGTAACATAAATGTGTCATGATGACAAAATTATTCTGTGGATTTCGTGTTGGATTTTTTTTTGCAATGTATCCGTCTATAAAGTTGCTCTGCAATGCTTGTTTAATAACATTCTTATAACAGAAACGTTTTATAGTACATACTCACTTACTTACTTAGAGCCGTTCCAAGCAAAATTGCATCGTAGATGCATAAGATTTTGATAGCAGCTAACAAAAAAGTGCAGCGCGCTTTCCGAGCACAACTGCATGCATGCATGTTTTTTCGTTCGACAGTCAGTATCTAACATCATAGCCGCTACTCTCATAGCCACCACGTTGCACAAACCCTACCAATAGTAATATCCAGTGAACTATATCGCAGACAACACCCTTTGCAACTATTCAGCCGCAGGGTTTTATTATTACAACTGTCTACACCGCATAAATAAATGACTAATACATGCTACATAAATGTCATTTCTGTCTATGATGTTGCTATTTTTATCCAGCCTATTGCAATATTATGGACAATAAATAGCCGACACTTCTTATATATAATAATGTTGATGAGTTGCGGTCTTTAGAGCCGCTCGATCCGCCGTCTACAGGCTTATTGTTGTGTTAGAGTGTCAAATTATTTATGCAATTTTGTGCACATCTTGTGTCCTTGGTATTTTGGAGGTGTGGGGGGGCTTTAATGGTCATTCCGAGCAACCAGAATCTCACTTCATATTATCATCGGCGATGGGTAGCGGAGGGGTAGTGCCTATAGATGTTTATCATCTTCGATGGGTGCAGGGAAGGTGGTTGTTTTCATTTCAAATCTCAATGAAGTGGATTGCAATGATATTATCTCCACCCCTACAGCAGCCGAAACGCCACACTGCTGCGAAAAAATCGCCATAATGTCGTTTAAGGGATGGGCCATCGATACCTTATGAAATATACTCATGGACTGAGATAGGCGGCCATACTAGGGGTGCCATTGTAGGCCATTGTGGTGGCATCTTTTTCTCTTTTTCTGCACGATCATCGATCATGCAAAAACCGAGTTGGCTTTTTGACGAAATAATTTACCGATCGCGTTTGACAGTACTTTATACCGATCGCGTTTTACATATTCTCAAATATATGACGTCACTTGTTCCTCTCCTAACTTCAACGTGTCAGCTTCTCTGCTGGCAGGAAGAACATGTCGCCATCGGTGACTTTTCCGCGCAGCCACTCATCGACTATCATGCTACGGAACACCACATGCAATTAGAAGAGTGCATAAATAATAATGAGTGGCTTGCGTATGACATTCCTCGCACGCAAATCAATATCTTAAATATGTGACCATTACGGACCGGCATAACCAAACCACGAACAAAATTGACCGTATAAAATATGCACACTTCAAGAGAGAAAGCGCAGCAACAGCAACCATCCTCTTCCGACGTGAACAGCAAGAGCGCTCGGAAGGGTGTTAGATGCTCATTTCTGTCTATTCGTCAAATAATTTACAAAGTCCAATGGCCGAAAGTGCGTGTAGGCGATCATATCTTCCGCGAAATAGTAGAATTACAATCATCGCGCAATCCATGCTTCGAACACTCTACTGATCCACATACTCTTCTGAGGCTTGTTCTTTCCTCTTGCAATATGCGTGAACTAAAACATGTATTGTCTGAGCTAGGATGCGTAATGGATCTATATCGCACCAGACAGGAACAATTATCTATCGCTTACAATGTCATTTCCAATCGCAACGTTACCTGTAACGGTTCAAGCTCGGCTCAGTTCTACAAATCGGATGCAGAAAGCAAAGCTGGAATAATGAATTATGGCCGTTGTGTAAATAACAGTCATAACTTGCAGTCGTTAGCTGCTCAAGAGTGTTCCAGCGTATTGTCTAATGGGTAAGTCCGAAAGTGTATTGTTAAGATGAGCTGAAATTGGAAGAAGCGTCTTATGTGATTCAGAATTTCATGTATAAGCGAAACGCTTAACACTGCGTAAAACATTACGTAGAGTGATCGTACGAACATAGAAAGGATCGCTCATTCATCTACATTTAAGTCGCTTTTTGCTGTGTGGTATTAACCTTCCATAGAGTTCATGCCAAAAATAAAATTGTGATGTATGCAAATTCATTTTAAACTTGAACTGGTATTGTTTCTCCCATATGAATGTCGTCATGTCAAAAACTAATCACTTATCCTTACTTATCCCTATTTTCATTTACTTCAGCAATGGCGGTGTGACAGCGGGCAACAAAAAAGATGTTGTCGACAACAACAAGAACGAGCATGATATACCTCTTCTGCAGACAAAGCAAGGCGATTGCATCTCTCCCGCTCATGTTAGATGCACTAACTTTGAGCAGGCAGAAGCATTTGATGCATCATGCAAATCATGGAGATCATGCGATAATAATAATGATTATGACGTTGTCGAGCAGGCGAGTTCTTTGTTAAAGTTAAAGCAATCATCAAAAAATTATGACATCGAACAGCAGTGCCCTAAAGAGAGCAATGGTAGTGCCGCAACTCCAGTGAATACTCATCATCCGTCTGAAACGGACATACCAGCGTCTACTCCTTCTGATGAGGAGTCAGCAGTTGACCCAACTAATCTTCCGGCGTTGCTGTATCATGCTGGGGAACAACCTGCTACTGTTCGCGCATATCGCCGCTGCTCAGAAGATCGCAGTCTTGTGGGCCGCCAAACCATTCGCGATCATTTATATGATTCTCCGTCTACCAGTAGACTTCCGCGCAGCTGTCTCGACCGCCTGTTTCATGAGTCTTCTGGTTCTACCGTGAAGGATTATCCGTGTCGTAATGCTACTTCGGTTGCTAGACTGTCAGGAGAACGTGATAATGATGGCACCAATATGGGTGTTGGTAATGTTGATAACGCCCCCTTGGAAGCAGACGATGCTGGTGTATTTCGTAGCAATAATGGCAATGCAGCTCGGCCAGTTGGAGTTGGAGAAATTCCACAGAACACAAAAGCGTCTGGAACTATTGGATCTATGTTGGGAGAGCTGTCGGAAAAGGGAATCCAACGGTGAGTGAATGTAGAAATGTATTCTTGAATTCGAAATATAGCATGGCACTGATCAATCATCCCTCTTTACACAAATTTGCAATCACTCCACTCCACCACTCCACTCAGCACGTGCCAATACCACCCTACACTCACATCTGCAACAAGGGATGCTGTACTGCCACGTTCATGCCCCTGCAAATTGCATTCGCAATCACAATACACCGCTGCCAGGGCATGGAGGCCGGGTTCGGCAAGGACGATCGATGGAATCGCATGGTGATAGATCCGTCAGATGAGCTCTGGGAGAGAAGCCAGTGCCTTGGCCTTGGGACAGGATACGTTGCTACCAGCAGGGGCAAAACACTTGGTTCCAAAAATGTTATGCACCCGACGGATAGTGCCATTTATTGGACAGGGCCGAGCGTGTCTGTAGAACGGTTACACAATTGCAAGACGAACCAAGATGGCCAACTCTGCAAACTCTTCAAGAAGCGGGACAAATGGGTCAAGTACCTTGACGGCAAGGCAGAAGAAACCAAGACAAGATACAACAAAAGAAAGCTTGATGAAATGACGAAAACAACTTATCAAAAGGCAGTGAGTGGTACTTTAATAAAGAATAGAGAGGACCTGACGAACAGCATCACCGAAATCATAACCAGCCCAAACAAAAAATGGAAAGAAACGAAGAAAGAATACCAATTGCCACGCGATTATTTTGCCTAGTGGACGATACAATGCGATATTCACAACTTGCATGGAAAATAAATTTGTCTTCAAGACAAATTTATTATCAATCGCGGCAACATGACAAATTAACGACAATCAATAAAGGATACAACAAAGGGAGAATATTTCTCGTGATGAAGAAACATGTCACCTATAATGACAATGTACCTGTATTTCTTTCTGCAATTGACGGTATCCTCGACAGATATAGCCAATCAATTTCTGTAAAAAGCGTCTTTAAGCCAGGTACTTCTTGCTTTCTACGTAGGAACAAGTACAAATCCTACAGCGGTATGGTCTACAGAGCCTCTACGTGTCCAGCAGGTAAACTTTCTCACTAAACAGCTACTATACTGATTCCTACCAAGATCCCTGTAGAAAAAAGTTTGGAAAAAAATGGAGAATTTGTGACCATAAGGGGTTGGGCACCTCCCGGCCCCGTTATCGACACTTCACTGCGCTTGTTTCGACCCGGGGCCCCGAGGGCCGATTACAATCCAGATCAGCCCGAATATCACACAAGACATTCTCAGCCGCGCAGACTTAACACCGCTGATTTGTTGTTTCTTGCAGAATTTGTGGCAGACGCAGCGGCCTCATATGTAGCAACGATGGCTGCAGCGTTATGGTTGTCTGTCAAAGTTCTTGATGTTCGAAATAATCCTGACAGCACGGTACTTATTGTACCATGAGAGAAGGAACGAAGAGATAGGTACTTGTACTTAAGTACTTCTGATTGATGCGAAAATGTGTGTGTTTCAACTTCAACATCACTCGGTACTCGAAATGTCCACCAAAATCGCTCACAAAAAATCAATCATGCCGACCATCGCAACACTAATCGCAACGTTAATTCAATCATGCCGACCAAAAGCACCGGAGAGCCATTC
This sequence comes from Skeletonema tropicum, assembly GCA_037178625.1. Lineage (NCBI taxonomy): Eukaryota > Bacillariophyta > Thalassiosirophyceae > Thalassiosirales > Thalassiosiraceae > Skeletonema > Skeletonema tropicum. The sequence continues at coordinate 1,317,952 of CM074148.1, forward strand.
ATTCAGTCATGCCGACAGGCAGCATCATGAGGATCTCTCACAGCCATTCATTCAATCATGGATGGCAAATTGCTGTTGCAAGCCTCATGCTGCTGCTTGCTGTGCTCATAATTTTTCATCGAGCAAACTGTCAACATCATTCGCTACCAAACCACCATGTCGGCCAATTCTCCGCCCTCCGCTGGCCGGCCGCTTGCTATACTACCGCCGCCTCCCAACAGCGTTCACCCGCAAGCATCGCCGCCGCCTTGAAGCAGGCTCCGCCGCACGATCGATGATTACAGGTGAGTTACAACCGATTCATGATCCCCTGTCCGGTTTTAATGGCTGATCGAGCAACAACTTCAGCGCCGTGGAAGCCGGCGCTATAGAAATTGGCCCAGCACCGTGGAAGCCGGTGCTATACAAATTGGCCCAGCACCGTGGAAGCCGGTGCTATACAAATTGGCCCAGGGCTCAGTCCCAGCACCGAGGCAAAGCCGGTGCTATAGAAATAAGGCCCATCGCCGAGGTTAGCCGGCGATTAATTAAATTGGCCCAGCTTTTCTTTGCGCCTTCGGGTGTACTCGATTTGGGGTTCCGAGAGAGATAGTAACGGTCGGTTTCCAAGGTTGGTCACGGCGGCCTTCGGAGGTGCTGACAGGCTTAAACAGAGTGTCCGTCCTCCTCAGGGAAAGATTGGCACAGTTCCTCTAGGGTTTGCTAGACCATAAATCCGTCGCTAAACTACCGTTCAATCTCGTTGAAAAGCATCCCCACCCACAATCTTAAATCTTTGTTTTGTTTGTCTGATGTCTCTTTGTATTTTGTATCTCTAATGAATCTTTGTTTTGTTTCCTATCTCTAATAACAGTGCCTGGCAATTCATATAGAGGCACTCTCTTTGCATGGCGTATCGCAAGCTATACAGCTACCGTCCATACATCCACCACAACTCGGACCAAGCAGAGACTCTTGACGAAAGGCCTTACAGCAGGGCAGGAACAAGACGGCAATTTTAGTTTGATCAATCGAGCAGGGCCTGCTCTCAAGTTGTTGTGTCCATCGCCGTCGCGTGTCTCGCAGCACATTATTTGCTGCCTCTCTCTAGATATAGAGAGACGGGATGATTGGGAATTGACGTTTCTGTCTGCGTAGGTCGTAGAATGAAAGATAATGTGTCTCAGTTTTGTCAGATGTAAATATAAGAAGTCTAATTCCCCTGCTAGCTTGATCTTATGCTCGACCCTCTTGAGATCCACTCAACAAGTGTGTCCGTCACGCTCGGTTCCAATACACATCACTGGATCATATCCTCCTCTTCTCTACTTGCTGCTTTCATTGTCCTTCCGCATGCATACTTAGCAAAGAGTATCGAGTGCAGAATGCTAGCTAGCAGGGAGTGCGAAGTTAATTTTGAAACTTCCCTCCGACAAAAATGACACACATGACCTCGCTTAAATGCCTCTCGACATCGACTCTGTAAATACCTTACATATCACCAAACACATCATTGCTGTAATGGCATTCAACCTAACATACAGAACAATAATGATGTCATCAATGGTGATGGCAGCCAAGCCGCCTAACCATCTCAGTGCCCCTTGCACCACACAACAACACCTTCAGATGAAGAAGTAGACGAAGATGAAATCAGTCCCAACGAAATGCTCCTCTATCTATCACAACCTCAGCATCTCCAATTGGTCCACCGCCCTCAAATCCCTCCACGACCATCCCCTCTCAGCATCGATATGGATTATCAATCGACATGGGAAAATGCTCCCCCTCCACGCGGCACTATTGTACGGTGTTCCATCTCATGTCACGCTAAAAATACTAAACGCATATCCGGCCGCACAAGAGAAGGATTTGCAGGGAAGGCTTCCGATTCATATTGCTGGTTCCATGGCGGCGATTGCGTCGGTAGATGATGAGTTTCAATGTGTTTTGAATGAATTTGTGAGGAGTTATCCGGAGAGTTTGTGGGTGCCGAATGAAGTACCTCATACACACTTGGGTGCGCTTCTCTCTAGAGAGACCCCTTCATCGCAGATTTTGTTCTTGATCATTCTATGGCACTCATTCTATGTACAAGCTTCAGCTGCTCTGATGGGATTGCGTTGGCAGTCAAAACGACTGCTGCCAAAGCCAATCCGATTCCACAACCACTCTGCACTCTGCTATACACTTGCTTTGCTTGTTTACTACTTCCTCTTTCCAACATCAGCAGTTGGACTCAAACAAAATACCTTCTAATATCTACAAAATACATTTGGTGTGTGAAGATGGCAGAGAGAACCAAACATTATGTTGAAAATACGAAGAATAAGTCAAGGACGAGAAATAAAAGGACTTCCAACAATACTACTCCAGATCATCAAAGCGAAAAGAATAATGAATGTTATACTCGCGGACTCCGTGAATTATTCATAAACGGCGGACATGTCTATGGAGGCCAAAAGACAAATCATACACATGGTATTTCTGTGGTCTTATGGGGAAATGAAATATGAATCCAGTACAAGCAGCAAAACCAATCATGATGATTACGATGAGGAATTTTTGGAAAAGTTTACACAAATGGCTCTAATATTGGAAATTATTATACAAGGATTGTTGCAGCAGATAAGATCCTTGCTCCCGTTCCATTTATTCAAATGTGGAGAACGACTATGGTGTGGTGGAGATTGTACACAGGAGCACACATTCTCATGATGACATGTTGTGTAGATTGTGCAGAGAGACAGCAAATACTTTTTCTTGTTTGCAAAAGATTGTTCAAATGGCAAACAATGATCGAGCCAATGCAGAAATGTTGGTCAAGTCTGGCTTTGCGAGAGATTTGTCGTCTGCATATGTTCATTCGTTGAATGATACAGAGTCATAAATAACAGTTTGCTTTGATTTCATGTTTAGTTGAGACTCTTATCTCAAGACAAAAGCTGAAGACTTGACTATTCCCCAGGCACCCAACACTACAAAACACGCTATTGCTTTATTCATACTGCGCCTGCTCCATTCATTCTTCACAATTGATAGTTCACAACCATTACTTTGCATGCCCTACATTAGGGGCAGCTTACTCATAGCCTCACTCAAAACGACGCAGATCTTTTTTTGTGCGATGGCCATGCAACCTTCTCTGGCATTCACTGGAACAGTAGGTTACCGTTCGCAATGCATCAATTTTTTACTGCGTTCAGCCTTCCTATCGGGGATGAGGGCAGTCTTAATTTCTGCAAATATATACATACATACTTGTGACCAACTTGTGACTGGTGATTGTACAATAAGTATAGCATAGGAGTGCCGTAAAAAATTCAAACGCTCAAACCGCGCCCTGATTGGGCCCTTCTCCACATTCGATTGAGAAAGGTCGGAAAAAGGAAGGCGAAGGGTGTCCATTTTTCTCTTTTGACGTTTTGGATGAGTCTTTGTATAGGGGTATGATAGATATTTTTATCGAATTCATGAAGAGGGGTACGAATATTGAGAAGAGATGACACATAATTACTTAGGGTGGCTTCTCCTTCAATTTGGATTTCGAACGAGAAAGAATCCCATAGAACCGCTTATTTACCCTTGATAGAACCGGCATCGACTCCGAACCCGCGCCACAGAAAAGATCGATCAGAATTTTGTCAGCCACAACCCACAACCTGCGCAGCTACTACAACTTCTTGCTTGCCACAATTTCATTCATAATTCGTTACATCGTCATTTCTAACGCCTCTCCAGAGATCATCACCAGTAAGTCAGCTGCCTTTATTTTCATTATTACCATTATTCCTGCCGCTGCCGATCCGCTAACGTTGTTTCATCCTCTCGCTGCTGCACCACTGCCACTGCCTCTGCCCGCCCGCCCGACGCCGACTGTCATTTCTTTCACTACCCCGCGCTGGTCAGACTACCTTCCTACTTATCATCATGCCTGCCATCGATAACACCAACCAAGACATTGAGATTGCCGTCAACACGGACGTTGCCTGGGACGACAACGCTACCGCTGACTTTGACGTTGAAGAGCCACCTCATTCAGCCACCTCCTACCTCCGCAACAACCGCAACAAACTCATCCTCATTGCCGCCACGGCTCTTCTCATCATCCTTGTTTCCGGTTCCTCCGTTGCTGTGAGCAACAACAGCAAAAGCGTGAACGCCAACAACTTGAACGTAGCCGTGGCCAAGGCATCCAAAGTCCCCAAGGCGGCGTCCATGGATCCAAAGCCAAAGTCGTCCAAGACCAAGGGTCCAAAGTCATCCAAGAGTCCAACGACAACCCGTGCCCCAAAAGCCAGCAAAGCCCCCAAGTCCACAGCATCACCAGGCCCTTCGTCTAGGCGCTAATTTACTTGGCTCTGTCGTCATTGTGTCGAGTGTAGACTGTTTGTATGCGTACGTGAGGGTAAAACTCTCATCTCTCACGGATAATTATATGATGTTGTAAGGGTAGTGGATGTAACGCCTGGAACGACATTTGAATCAGTGTATGTTGACGAATATTCAGATGATGGAATACATAGTATCTAATTGTACACTGCTAGTACCGGTTGTAGCCACAATCTGTAATATATTAATCATTGATCTCATATTTTGTATCAAATCGGACTGAACTTTCACATGTACATGTACCATACAGCTCTTAGTTTTACTCCAACACACTTTCTCTCTCCTTCTAGAGAGCGGTCCTCGATTCTTCAGTCGGAGATTTGAGTTTAAAGTACTGTTACGGAAAGTTCTATTATGGTTCTACTCTCTTCTATCATTACATCATGGTGACATTTTCATTTCGTGTCTAATCGTTATTGCTATCTAGCATACAGATCAAGCAACTCGGAGTAGTCAAGATCAATCTGCTCCAAAGCTGATTCATCACATTCCTCGTTTTCGAAATCTTCCAAGAGATCATCCATTAGGAGATCCGTATGACACTCATATGACACTCTTGTTCGTCGCTTGACGGTAGTAGATCCTTTGAAATTGGAATGAGACATATCGGGCTCCTCAAGACTGAACTCTGCCCTCCGGACAACGGGGATAGAATAGTAGAGGAACGGGTCGTCTTGTTTCAGCGATTTCAGGTCTTCTGCAGTCAGGGTATCGATATCGATTTCTATCGGCTCCTGGTGGCAGGGTGCAGTAGTTGTGTGCACTGGTTCGGAGCTTGAAGTTGAAGAAGGAGTCATCTTGGTTGATCTGGCGGTGAACATTGTCGAGAGGAGGATGTAGTTGTGTGACTTCAAGAAGCAAGTTGACAAGTAGTGTAGCTTGTTTGGCTTGGGCGGAATGTTATGAGTTATGATTGATTGACGGCTCTTACTATCTATTCATAGTGTGATGGAGGGAGCTCAGTTTGTTTTTGTTCCAACTTTGAAGGTAATTATGAGGCTATTTATCTAGTGAGAGCTTGTAAATGATGAATTGCCAGGAGCCGATAGAAATCGATATCGATACCCTGACTGCAGAAGACCTGAAATCGCTGAAACAAGACGACCCGTTCCTCTACTATTCTATCCCCGTTGTCCGGAGGGCAGAGTTCAGTCTTGAGGAGCCCGATATTTCTCATTCTAATTTCAAAGGATCTACTACCGTCAAGCGACGAACAAGAGTGTCATATGAGTGTCATACGGATCTCCTAATGGATGATCTCTTGGAAGATTTCGAAAACGAGGAATGTGATGAATCAGCTTTGGAGCAGATTGATCTTGACTACTCCGAGTTGCTTGATCTGTATGCTAGATAGCAATAACGATTAGACACGAAATGACAATGTCACCATGATGTAATGATAGAAGAGAGTAGAACCATAATAGAACTTTCCGTAACAGTACTTTAAACTCAAAACGACACGACTGGCAACTCTTCGCTCAGCGCAAGTTTGAGCATGGAGGGCAAGACGGCCAAGTCGAAGCCAGCCAAATGTCAACCCATGAGCATGAGTGTCTCGAGTGTCTCGATGTGCCCATTTATTATAACCGACGTGTGTTCCTCCTGATGAGCCAACGCACGCTCCGACGCCCGTTCCGACGCATGCTCCTTCAACTCGCCATCCCACTCATCATATTGATTTGATCCGAAAAGACGGTGATCTGATAAGTAGAGGCGCAAGTCAAGTTATTCGTGCCGTGCTATCGTTGTTTGTACCAAGAATTGCTGTTGCTCTGGGCTTTGCGATTGTCTATTTTCTTATGGGTCTCGTCTCTGGGCTCTTCGTTTCGCGTGTAGCCGCAAAATTATCTGACTGTGAGCAACGAACGAGATATCAGTACTTATTATCAATTGTTGCAATGTCATCTTCAATGGCATCTATTCTAGAGCCCTGCGATGTGCCCTTTTTGTGTTGTTTCAGGCACTGCTTCATGCTCACTCCTGCTATCGATGATTTCAACGCCACATACAGTTCTCCCTTTCCATGTTGCTGCCCCACAAAAGTGAAAGTAAAATAGGAAGCAGTGTCTACAGCAACAAAGGGCATAACACAGAGCTATAATAGCTGAACATAGAGTTGAAGTGGAGGCAATAGAAGCTGACATAGCAACGATCGAAGCAGGAGAGGGTTAGTAGAGCAGTGGGAATTGCAATTAAGCTAGCAGTAGCAATAACAATTGAAGTTGATTTTGTTCCATTATTGCTGCGCACTTCTCTCATCACTTTTGTTTAGGTTGCAAGTTGGCAGAGCATAGAAGTTGAGCCAGCAATGAAGAAGCAGCAGAAGCGAACCAAGATGACATTGACCTACATTGACGCCCAGTGCAATGAAAAGAAGTCGATCATGAAGGACTATCTCTAGAGAGAGGATGATGATAAATACTCACTGGATAATCAAGCTCGTGTAGACGAGTACTCCTACATGAGTATAGGTCACACAAGCTTCTGCAAAGTCAGCTACTCACCTGTGCTCACAATTTTAAATTTTATGATTTCAGGAACGGTTTGGATGGATGCGGGCTCCGGGCTACCCCGCTTTGAAAGAGATTACCCCCAAAATAGACATCTCGAAGCAATAAATGGATACCAGAACGGCCTCTGGTATCCATTTATCTTGTCTTGGGGTTACTTGGGGCATTTGGCGTCGACGAATGGATGGGGGGACCGATTGGTTACACACCAAGATATTCGGGCGTATATCATGATGGCTATGGAGATATGAACCGAAAGGAAAGCAACCCAGCAGATGTTGGTAGGACAAAGATAATTAAGACACAGCTACATGGCGATGTAAGAGCGGATTTGGCAGAACTACAGGGATTAAGTCAATCGTTGTACAGCGAAATCAACCCTCTTCACTTGCCCGAAGTGATTGCATTGATTGGCCGACATCATGATCAGGGAGAACTGTACATGGCATTGAAATCATCGATAGCAGGAGTGATCTCTACAGTGAACAGGAAGAAGTGGCTTCAACAGGAAAGCGCATATTATCGGGCCAAAATAGAAGATTACAGTTACAGCACCCTAATAGCTGAGTAGTCGAAAGTTGTGTGCCTTTAGCTTGGACGAGACGCAGAGCTGCTTTCCTCGTAGACGATGAAGGAAAGAATCAATAAAGATATAGTACTACATTGGTTATTGAATGCTGTCATCCTATAATTATAAGTATATAAACAAGTAGGGACTCTGTCGGTCGGCAGGGTAATAGCAACAATAATTGGAGCTTGATCCGCAACATCCGCTCCAGGGTCCAGGTCCAGGGCGGAAAGAATCGTAAGCACTCTCAACGCTGCCAATAGTTACACATCGTGATCAGGCTTTTGTTGGAGTAACGTCTCGATAATATAATCTAGAGGTCGGAGAAGTCCCAATCAATAGGGCAACGATGAGGTAAAGAATCAAAAGCTCTGCTTGCCTGCCACTCCCAAACAACAAACAGGTCCCGGCATGAAGTGGATTGAGAGAGTCGTCAACCCAAATTGTCCCGTCGTATTCCTCGATTGTACGGCCAAGGAGAGTCAGGGCCCAGTGAATACTGCAGAGATATCTTTAGTGGAGCAATGCGTGAGAGCGCTATCAGGTTGCGGCCTATCACTGACTTCGATTGGTGTTATTACGCCCTTCCGATCTCAGCTGCGTGCTCTAAAAGACAGTCTTAATTTGATGAGCAACAGTGGGCTTGAATTGAGCACAATTGATCGGTTTCAAGGAAGAGATAAATCAGTGGTGATTATTTCTCTTGTTAGGAGCAATGATGAAGGCAAGTCGGGGAGATTGCTACAAGACTTTCGCCGTCTGAACGTTGCGTTTTCACGAGCCAAACACAAAATGATTATCATTGGATCTTACTCCACGTTGCATCGAGGAAGTGATGTGCTACGTCCCGTCTTGGAGTCGTGTCGTGAACGTGGGTGGGTTCAAAATATTCCAGAAGCTATAAATTGAAGTCTTGTTCATGATGCTTTTAGTTGTTGAAGACTGCGGTGCTGTAAAAGTGAGTGCGTCGAAAGTTGTGCTCTAGCTTGGACGAGACGCAGAGCTGCTTGCCCCGTAGACGATGAAGGAAAGAATCAATAAAGATATAGTACTACATTGGTTATTGAATGCTGTCATCCTATAAGTATAAGTATATAAACGAGTAGGGACAATTTTTCCTCCGACGTTTGATTGTTTAGTCTCCCAACTAAACGAGTAGGGACTCTGTCGGCCGGCAGGGTAATAGCAACAATAATTGGAGCTTGATCCGCAACATCCGCTTCGGGGCGGAAAGAATCGAAAGCACTCTTCTCAACGCTGCCATATAGATACACATCGTGATCAGGCTTTTGTTGGAGTAAGGTCTCGATAATATGATCTAGAGGTGGGAGAAGTCCCAATCAATAGGGATCCTTGGGATTTGCTCTTCATGTTCCCCATGCTATGATCACAACCATCCTCACGTGGACGTGGAGCAGGAGGGAGGGGGGACCCCCTTGCCTGTGCCAGTTGAGACGATCATTAAAGATATTCTTATTGGTGAAGTGTAAAAGCTACCAATCGAGTTTCATCTCCCCCCGCTGAAACTGTAGCTTTCGATCAATAATAATAATAAGAGAGGTTTTCGATTTGTCTTGGCTGCCTTTATGGGAAGGACAAAAAATGAATCATGGATGGTTAGATAATATTATGTGACGAGGCATTGATAATAGACACAATAATATATATGACCACCACAACCACCGTCAAAAGAGAATCACATGATGCATAAAATGTTTGAAGGGGGACGTTATCTCGTGATCAAAGGATGATACATTCATGGAGAGTGTCGATACATCCGGGGGTGACGCGCCAGCTGATACACAGCCCACGGAGGGTTGAACAACTCGAACGCCAGCTCGCTCCGTTCCTTTACACGCACCATGAAGACCACAATATTACAATGAATGTAAGACTTTGAGGCAGACGAGCACTCTACAACCACCAAAGTAGAGGGCGACCTTCCATTCGGCCATTAACTTTTCCAAACAAATTACGATACCATGCTCTTCCCTTCCTCTTCTCTGCTTCTGATCGATTTGCCAACGTGAATATAATAAAACTGGAAGCACTAACCTTTGGTGCTGCCGCCTCTTGCTTGTCCTGTTGTCGTCGCCACCGCCTGCTTGTTGCTTGACATGATATTAATTATGAACACATCGTCACAGCCATTATTATTTTTTTATGGTGCACGTAGATAGCATGGGATGATTGAGAATTCGGAGAGAGCAAAAGATTTGTCGCCCACGGGGCAGATATTCTTCCTCAAACGGGGGCTACCCCCGAATCAGCTGAAAATAAAGCAATCTGAGGGAAATAAAGAACGCGCTTTGCCCCCCATCCCCCTACGATACCGTACTTTTACCTTCAAATCCAGCCCACGTACAACTTCAGCAGGGCGTCCAAACTCCAACCCAAACGATTTTGGCTACGAAACCGTTCGGTACTAATTGATAGCACATTAGCGGTCAAGATTTCACATACCAACTCTTGTTCTGCTTCTGGCTACAAGCTACTTACAAGTAGTGATGGGCATCATGCTTTTGGTTCAGCTTTGTGTTGAAGGTAGCTTGATTTCGTTCTACGCATCGTTGTAATAGTAATATCTTCCTACTCAATCATGTCGGACGAAGGCGATAATAATTTCGTTAGATACATTTACACTGGCGCAGTGGGCGAACATGTTCCTCATGATGCAACTCATATCATCGTGCAAGTCACCACAATCGTTCGGCGTAGAGCATTCGAATGGCGTCCTAAAATCATTGAAGTCATCTGTCACGATAAAGTCGAAAAGATTGAAAGACTTGCATTTGATCACTGCCGTCGCTTGAGACGAGTCATCATGCCGGGCGTCACAGTGGTTGAGGCGCGTGCATTCTATAATTGTCGCGCCCTGACGAATGTTGAATGTGACAAGCTAGAAAGAATTGAGCGCATGGCATTCATTGGCTGTACATCTTTGAGGAGCATGGATTTGTCATCTGCCAAGACCGTTGGAGAGGATGCTTTCGGTGGTTGTGAAGCCCTGGCAGCTGTGAAATTTAGTAGCAAGCTGGAAAGAATTGAGGGGGAGTCATTTATGAATTGCCGCTCTCTGGAACGAATCGCCCTCCCAATGAAAGATGGCATCATTACCAATGATGATACATTCCAGGGGTGTGATAATTTGGAGCACGTTGATCTGGTTGAGGGGATTCATGAAACTATCACCGCCTTACAATTTAAGGAATGGAGAGATGATATGAAGGAAGAAATCGACTCAATCAATCAGATTCTTCCAACTGCATCTGCTGGAGGCTATTTCATTAATGATTACGGGGAAAAGGCCCGGGTGATACGAAGGTGGATTAGATCAGTCCTCCACAAAATTATTCACTACCAAGCTGAGCATCGAAACATAAATTTGGTCAATGAGGTGACAGCTAAGCTCCAACTTGCCTTGCCTCACGATATTGTGACGAATAATATTCTTCCTTTTCTCGAGCTGCCATGGCACCCATCTGAGGTGGATGAGCTCGAAGATGACGAGGGCGATAGTGACAATGAGGAAGATATGGAGGAAGGTGACGAACAGGCGTGTCCGATACCAGTACCAAGGTGGATTAGATCACTTATTGATATCCTGTATGGCGAAAGAGAAAATTGATGACGTAGGCGAGAGGATCAGATGGCAAGATGATAACAAGAGGAAGATTGGAGGTAAAGGAAGATAAAATTTGGATATTAAATCTTGCTGCTAATGTTGGCATAGTAAAATGTTGAGGATAAGTAATATTAGCAAAAGATAAGATTAGTTGGCATTACATCTCAATTCAAAAGACCTGGGACGGACATACGGACATGGGCTTGGGATTTGGGATGAGAGACAAAGGATTAGAAAAACACAAAACTCGACTGCAGAAGTTGCCCCTACGCCCTTCTACGCCGCAACATCGACCCTTCTAACTACAGCACCTACCATAATTTGATAGTGCATGTTATTGCCTTTATATTAAACCGCTGAAAGTCATCGTATGCATGATATTCGCATTACAGCGGCTGCATAGGTACTCATATACGCATGCTTCATACAGAACCACTAGAAATGCTAGCGAAAATAGGCACTTTTGGTACGTCTGTAACCCTTTACCGTCTCACCATAAATCGGTCGCCTAAAATATTTGCATCTGGATACATCTCCTCGAGACATTCCGCGTATTTAGTTTGGGTTGAATATGATTACAGGTGCGCTCTAGAGGTAGGAGGGTATGCTCACATTTTTGGTCTCGCTATGTGTATCTTTTCCCTAAAAACCGAAAGGGTTCCAGATGACCAACCCATTACAAAGAAATATACAATGTATCCAAGCAATGGATGCAATGCCATCCAGCTGCTCCCACTTCCTGAGCTACATCATTGGCCGATTGGCCCCCTACTCCGGCCATGCCGCTGCTGCCCCTGCTGCCCCTGCGCCAGTTCAAGATCAAGATCTGCAACTCAACCAGCTGCAGACGTACTTTAAAATTTCTGTTATATTATTATTATTCTGCACAGCTGTGCCTGTGCAGCTCCAAAATCCAAAATCAAAAGCCAAGCCCAAGCGACACTTTGACCTTGAGCTTGAGCTTGAGCTTGAGCTGACCATCATCATTATCTCTCGACGGGCCATCATTCGATCGTGCTGATCATGCCTCGTCATCGTAGACTAAGCCACTACCAACAGATTCTCCAGAGAGCCAGCAAAATTTGACTTGAACGAACTCTCCACCATTGTCCAAAGTTGTGCGTGCTGCGACAATGCCATGTGGCTGCTTCCTCAAATCAATATCAATATGTAACGTTTATCCCCGTCAACTCTTATGCTATCGCTATCGGAACGTTCAGGTCTTATCCCTTATTAATTAGCCTCGATCCTTGATCTCCCAAAACACGTCAAGGCGACTAATGAAGATGACGATGATATTCTTGAGAGAAATGATCAACTCCAGCTCCAGCTTCAGTTCCAACTTGGCTTGAGCTTGAGCTGCGTGATCGTCTTTGACACTTAGGCTTAGGCTTAGGCTTGGTCTCCTCGCTCCTACGACCTGTTCCTGTTCATCTTTGCTTATGCGTGCTTGTCTACGGGAGCTTGCCTATCATCATATCCTACAATTGTACGCAGCAGCTCATGCTTCGTCTTAATGAATATATCGTAAGAAGCAGTATATCGTCATCTAGAGAGAGGAATGACTTACACTACGTAGGTAGACATACATACTTACAATTGTCAACCTTCCGCGAATGTAAAAGCTAGATGACGTAAGTACCGGTTTCCCTTCGAATCAAGACACCTGTCTCAAAACTCTCCATTCAATCTGCCTGCCTGCCGTGCTTGAATTGCAATGACATACACTCTCATCATCATCACTTAGATAAACCAACGATGATTCTAATCGACGGCAAGCACTTATCAAGTTGCTGGTCGTACTGTTGTTCGCAGTGGCCTGTCTCAACTTTTTCATTGCTGTTGACAGTGGCGGCGGCGGCGATGGCGATGCATTGTCAATAGCGTTAGGAGAATCATCATCATCGATCAATATCATTAACACTAAATCATCTTGGTCCATTATGATAATGAGTGCACCGCTCTGCCCCTGGAGCTGTGGCAACAATCAAGGATCTTTTAGTACGCAATAATGAAAATTACTTTATCGTCGAGGAGGCCGAACATCTTGAATCCAAGATGAGTGGTGGTGAGTGATGAGTTAGTTGCAGAAGATCTCACTCGAATTAGTGGCGGGCCACGCACATCTAAATAATGAGAGGAGCTAAGTCGTTCGGTTGGTTGGTCGTTCTGTCCGGGCCCTTTGGCGTGTCCTTTGGCCTTCACGGGCATTTTCGATCGACTCTTTCTTTGATTGGCTTGATTTGACCCCTTGCCCCCCCCGTTTTTAGAATTTTCGATTGACTCTTTCTTTGATTGGCTTAGATTTGATTGTTCAGGGGGGGACACCCCCCCTTGCCCCCCCGTTTTTAGAATTTTCGATTGACTCTTTCTTTGATTGGCTTAGATTTGATTGTTCAGGGGGGGACACCCCCCCTTGCCCCCCGTTTTTAGAATTTTCGATTGACTCTTTCTTTGATTGGCTTAGATTTGATTGTTCAGGGGGGACACCCCTATATGTAGACACAATCAATATCGTAGTAGATAGCCTGTGCCTCCTCTCTTATTTAGAAAACCCGCGCAGCGGCTAGACGAGCGTCAGCGAGGCTAGTACTTAATTACAGCATATATAGCACAGATAAATAAGTGATTAGTTTAGGATGGTATTCAGGAGCTGTTTACTGGGCAAGCTGGATCTGAACTTGCCCATTTTAGGTAATAAGAGGAGTGCAGTCTAGGTATCTCTAGTTCAGTGGCAAGTCCGCACTCCTCTTGTCACCTGTGCTAGGTGATGGTATGTTCCTCCTCCCTCCTACTCTCAACTGCCTCTCGACAGGTGAGAGTGAGAGTCCTCACTCAACCTCTGCCACCGCAGGGGTGGGGGAGAGGGGATTACTCCCCACTCCAGGTGTGCCAGTTGGACATCCCCGGCCCATTCTCAATGAGTGGCCGGATGCGGTGGTGCCTGTCCCTACTCCCTCTGAGCAGGAGGGAGTTTGCCCGGACTAGGGCAAGGGACATGCGTACCCGCACATAGAATATCATCTGGCTACGCTGACGCTCCCACTTTTCAGCTAAGTGTGTACCCAGTTGACGCATCGCATTCAAGGCCTCTCTACCTGGCATTCCATCAGCCGTGAAGCAGAGGGGGGTGAAGTCCCGACGTCGTTCAAGACAAGCTGCCTTGTACTTGCGGATTTTCTCCCTCTCTTGTTGCCTCAAGACAGCCGAAGGCGCCTTGTTGCGGTAGGAGCGGCAGTCCGCGTCGGTGATGCGAGTGTCAAAGACAGTTCGACGCTGTCTCTTCCAGAAGTGGGAGACCATCACATCTCCACGCTCTTCCGTTGTTGTCACTGGGGTCGACCCATCAGTTGCGTTGTGTTGTTGCGTGGTATTTTCAGCCTCTGCTGCGGCAGCAGCCTCTGCCTCTGCAGCAGTGCGTTGAGTACTAGTGTAGATAAAGGGTTCGTACTCAACGTCACCGGGAGTAAAGGCTTGCTTGCACAAGGAGCCAAATTCTCTCGTATGGACGAAAATGTCTGTTCGTCTCTTGACTCGACTGCGGAGTGACGCTTACATCACCCCCTTGCTCAGGAAAAAGTGACGCAAAATGCCGTGCAAAATGCTGAGCACTCCACCAATGCCATCAATGCTTGAACACATCAGCCTACATACTTCATTCCTGGACTTTCGTGACCACAAAATGCATTTATTTGATGTTCAATGATGAGCAATCAAGTAGCAGTAAACCTTGCTAAAAGTATGTACATCAACTTTATGACATGCCACGATTTTTGTGCAATTATTATTCAAATAAGAATAAGTATTGTAGATCTCTGAAAGTGGAGAGGTATCGATTTCAGGGAGCATGTCGGTTGATCGCCGTACTTGTCTAGTTGAAGGAGAACTCATCGATCAAACATACCAATCCGTCGAAGACCAAAGATTTATGACTGGTGTAATGATGTGATTACACATCACCATCACCTCTGCTGGTAATCAATAACAATAACCGAGCACGACGAGGGGTGTAGAGCTCGGCAGTCAGTAGATAGATACATGATATCGAGGCTTATCAGAAACTACACAGAGAGATGCTGTCTCTCTATTGGAGAATATCTGTTTCAAGGGGAATTGATACAAGTACCTGTGAGGAATGCTGTGAGGAGTGCTATTGTATGGACTTCCTCATACGAGGATCCATTTTTGATTGGAAGGGGTTGACAGAAGCTCTCTCAGCTGGTTTCGGCTTCTGTGAAACATGGTGCTTGGAAGAAGCGCAGGATGATGATGATGATGTTAACGGCGACTTCTCATCGCACAACTGCTCATAATCAATAGCAGCAAAGAGAATATCAATGCCCTGTTGGCGGTGCTGGTAGTAGTAGCAGCAGGCATGATAATGTTATAACTGTTCGAGATTGTCACCCATTGTAGTATAGGGTAATAGGAAGTAATTGTGATTTGAGTCATCGTCAAGGGTCGAAGCGGGGCTGCAAATAGGAGTATTCTGCGCTGTTTCCAAGTCGAAGTTCGAAGTCACCTTGTTGTGAGCTCACACTTTCTAATCGTAGACATGACCGGAAGGTCTTCGGAAACAGGTCATTTGACTACCGATCGAGATCACTCGTGAAGGGAAACCAGAGGCCTGTGCCTTGTAGAAGACACATTATGACCCACAACTCCTCATTGACAAAAGTACCTCTTTTTCAGTACTGCAAAATGAGAAGGTTCCCAGATGATTCGTAGAAGTTTCCTAACCCACATCACCATTTCTGCCATCTTTTCCAAGCACCAGCAATCATTCGAACGAGCCCACTGCGTTCTATTGTACTTTGAAGACTTCTCGCTGCATTTCGAGGCGAGCTCAGCTGACACTACCACTGCCACTGCCATATCTCACACATGAGAGAGTACTCAGTGATTATTGTCGTCTGTCAATCTTGTTTGACAAAAGAGCAGATTGCTTCATATTTGCTACATATACAACACATATGACATAACCATGCTTACACGGTATTTTTGAGCCCTCATCATCTTGCTGCAACTTACGTGTCAACTATACAGAGTGTATTGTTTTGTACTCTGTATATTATCATCAATATGTTCATGTAAATTATTATATACTCAAGGTACTTACAATTTCCTTACTACAAAACAAAAACACACCTACCACCTCATACTGTACCTGTACAGCAGCGCTCGAGAATGCTTGGTCTTCTGCGACATGTAGTCCAAGTGATTCTGTTGCTGAATCAATACTCTGTTCAACTCTACCTCCATGAGGTCTGGTGGCAAGGTTGCATTGAGTCCAATTGGTACGACAACGTCATTTGAGCCGACACTAACACTACGACGTGCAGGCATAGCTGGGGCTAATGCTAATGTGGCGTGGCATGCTGCAGCTTCATTACTCATCGTCGTGCTGACAGATTCGTCGATGGAAACCTTGGTATTATGACCCAACAAAGGATTCTTCATCACCATGCAATTAGCAGCATCACGCTTGAAGTTATCATGACAAAAGATTATGCTACCACATGAGTAAGCTGCGCAGTTGATGTTCACACGTCGAAAGCCCCACCGGTTAAGTTTCCGGACGAAGCTGCTGAATCTAGCTTGACGAAAGTACTTGGGTAAGATCTCAGATTCAAACTCTTTCCGTTTGTGGATACTAAATGCTTCACCGCATGGAAGCCATGAGATGATGTGGTCGTATTCAGGATTTGAGATAATCGATAAGAGGGTGGCAGGAAATGATCTGACCGAACCTTTCTTCGGTAAGACCAAAGGTTCTCTGACAGAGGGATTGCCAACGGAAGGGTAATCAGCAAGTGCTGCTGTGACACTTACAATCGAGGAAGTGTGTTCGTGATGGGGTTCTTCATCTGACGATGATACTGGGTTGATGAGACTTGATGGTACCACAGGAGTAGATAGAGCCGCCTCAGTTGACATATCCTTGATCTGCTTGGAATAGAATCTTTTCCAGCTCCTCCTAAAGTTGATTTTACGCTGTCGCATGGACACATTGCCTTCGCCGATCCAGTTGATATCAGCTTTCGTGCCACGCTCCGGGAATACGAATCCAGCCAACACAGCTTCTTCATCCAACATGTTAGGATTCAACGCCCTCGCTGCTATGGACTTCCTCATACGAGGATCCATTTTTGATCGGAAGGGGTTGACAGAAGCTCTCTCAGCTGGTTTCGGCTTCTGTGAAACATGGTGCTTGGACGAAGCGCAGGATAATGATGATGATGTTAACGGCGACTTCTCATTGCGCGACTGCTCATAATCGATAGCAGCAAAGAGAATATCAAGGCCTCTGTTGGCGGTGTTGGTAGTAGTAGCAGCAGGCATGATAATGTTATAACTGTTCGAGATACAATACTAGTTATGAATTGATTGCCAAAAGTATGAATAGAGTCATTGTCCATGCGGGGCTCGTTCTGGCTTTTTATTCGTAGACTGTTTCCAAGTCTCTATTGTAGAGAGTAGTTGTTAGTGCTCGCATTCTATTCGTAGATTGATTAAAAAAATGTCTCTAAATTAGTACCGCTTGGTCACTCGTGAAGGAAAATGGACAGGCCTCTGTGACCGCCCAACATGTTCCCATATATATAACAGAAATTTTAAAGTACGTCTGGTCCCAACATGTTCCCAAGAAAGTGAGAGCTTCTTCAGATTTGATGTCGTACAGGCACTGAGGTATCTTTCTATGAATGAGAATTCCCTTTTTAGTCTAAGTAAACGTGAAAAGGGATAACCCTCAAACTTCGATGTCTTGCTAATGCTGGGAAAAGATTCCCTGTGAATCTGAATCGAAACGTTACCTTTTCCTGATTTACTCCTACATACGAAGACCTAAGAAATAAAAAGCCTCTCGAGGCTCTTTCATTTTACCAAAGAAAGAATCAACATTTGCCATTCCTGCTGAGCTGGCGCGACGCTGCTGAGTTCAAGTAGAATTCGCATCCGTTCTCTTCGAATCGCTGGAAACAAATTTCTACACAGCACTGTTACACAAGTACCATACCTGCCCATAAAACAACAACTTACTCATCCACAAACTACTTATACTCTGTCCAATGGAGAAACCAAGACTAACCGCGTATGCAGATGCTGATGGTGGCTGGTCTCCCACAGCCTCAGCATCGGAACCCCCTTTTACGACGGCTGAGGACATGGACATGGAGATGGAGAACACAATCACAATAGACAAATACGAACACATCGACGACACAATCTCGAATGATGCGGCTCCTCCAGTTCAGGGAATTGAACAAACTGATGTAGCCCAAGAACGAGAAGGCCTCAAGCTATCTCAAATCGAGACCGATATAGATCCCCAGGACAAAGCCAAAGATGCCGATGTCGAAGTCGAAGCGAGCGGGGCTTCTCAAGCTCAAGCTCAAGTGACATCTAGCATCACAGTAGTCAGCAACGGGACCGTCGATGGTGCCGCCGACCTCGAATCTGGAACCGGCCGAGAAACAGGAGAGGCAGCAGCAGCCTACTTCACCGAGAATGACTCCGAGACAGAGAACTCAGCCATCGCTGCTCTCGAGAATGAGGAAAAGAGCTTTCCTCAAATCCTACATGAGATCCTTGCCACGACGGAGTGTCAGTCCATCCTTCACTGGCTTCCCGGTGGCTTCTCGTTCCTTATTGTGGACAAGCAACGATTCTCTAGTGAGATTCTACCCCAATACTTCCGTGGGGCTCTATTGAATAGCTTCATCCGAAAGCTCAACCGATGGGGATTCCGCAGGGTCAAGAGTCGTTCCAAGGGAGAGGAATCCTCTTTCGCACACAGGAACTTTGTCCGTGACAAGCCTTGGCTGTGCATGAAAATGAGGTGCAAGTCCAAGCCAACGTACCACAAAGTTCCCTCTGCCTCTGCTGACAAGATGAAGAAGAACACGAAGAAGAAGAAGGCTGAACAACAATGCACTGCTACTACTGAGGCGTCTGATAGCAAGAGTCTTGCCACTCCTGCTCCTGCTTTTGCAACTGCCGATATTATGGTATCTGCAAAAGCCCCTCCTCCCTTCTTGGCGACAAATGACACGGACAATGGGGCATTTGTTCCCACCTTCTCACGCATGACAGTATCGGAACATGAAGCGCTACCACTGCCTAATCCTCATCGTAATCCAACCTTAAACTTGCCCAAGACTCCTCCTGTAGATCCAGCTCGCTTTCCTTCCACCGCTGGTGCTTCGACCATGCAAGAAAGGCAGCGCGAGCATCAGCATCAGCACCTTGCTTATCATCAACAACGCATCTTCCATGAAAGACAGATCCTCATTGCTCAAATGCGTCGGCGGCATCAGCTTCAAGTGGAGCTGCAGCGTCTCAATCAGATGTCCGCGCAGATTGGTGAACAAATTGCCAGCAGTCGCGCTGCCCAGAGAGCCACATTGGCAAAGTATGCACGTGAACGTGACATTTGAGGAGTAGCCACAATTATCACAGAGGAGGGAGGAAGTAAGAGTAGAAGAAAAACACAAATGACACGTGAACATGCTGAAACAATATTATTCATAAACTATATAGGGAATTGAGATTGAATACATGATATCATCTTTAGTTGCCAGTTGCCTGGGGTATTGTTTGAAGATATGTTCTGCTTTGTTTTATCAAGATGGCCTTTCGTGTACATGTATATGATAAGATCGAACAGACAACAGAACACTATGTTAAAAATAAAAAGAAATCGTAATGCCCATGTATGTACTTTTATCAACACGAAACTACCAAATCAACGCATCAAGATCAAGAGCAAGAAAAAGCTGTCATTTTGAAAATAAGTTGTTCTCTATTTCAAATTCTCTATTTTCTCATACTAAACAAGGCAACAATACAATATACAATATACTCCTATCTACTGACTACTCATCAGCATCATCCGGGACCGGGACAGTAGTAGGAGTAGGAGCCGTATTACAATCCGGATCAGCCGGAATATCACACAAGACATTCTCAGCCGCAGCCTGAGCACAGGATGGATTCCCATAATATTTCCCATCACACCCCACGACTGGTTTCAAACTACGATTGCATCCAAAACGTGGCTTGACACAGTGACCAGTCTGCTGTTCCATCAAGAATTGACCATCACATACTCCCATGGGTAGTGGGCAGTAACATTGATTTCCTCCATATTGAGATGAAAGCATCTACTATGTTCATGAACTACTGTAACTAATGTCGTGCGTAGAGTTTCCTACGATACAACAAATGAGATGCTTGGACTTGGCCATTGTCATCATGGGAAGTAGGATCGAGATACACTCGTTCGCACCAGCCAGGGCACATAAAAGAATGTTCGCACGTGCTGCATGTGGTCTGGCTGTCGCAGACAGAAAAGAGGGCAGGGGGCGTCCCCGCACGTATCCCCCAGCACTATTTTCAACACTCCATAGCCGTTATCACAACATTGAGGGAGGTCGCTGCATTCATCGTCGAATGTGCAGGAGGAGGTGCTGCTACTGCTGCTGTTCTTAAGTTGTTGTTCTAGCATGTCGATACGTTCTTCCATAGGATTGATTTCATGCTGTAGTTGAAAGTTGTTGCGGAGTCTGGCGTTACTGTTACTGGCGGAGGTTGTGGTACTACTGAGGGTGAGGAGAAAGAGTGTTGTGAATGATGAGATGCGGGACATCATGATGCTTTGTTGATGTATATGGTGGTAGTGATGATGAACTCTTAGTCGATAGAAGAATTTTGAGACTTGGAGAACTGGTGGAGGATGATGATAGTGTTCTCCACGTCTTGACTGACTTGATGATTGAAATGATACTCAATAACAACAACAACACATCCCGTTTTCAGTATGCAGCTATGTTGAGTACGTCCAGAAAAGCCTCCAACAGCCTCCTTCATCCATCACATACACAATCTCCCGTCTATATACTTAGGTCTCAACGTTGTAACGTCCACAACATTTCCCACACCTCTAGATACACACTTGACGTTGTACAGATACAGATAAAGATAAGTACTGGCTGAGATACAACATCTTTCTGAGAATTTTTAGTCTAAACGTGAAAAGAGACTACCTTCCCTAAGTAACACTTCAAGTCTCACGAATCTGAAACCTGTCTTCAAGTGGGAACAGATTCCGAGGCTTCTCTTGAATTTTAACAAAGAAGGAATCATTCCTGCTGAGGCGCTGACGCGCTGCTATGTAGAATTCGCATGCGTTCTCTGCGAATCGCTGGAAACAAATTTCTACACAGCCATCTACCATAAGCCCCGTGCGATCGGCCTTGTGTCACACAAAACGATTTTTGCGTGCTTTGCGCGCTAACAAAAAAATCCGTCTAAATTAGCAAACTACTAATAAAATGATCAAAATAACTAGCGAAAGTGATTTTCTGCCATAGCTTGGCTACGTTGGGGTGGAGAAGGCAGTTTGATGAAGCCTAATTGCATCTATGCATATGAAGATCCTATGTTGAACTCGGTGGTAGAAAATTCGGCCAGGAAAAGGTACCTCAAATGTTGCCCTAGTTAATTTATTAGGTGTGTAATGTGGAGCCGAATACTGACTCCCACGTTGAATTTCGACCTCTTCCGAGTGGATAACCGAATTCTACGCGAAATTCTGGGTTAGAATGAGTCTTGCCTAACTTATTGTTGTCGATGAAGCTCTCCCTATCAGCGTTGCCAAAATAGCAAGAGTACAGTTAGTATTTTGTGAGCTTTGTCTGTTGTGACAGAAGAAAAAGCATGTTCCCTCCGGAATTGGGTAGGAGTAGCTACTGTAGGAATTGTCCTACGTACTAGAAAAGTTTTGTGCGAGAGAAGGATTGGGGGAACGGGGCTTATGGTATGGGTTGTAGCAGCGATGCGGATTGCATGGTGATCAAACAAACACACTGAGTTAGTTTAGGCTACGATTTTGTTTGTTTGTGGAGACACGACAGACCGCATCATCATCCCCCATCTTTGCTGTCAACTGAGGAGTCAAGGTTGGAATACCTTGCGGATAATCGAAGGAGATGCAAAGAACTATGATAGGACATGAAATGGGAAGAAGTCCGTTGAATAGCTGTCAATACATCTGCTTAAATGCCCCTCAGAAATAATAAAATGTTCGTCAGGGAATAAAATGTTGTGTGCCATGTCTCCCACTTTCGATAGCAGTGCTCCGTCCACTGGCAATCGAACAAAAATAAAATAAAAATTTTATACCTTGGCCGTTGATCAGACGCCAAGGAACCAATTATGGATCCAATCGACAATTGGTAGGAGTGGTTGTTGTTGGGTGAGAAATCTTCACTTGTGTCGAGCGATAATGAGGTTGTCGAAGCAGGTGGCTCATATCCCCCATCTGGTATTATCGGTGCGTATCAAACTGTTCGAGCAATAGCGGCCTCCAAACGCCATGCAGGAGGAGTATGATAAGTTCACGACGGTGTAATGTCGGAGGTCACACTCCGACGATGGGACTCCTGTGTAGGAAGGGCGGAGGAACAACGATGACGTTGTGAAAATATCTCGGATGCGTTAGCAGTCGACTGCAGAGGAAGTGGCTCGGATCCAACTGCTGCTGACTTCCCCCATACGTGAATACATGGAGGGCAATGGACCGCACGTCTAGCGGAGCGGCTGGTCCAAGCCCGTAGTGGGCTCATGAACCTGTAGCAGCGATGCGGATTGCATGGTGATCAAACAAACACACTGAGTTAGTTTAGGCTACGATTTTGTTTGTTTGTGGAGACACGACAGACCGCATCATCATGGGTGGTGACGCTAGAGAAGCGCGCCTAAGTAAAACCTTAAAATGGCTACTTTTTTGGAAATAGTTAGAGTAAGAGACACATGTGGCGCAAAAACCTGTACTTAGGCCGATCCTTACTCCTTACGGTCTGTCACACATGACAATTTACTTGAAGTAGAAAATAAAATCAGAAAATTTTGACCCTTACGGGCCCCTTTTTTTTGTCTAGTCCTCAACCCAACTACACAAAAGGGAAAAAGAGGCCAGAAAACTGTCTAGTTGGATTCCAAGTACATAAATTGTACAGATGATAATACAGTTGATCGAGATGAACCGACGTCTTCTCATTCCATTTCTTTACTGCCAATGACATCAATTTAAATTACGGCTGCACAATCAATTGAGTTGCCTCGCCATCATCACCACATTTCCTTCAACTAGTTTTTATTGCTGCTATTGAGTATGGCATCAAGTGCAGTATCAGCCGGGCCTGCACCGGCACCACCACCGGCACCGGCACCACCGCCACCACCAAAGAAGAGCACATCAGCTGAAATCGACAGTCGCAGTCATAAGGAAATACAGCGGTTATGTGCTGCCTTTGCTTTGCATTCCTGCCGAGGAACAACCTACAACAGAAGTACTCTAGAAAAAGAATTGAAGAAACGTTTCCATGGTGATGCTAACGTGTCATCACAAATTGAAGACTTCATCAAGGGAAAAAATCATTACAAGGTATTACAGAAGAAGGCAGATGTACATAACACCGGCCTGTCATCTGAATCAGGTTGGGAAACTGTGCTACATGAAAATTTCCGCCGTGGCAACTCTCCTCTTATTTATGGTGACAACCTCACAATGGATGTCCTCGCACGATCTGCCAAAACAAATCCAAATTCCACTATCGGGGGAGCGTCGTTGTTCAAGTTTGCCAGGTTTGAGATTGCTGAAGCATTAAAAATACGTTGGAAATTCCAATGAAGGAAGAGGTCTTGCTTATGGTGCTGCGAGCTACAAAGATCTTGCTGTGGTTGAACAGAACATGAGAAAATTGGACCAGCAGAAAGTTGCGGGACGAATTGCGCTTCTCAGTACACTTCTCAAGTCAAAACATGACGGGATAGCAAGTGTACAGAAGGATGTTGATCGATACATGCTTCTTGATATGAAATCAGAAGCAAAGGCACTAATGCAGTCTTTGTCTGAAAAACGGGAAGAAATTGCGACACTTGAAGAAGAGCTGTTGAAGTTGAATAACATTACAAGTGAGAATGAATCAGCGCATACTGAGCAATTCCTGGAGCTAGGAGCAGCGGCAACTAGAATGGGAAAGCGCCTAAGTGGTAAGAAGCGTGCTGCAGACGAAGTTGATCTTAGTTGCACATCGAATGAGTCAAATGAGGAGGAGGATGAAGATGATGTTGAAATGATTAATGCAAGCGATAATAATACACCAAACTAAATACTTAATTGCACCTATTGATATGAAAAATGTTACAATTTATTGATCTAATTAGGCATCTGGCCTCTTCGTCGAGGCCAGATGATTTCGTTCCTGTCGAATTTGATATTGAAGTGCTCTACTAACTTTGAGCGAAAATAGTCTAAACTCAAGCGTCGAACTTCACGGATTTCTTCACTAGCATCATCGTCATCTGTCGGGATATCGTTCTCCGTGGGGTCATCAGCCATGATGGTATCATTGGTAGACCTTCCACCAACTGTAGATGAATCATAGCCACGAATCTCTGCAGGAGACATGATACGGCGGAGTGCCAATGGCACATCGGTGTCATCTAATTGTCCTAAATCACCTTCCCATTCGCTGGTTGTGGCATTCACTCCATCCCACGGCTGGTCCAACCCATCGACTTCTAGAAGCCAATTGTGCAGGGCACAACATGTGAGCCAAACTCTATCGACGGACTCAGTGGAGTGAAGGAGGACACCGGATTTCAAAATTCTCCACCGTCCCTTTAATATTCCAAAAGTGCACTCTGAGGTAGGAAAAGGAAAGAATCAACGTCTTATCATTGAATGAGCCGGGATTACCAGGGGTGCTAGCGAGGATTCGTCTGCGGTGATTTGCGGTCAAATTGTATGTTCGTGTAGCGTGCTTGGACTTAAATCCAATGTGAGCTCGTTTTTTATTCCATCTGCACAATTCGTGAACAATGTGAGTTGCATCCGTGGAGCCAAACGCACCAGGCAATCCAGCCAGCAGAAACTCATACATATGTTCTTTTACCTCTTCCTCACTCTGTGGAGCCTTCACCCACTTCTCATAAAGAATAGTGCTCCCGACCTCAATGAATTTGTGTAAAAAGTTACGATGGACCTCTTCTGAAATAGCAGTTGACTCCTCTAAGTCATCAAATGTAAGGCCTCGGCCAAGATAGCGGAATGCTCCAAGAATTAATAATTCAAGAGGAGAAGACTCTTTCCCGGTTGCATCTTTCCCCATCCACCTTGGAAACCAATTCTCCCGCTTTGCTTCTTCTACGAACCACTCGAATTCTTGGTAGGGGAGGCGGAACCGGCGGCGAAACTTTTTGAGGAATCTACTGTCATGCCGCTGGGGGCAGTCGACATACATGTGCCACCATAAAGACTGTTGTGGTGGAATAGCCTCAAGAATTCCATCCTCATTCCTCCTTGCTAAAATAATTCTCTTTTTCCGGCGTTTCTTTTCACGAGGATTTACGTCATCGTCATTGCAACGTTCGTCGTTGCTGTCATCAACCATGTTGAGCAGATCGTCTTCGTCTTCATCCATCACCATGTGCAAAAATCTATCTGTGCTGATATATCCACTGGCATCAAAACAGTCATTAATGGACATTGCATCGTCCCTCATCTGACCAAGCAGATCGGCTGCAGCTGCGTAAGACATGGTGGTGGCGGAGGGTGTACTATTGTAGTTGCACAAGATGGAAGTGGCTGCAGCCGAGCGAGGCGAGGTAAATATTAAATAGAAGAAGAAGGCGTCGGAGGTCTTGGCGCGTGCGACGTGGAACAAATCCAGAAAAAAATCTACACAACACCGTAAGGCTCAAAAATTGGCACCTAGTAATTTTGTACTTGCAGCTAGAGTACAAAAATATTTTTGACTCACCGTAAGGATCGGCCTTATCACTTAGCGTAGATAATGTCGCCTCTTGAGGGCCCACCAGACGTACTTTAAAATTTCTGTTATATATATATGTAGCTTGCTCAAGTGCAAGTGCAAGTGCAATTGCAAGGAAGGTTCGTTCCTATCTACAAAGTACGAAGAAATTCTTGTGAGCTTAGACAGGACTCGCAAATCACGTTTCGACATTTGTGGAAACCGCTCGAGAGTAAGTATGCATTCAATGAGCAATGAACAAGTAAATTAATCACAATCACACTGATAATTCTCTTTCAGTAGAACATTGTCAACATCGCCGTAGAAGATATCTCCAAAGCGTTAGCTTTCCCTTGCCAATTGCCATCACAGATGACCAAGTTACGGTTACGATAGCTGCATCACCCTAGCAACCTCATAATTCTCCCAGACGGACGGACCTCAATCTTCATTACTCCGACTTCCACTTCCATTACCTCTTTACCTTAATGTCTCTGCAATACGCAGAGGATCGCTAAGCTTGCTGCCATTGCCATTGCCATTGCCAAGGACAAGGAGAATGGAATAGAGTAGAGGAGAGGGCCCAAATCGAATGCTCCAAAAGTGCGGGCGAAGTGGACTTTCCGCGAGCGATGGCCAGCTTCTAGAGACACATGTGGCGCAAAAATTGCTATACTATGTGCTTGGAGGCTAAGTAAAGTAAGGAGAGTCCTGATGACTCAAGATACACCCGACTCTAGATTAGTGCAAGTGCAAGTGCAAGGAAGGTTAGGGTTAATTGAGAAGCATCGCCAGAGGTCTTCATTCCGAGCCAGGATAATGCAACGATGAGCATTGAGAATGAATTGCCAACCAATCCTGTCGAGACTGTCTTTGGCTCAGAGAAAAAAATAATTTCGTCGGTCTGGCATCTTCTTCTTCTTCGTCTTCCTCATCTGCAGCGGCAACGTGTGTATCCACTGCAGTAGAAGCGGAGCTGGAGGTCACGCAGAGAGATTTTGCAAACAATTCTATTACAGCTGGAAATCCACCGGTATCTCATATGATGCGTGGAAACCTGAGCGCAATTCGCGAGAATGCAGTTCCTCTTCTCAAACTTCTTAAATGTGCCAAGGCATATGCAATGCACAAGCGACAAAGCGCGAGCAGGATCTTGTCAACGCCCGGAATAAATATAAATTCCGACATACTTATCTTGTGGGGAGATTCCTTTTATACTTCTTGAGTCAAGGTACTATGAAGATATTCCCAAGAGCGAGGAGTGGACACGGATATGCCATGCAATCGAACGACACAATGCCGATAAGGATGAGAGAATCAAGACAGAGAAACATTGTAGTGTGAGCAGAGGATTGAGAAATCAGGTGATCATCTACTTGAATCTTTGCCTCACAATCAATGCCATGTCGCTCCTTCGTCTGAGGGAATTCTGGGATCATAACCTTCATAGGGATGCAAACATGCTATTTAATAGGGTGCTGCCAAATGCAGGAGTCCTCTCGGACCTCGTCCTCGTGACAGTAGAACAGTTTTTCGAAGACGTGCTCACAGTTGCTCTTGCCTTGAGGGATGAATCATTGATTAAAGATGCAGTGCATGTCGCCTGATGATGAGAGGTAGCAATTGACAGATGACGTAGTTCGATCCAAGTTTGATGCTGCCCAACAAATGCGATTGGATGGCAAAGGCCGCTCCGAAGGACGTGACTTTTGCGGTAGTAAAGCTCAATCAGCCCAAAGATCAGATATGCTGAATCTTCTATTCATTCTAAGCCTTGGACCACAGATACAAAATGAGTTTCGTCCTGGATTCTTTGATCTACGTGGTAGCTTCAATCAAACCGTTCTTCGTGGGTCATGGAATGATATCGAGAGGAAGTGCAATGTGTGCTGCCAAAAAAGGAATTCTTCACAAGCCTATTCGCATTTCCCTACGACAAGACAAAAATAATCAATGATATGGAACAATTAGTTCGAAAAAAGATGTAGACGACAGAATGCCAGTAGTGATATTTGATGAGGACGAATTGAACTATCTCATGCGACTTCATCTTGCAGCATCTAACTAAGAAAGAGCGCAAGAAGAGTTGTTAGTTAGAAAGGTGACAAAGACTAAAGACATGAACATAAAGAAACAACTTCACCACTCTCTACCTCACTCTCACTGAGCTCTCACTCACCTCCTTACTAATAGCTTACTCCACTGAATTACTTGTGAAGTTGTGCGTGAAGGTGAAGATAAAGAGTGAGTAAAAATAGGTGAAGGGAGTAAAAGACTAAAAGTAGTACTGCTAGCAACTGGATTACATGCGTTAAGTGGGGCCCTTTCTTCAGTTGTGAGTCACTCGGTACTCGGAGAAATCAGAGGGTCATCCTCAATTTCACGGAGGAATCAGTTAAAAATCAAAAATTCCTCGTCTCCTTCTCAAAAAGAAGACGGTTCCCAAATCTTTTCTTATATAAGGTATTCGATTCCTCATATTTGTACAGAGGAATTATATATTATTATAGGGGCAGTTGAGGCTTACTTGCTCATTAGACAAAAACGCAGCCGCGCACGCCTTGCCTCCCAACTGACGACGGTATTAACCTACATAGGAATTCAATTGTTTGAATTCCCTACGCTACTCAGTGGGCGGGACAGCCAGCTTGAACTTTAAAATGATTATGATTGTAAGTAAGTACTTATGTATCAACAAGATCTCATCATGATCATGAGGCCTACTTATCTATCCCGTATTTTGGCCTACCTTAGGCCTACCTTTCATTTTCAGCAGACAAGAAGATATTTGCGATACTCTAGAGAGGCAGAAAGTCAGGGTCAGGTGCATTTCTGTATGAATAAACGTTTTGGTTTTGTACCAATACCAATACCAAACACAGAGATACAGATACACAGATGAGAAGTGTCAAGATCTCAAATAAACAAGTACAAGTACGTACTAGCAATAGCAATAGGAACAGATTCTTAAACTTTAGATATTCACCAATCAATCATACCTCTGCCTTCGCCTTCGAATACATAAGATATTTTCACAACGTGAGAAAACAAAAAAAACTCAATTCTTCCTACAACTACAACTTCGAATTGCTGTTGCTGTGCTTTCCCTCACGGTCACGGAGAAATCGAGCGGTGGAACTTTTAGATGCCTTTCCAGTAGCAGTAGGAGAGGTGGAACTTTTGGATGCCTTTCCAGAACGACATTTTTCAGATGACTTGCCTGACTTGTTACTCTTGCTAGCCGTGGAAGAACTAGGGCTAAGGCTCACTGATGGTCTAGACGATGGTAAAACTGATAACGACGGATTCAATGATGGTTCGGCTGATGGAGCTAAAGAGTTAGAAGGAATGGAACTAAGCTCAGAAGATGGCTGGAATGACGTTGAAGGCGACAAACTCGGAGAAGTCGATGGCACACCAGACAAAGATGGATTCAAACTAGGCTCAGAAGATGGCTGAACTGACATTAAAGGAAAGGCGCTTGGCTCCAAAGTAGGTACTTGACTTTTAGATGGAGCTTCGGAAGGAGTGTCAGATGGGCTTGTACTCAACGAAGGGTTGGTCGAAGGCGCGTCAGTGGCACTGGTCTGAGAAGGGCTAGCAGCTGGCCCAGGTGTTCCCGCAGTGGGATTGGTAGGCGGAGAAGTTACCCCGCTAGTAGGTGTAGGTGCAGGAGTAGGCAGCTGGTTTGGATCCACAACACAACTGGTTGGGTCTACAACAACTTGATCTTGAGATGAGCAGCTACAATGATAAAGTAGAAGGGAGGGTTGAATGAGTTTGCATGCACAGATATTGTACTGGCACCAAAAATTGTCGACGGACAAATATCAATATCGTACAATTACCACTTACTCTTTGTAATACCATGGTTGAGCATTCTGATCTGCTTCATTGCTCTCAAAAAGTTGGTATCCCTTCAAAATGAAGTCTGGATCCTCGTTCTCCTGGCCATACGCATAACACAATCCAACATCGCAAGAGCAGGAAGTATGAATATCGACGAATGCATCGGCAGTGTTACTATTCGAGACACATTCCGACCATACCTTCCAGCTGGTAATGCCATTATTGCTAGCTCCAGTGCAACCGCTGGGCCTTTCGACGTACCATCCATTGGGACATTTATTTGAGTCGTTGTTGTAGTCAACAAGAAATTCATCCGCATTAGCAGTACAACCACCTGACGGTGTGATAGATACGTCCAATTTATTGGTGCTGCTGATGCCGCAATCGCCAGTTAATGGTTGGATACAAATTGCATTCGATTTTTTGCCACCGTTAGATAAATCACACTGATTATTTGCATCGCATGTACCACACAAGCAGTCATCCCCAGCGGACGGACATTGAGGCTGAGGAACATTCCCACCACCCGCACCCGTACTCGCACTGGAAGGCGATTGACTTGGCTCCAATGAAGGTACTTGACTTTTAGATGGGGCTTCAGAAGGAGTGGTAGATGGGCTTGTACTCAATGATGGATTAGACGATGGCTCTGAACTGGGTTTGGTGGACGTCGAGGGAGTGACGCTTGGCTCCAACGTAGGTACTTGACTTTTAGATGGGGCTTCAGAAGGAGTGGTAGATGGGCTTGTACTCAATGATGGATTAGACGATGGCTCTGAACTGGGTTTGGTGGACGTCGAGGGAGAGACGCTTGGCTCCAACGTAGGTACTTGACTTTTAGATGGAGCTTCAGAAGGAGTGGTAGATGGGCTTGTACTCAATGATGGATTAGACGAAGGCTCTGAACTGGGTTCGGTGGACGTCGAGGGAGAGACGCTTGGCTCCAACGTAGGTACTTGACTTTTAGATGGAGCTTCGGATGGAGTTGTAGATGGGCTTGTACTCAATGATGGATTAGACGAAGGCTCTGAACTGGGTTCGGTGGACGTCGAGGGAGATACGCTTGGCTCCAAAGTAGGTACTTGACTTTTAGATGGAGCTTCGGAAGGAGTGTCAGATGGGCTTGTACTCAACGAAGGGTTGGTCGAAGGCGCGTCAGTGGCACTGGTCTGAGAAGGGCTAGCAGCTGGCCCAGGTGTTCCTGCAGTGGGATTGGTAGGCGGAGAAGTTACCCCGCTGGTAGGTGTAGGTGCAGGAGTAGGCAGCTGGTTTGGATCCACAACACAACTGGTTGGGTCTACAACAACTTGATCTTGAGATGAGCAGCTACAATGATAAAGTACAAGGGAGGGTTGAATGAGTTTGCATGCACAGATTTGTACTGGCACCAAAAATTGTCGACGGACAAATATCAATATCGTACAATTACCACTTACTCTTTGTAATACCATGGTTGAGCATTCTGATCTGCTTCATTGCTCTCAAAAAGTTGGTATCCCTTCAAAATGAAGTCTGGATCCTCGTTCTCCTGGCCATACGCATAACACAATCCAACATCGCAAGAGCAGGAAGTATGAATATCGACGAATGCATCGGCAGTGTTACTATTCGAGACACATTCCGACCATACCTTCCAGCTGGTAATGCCACTGTTGCTAGCTCCAGTGCAACCGCTGGGCCTTTCGACGTACCATCCATTGGGACATTTATTTGAGTCGTTGTTGTAGTCAACAAGAAATTCATCCGCATTAGCAGTACAACCACCTGACGGTGTGATAGATACGTCCAATTTATTGGTGCTGCTGATGCCGCAATCGCCAGTTAATGGTTGGATACAAATTGCATTCGATTTTTTGCCACCGTTAGATAAATCACACTGATTATTTGCATCGCATGTACCACACAAGCAGTCATCCCCAGCGGACGGACATTGAGGCTGAGGACCATTTCCACCACCCGCACCCGTACTCGCGCTGGTAGGCGCTGGTGTTACTGCATTTGTGGGTGCTGGAGTTGTTGAAGGACAGCTGTCACCACAATACCAAACACCTTTGCACACTTTAGCTTCACATGAGCAGCATTCTGCGAGTACTGGGGTATTACTATTCGGATTCCCTTTGCATGCGTTGTCGTTTTCAGCTGTACAGAAGTCGCCATTAAGCTTACAACCAGTCATTGCATTGCAGTTTAGTGGAGTTTGGAAAAAATCAGGAACAAACTTGTTTGAATCTGTTACTGGAACCGTAACGGGAACCACCTCTACAGCGACAGATACAGGAGTAGCCTTATGACTTTTACTCCCAACTATGGGAGGCACTTCGACACATTCATCTTCTAACATCATTTGAGCTGAAATCTTTTTATGATGCTGAACCTTCGATACTATCGCAATAGTCGACACAAAAGCAGCGATGATGATTGACAAGTAGACAAGTCTGCGCAAACTGAAACCGTAGGAAGTTGGTGTGACATTTGCTTCAGCTTCGGACGCTTGAGATTCAAATTCAAACGAACTGAATATGTTTGCATCTCTGCCTACACCTTCAGCTTCAGACGCCGTTGACTTTGATGTCAAATAACGACCTAGAAAATTACTCAAGCGGGCTTCTACAGCCGTTGAAGAAGTAAATCCCCTTCCGTCTTCATCTCCGCCAACACCAAAGTTGTAGGCTTCATTTTCATTGGCAGTAGCAGACGCTGTTGGCCCTGGTGTCAAGTTGACTTCTATAGCAGTTGCAGTTGCATCTTCTTCAGCTTCAGGATCGGCGCCTTCGAAATTGTTTGGTTTGGGGATTTCATCATCGACAGCGAACATGATTATCAAGAAGTTTGGAATTGTTCGTGCCTCACGACAGTTTATGTCTTATACTTATACTTATGTGACTGCAGTGTCAAGATTTTGAAACATGAAATAAGTTAGTTCATGTTCATTAGCATTAGTAGAGGTTCGAGTGTAAGTATAAACATCAAATTGGTATAATCGATGTGTCGATGCTGTTTATAGTTGTAGTGTTGCACAATAGCACAATATGTTCATGCATCTTTATCTTGTGCTGCATCTGCACAGCATTAGCATTGAGGACGGGATATTGAACAAATACGTACCTACTATCGAATGCTGTGAGTCGGAGTAGGAGTTGAGTTTAGATGGATCGGAGACAATCGCAACAGAGGTAGGCTTTCTCTGTGGGGGATCTTGAATGTTTTGAATGAAACGTATCACCTCTGTCAATGTATCAGCATTGTAATTGTAGTGAGACATATTGTGACGTGACGTGGCAAACAACCGACAAGAGAGTTGTGAGTTAAAAAGAATAGCAAGAAGGATGAACAAACACAACTACAACTACACGACTCTCTACTTACATCCTTACTCCGCTGAATTGTGTGATGTTGTTGTATGAAAAAACGATCGAGCTCTCTTGTTGCCTGGCGGAGCGAGGAAATGTGTAACGTATTTGTCATTTTTTGTCGTTTTGAGGGGCAGTACAAAAAACAGTTGAGGTGGTTCGCACAAACACGATCATTCAAATTAAGAGCGGTACTCGAGAATTCTTGAGACACGGTTTCCCAAAGGGGCCGAATGTGGCCAAGACCAGTTTTCTTATAAATCAAATGAATTTTTAAAAAACCTCAAAAAAACTTTTTGACACCCTGTTGCGCGGAAATAACTAGGGCGTTGTTAGTGATAAAGTCCCCTTTTCGGGCACGTACGCCGACATCAGCACTTTGGGGGCACAAGCCAAAGATGGCTCAAAGTGATGCTACTACTCCGTATGAATCCAAATCCCGGCTCATCATTTGATGCCCCCAGAGTGGTGGCGCCTAATGTAGAGTATTATGACATCGTTCAAATCTAGAAATGCGTTAGCCATTCTTCGGAAGGCAGTTGCTTTCATCGTCCGACGAAATGACGATGTGATGGGTAGATCTTTGCAACGTGGTCGCTGGATATGACGAGAATTCATCCAATATGAGGGGCGTTGACGTTACCATGGTGGACGACGCATTTATAACCAAACCACTGGGATCGGTGTGTATACCATATGAGGACATGCTTGGGGATGACGCCGGATATTTCTTACACCTCAAACACGGAGTCAATGACAAGGTGGTGCAGATCGCTTGCTCACAATCGAGGGATGCCTCTCAAATTAGCAGCGTTGAGGGGGGCACGCCGATTGAAAAATTTGACATCAATGACAATACTGAATTATGGTTTCTGAGTAAGGATCTCCTTGGAAAATTTCTAATTAAAAGGAGGAGGGAGGACGAAAAGAATGAAATTAGACAGAGTGATAGGGATGCGACAAAGACAATTGGTCCGGTGGAGAGTACCAGCGCATCACTAGCAATCGTGACGACTACTAAAAAATCTCGTGGGGTGACTATGGCATCTGAAGTATCGGCTACTAAAAATATTGGCCCTCGGCCCTCGCCCATCTTCTGCAAGAGAAAGAACAACTGGCTACACACCTGTAACAAAGAAGCGGAAAGAAGAACATTGCGGGATGGCGACTATCTGTCAGAGGGCGAGAAAAATCGGCAGATGCCATTGGTAGCGCAAAGCTGCCTCACCGAAAAGACTATCTCTCACTTGACTGCACTTCACAGCAAGTATGATACACGATCGCGCATCATCATCGTTAACGCTTTGAAGGCAAATGGTGTAGACATCCAGGTGTACTTTGATGGTGTGATCAATGGGCCGCACTGTATCAAATTTATTGACAATGGTACCAAAATTATCGAGCGTGTCGTGTCTGATATGATGGGAATAGTAGAGGATCAAACGATGAAGCGTGCGATGTCCACTTTTGCAGAGAAGTTCAAAATTATTCTGAAATACGCTCAGTCTATCCAGAAGCAGTTGATGAGCGTCAAGATTCAGAATGTCAATGATTTTCGGGAGACCCGCAACAACTTGAGGAGAGCGATTGTTGACTTGGTCGACTTTCCTAAGCAAACATTTGGAGACGACAACAAACTTTTCCTCCCGCTTACACTCAAGTGTCTCTCTTTGCTCCTATATGGCATGATCGACTTGCAATTCGAGTATTGGAAGAATGCGGGTGCATTAGACGAGCAGAATAATGAAAGTGCACATGCACAAATGAACAATGTCCAAACCCTATTTGGAGCTTCTCGCGGAGTCAATCAGAAGAAGATGACGATCAACAAACTCCTCCTTCGGTGCAATGCTGTTTTAAGCAAAGGCATTGCAGATTTGTTGGAAGCGACCAAGATGAAGGATGAAGAGAAAGAGAAACGCAAACTCAAAGCCTTGGAGCGAAACAATGCACAAGAAGCGGCAGGCTCGGATGATGAAGAGAACGGAGAGGAAGAGGTTGACGACGAAGAGGACTACAGTACGACACTACGTGATAATGAAAAAGCAATGAACGAGAATGTTCTGCTTCGCATCCCATCAGAAGGCTTTGAACATGAAGATGCTGCAATGGCCGTGGCTCTGCAATCCATGGACACGCTGATCCATGTCTGTCCAAGTCCAAGATGCACGCCTCGGAAGGTGATGGTGGGCCGAGAATCGATGAGACTACATATGCAAGAGTGCCACAACAAGAATATACAGGAAGAACATGATGCCATTGACGGTAGAATCAAATAGATGTCATATTTATCCATAGTTACTCTTCGTTTCGCTCGTGGAGACGACGGCCGAGCAAGGTGTCACAACAAAAAAATTTAAAATTCGCGTTTCTCAGAAATTCTGGTCTTGGCCGGCCACGCGTGGGAAACCGGGAGGAGAGGGCCCAAATCGAATGCTCCAAAAGTGCGGGCGAAGTGGACTTTCCGCGAGCTAGCGATGGCCAGCTTCTAGACTAGTCTTGACGCATATGGCGCAAAAATTGCTATACTATGTGCTGGGAGGCAACAAGTAAAGTAAGGAGAGTCCTGATGACTCAAGATACAGCCGACTCTAGCCTAGATTAGTGCAAGTGCAAGTGCAAGTGCAAGGAAGGTTCGTTCCTATCTACAAAGGCATATGCAATGCACAAGCGACAAAGCGCGAGCAGTATCTTGTCATTCCGACATACTTATCTTGTGGGGAGATTCCTTTTAGACTTCTTGAGTCAAGGTACTATGAAGATATTCCCAAGAGCGAGGAGTGGACACGGATATGCCATGCAATCGAACGACACAATGCCGATAAGGATGAGAGAATCAAGACAGAGAAACATTGTAGTGTGAGCAGAGGATTGAGAAATCAGGTGATCATCTACTTGAATCTTTGCCTCGCAATCAATGCCATGTCGCTCCTTCGTCTGAGGGAATTCTGGGATCATAACCTTCATAGGGATGCAAACATGCCATTTAATAGGGTGCTGCCAAATGCAGGAGTCCTCTCGGACCTCGTGACAGTAGAACAGTTTTTCGAAGACGTGCTCACAGTTGCTCTTGCCTTGAGGGATGAATCATTGATTAAAGATGCAGTGCATGTCGCCTGCATGATGAGGCAGCAATTGACAGATGACGTAGTTCGATCCAAGTTTGATGCTGCCCAACAAATGCGATTGGATGGCAAAGGCCGCTCCGAAGGACGTGACTTTTGCGGTAGTAAAGCTCAATCAGCCCAAAGATCAGATATGCTGAATCTTCTATTCATTCTAAGCCTGGGGTGCGATCTGGGAAATAATAGCTACTGCAGCACATGTTCGTTATCACTTAGTGTAGATAATGTCGCCTCTTGAGGGCCCACCAGACGTACTTTAAAATTTCTGTTACATATATATTCATTCTAAGTCTTGGACCACAGATACAAAATGAATTTCGTCCTGGATTCTTTGATCTACGTGGTAGCTTCAATCAAACCGTTCTTCGTGGGTCATGGAATGATATCGAGAGGAAGTGCAATGTGCTGCCCTGCCAAAAAAGGAATTCTACACAAGCCTATTCGCATTTCCCTACGACAAGGCAAAAATAATCAATGATATGGAACAATTAGTTCGAAAAAAGATGTAGACGACAGAATGCCAGTAGTGATATTTGATGAGGACGAATTGAACTATCTCATGCGACTTCATCTTGCAGCATCTAAGTAAGATCTGAAGATGGATGAAGGTCAGTTTACAGATTAAGCATATAATAACATATGTACAAATGGATCCATCATACTTCACAATCATCTTATCTATATTTGACGAGTACTCTACAATTCCAATTCAACTCCGCCTTCATCTAACAATCAATATGTAACGTTTATCCTCGTCAACTCTTATGCTATCGGAACGTTTAGGTCTCATCCCTTATACATTAGCCTCGATCCTCGACACGTCAAGGCGAATAATGAAGATGAAGATGATACTCTTGAGATGTTCAACTCCAGCTACCGGCTCCAGCTCCAGCTGGAATTGACCTTCGTGATTGTCTTTGACACTTAAGGCTTAGGCTTGGTCTCCTCGTACGACCTGTTCATCTTTGCTTATGCGTGCTTCTCTATGGGATCTTGCATATATGTAATATTTTCGTCTCAGCCTTAGAAGCAGTATACCATCATCTCTCCTAGAGAGAGGAATGACTTTCAATAGAGAATTGTCAACCTTACTTGTGCGAATGTACAAGCTAGAGAGATTACTACGATTTTGAGATCATTTGATTTTTACCCCCCCAACTATAAAATCTTCCTATCGAATTCCTACGCTAAAATTCTACAGAAAATAATTTATTTTCACCCCGATAATTTTTCTACGTTTAATCACGAAGGAATTCAATAGGAAGATTTTATAGTTGTAGGGGGAAAAATCAAATGATCTCGAAATTGTAGTACGTAAGTACCGGTTTCCCTTCGAATCAAGACACCTGTCTCAAAACTCTTCATTCACTTTCACTTTCATCGACGGCAAGATGGGACAAGGACTTTTGGACCTTCCAAGAAGCGATGAAGAAAATAGACAAGACAACCGCCTTTTCAGATTCAACCTCCTCCGCTGTTTACGTATGAACATTTGGGAAACAACAGAACAACTCAAATGCCCCTTCTGCAAACAAGACTTCGACACAAAAGGAGACCATCTATATCAATGCAGCCACCTCAGCAAACAATTCAAAACGAAGATGCACAACAAATGGAGAGATATGTGGCACAAGGAGATGGAAACACTCATTCCCTTCATCCAACTCACAGACACAAAAATCTGTAAAGAAACTACAGGCTTAGTCCGCAGCATCAAAAAATCCAACATTAAACCATTCGACACCCATTTCAACCTCCCTATAGTCTCAAACGAGAACCACTTCAGATGCAAACTATCTAAAATTGGATTTGACATGGTCACATGCAACTCTGACACTTGCCCTTCTCCATCCCGAGGTGGAAGTAACGCTAAATCAAACAATATCGTCGCGTCACTCCTTTCGGCAGAGAAGATCAAGTTTCAAAGAGGCAGAGGTTCAAATGCATCACGCACCGACAGCTCATCACAAATAACACTCACCGGAGAACAAATCATCGGAGAACTTTACTCAGATAACATGCAACTACTTCCTTTTGCCATCAGTCCACTAGGCCTCTTCGGACCCACAATAAACTACTTCCTATATGGCACACCTCCAAATGGCGACTACAAAACACTCCACAATATCGACAAGTCCAAATTCCCAAACGCCTCCAACATGGCTCACCAAGCATTCACTAGAACCCCATCAAACATCCTAGAACGAGCCGACTCAATTTGGAAATCAAAACAACGAAACTATCACTACGGGGGATCCTACAAAAGCCCAGATCCAAGCACCTACTACACACAAATATTCGGGAGAACGGTTTGTAAGGCAAACGGCTCAGCAGGACTAGCTGCCATTCAAGCACTTTATGAGAGCAACAATGGCCCGATAACAGCGTCGTCACTTAATGATGACCAAATTTCATATTTATTATACAGTACAGGTGGCAGATCTACTTCACAAAGAAGTAGCTCTCAGTCGACTCAAGAGTCGTCTCAGCCCCCCCAAAAGCGAAGGCGTATCCACGATTCTTTTCTTGTTTGCAATACCAGTGATACGTAGTTTACCGTAGCACAGAAATAACCTAAAGCCCCACACACACTTTGCAATCTGCGCTGCCTGCCTAGCTTGCAACAACTTGCAATGACATACACTCTCATCATCATCACTTCCCAACGATGATTCTAAATCGACGGCAAGCACTTATCAAGTTGCTGGTCGTACTGTTGTTCGCAGTGGCCTGTCTCAACTTTTTCATTGCTGTAGACAGTGGCGGCGGCGGCGGCGGCGATGGCGATGCATTGTCACTAGCGTTAGGAGAATCATCATCATCGATCAATATCATTAACACTAAAAAATCATCTACCACCGACGTGATAACAATCGAATCAGGTCATCTCAATGGCAACCTCTACCTCCCTTCCGCACTCCGACCAACGAAAGATACCGATCGCCTGCGCAGCACAGACATCACAACAATCACAACATCTTCCAAAGAAGATGACCAACATCATCAAAAAATAATGATAATCCTTGGTGCTGTCTCATCGCATCCGCACCCAACCAACCCAAGCGCATCACATGTCACGGCACCTGCTTCCACCCTCGCGCCTGCACTGACAAATTATATCCCTTCCAATCATCCACCGAACAATCGTTCTTTCATCAATTGCGAAATGTCACCTT
Source organism: Skeletonema tropicum (assembly GCA_037178625.1). Lineage (NCBI taxonomy): Eukaryota > Bacillariophyta > Thalassiosirophyceae > Thalassiosirales > Thalassiosiraceae > Skeletonema > Skeletonema tropicum. The sequence goes on from CM074148.1 coordinate 1,357,345, forward strand.
TGAGAATCGACGGATTGTAGGACAAATTGCAGTGGGGAGTGAGACGCGGGAACTGCAACGAAAATGTCGTGAGGGGAATGCGAGATTGCATCCCCCTTATCGGTGGTGTTACCAGTGGCTGCTGCTGCGGCAACGTCGTGATGATAATGGTAGTGATGATGGAAGACGTGATGATAATAATAATTACAATTATTATTACAGCATTGATCCATATGAGGCTAATTTACCACCGGCTGGATGTTCGCTCATTAAGGGGACTCATTCCGCCTATCAAAATCTACTGCTATTTCCAAGCAGTAGTAGCAGTCCATACGATAAAACGAACAGCAACAACAACAATCTTGACAACGGTAATACCGAAACAACCAATCACAACAACAACAACAACAACAACAACAACAACAACAACAACAAACTATTAGCATTCTGTGGCATCCCCAAAAATGGAATTACCAACTGGATCCAACTACTACGCTTCATCATTGGTGCTCCCGACTATCTCTCCTTGCCTTACGAAAAGCATGATTGGAAACAATTTCAATTCGATTCTCTAAGTGAACATGTCCAACTAGACATCTTGAACGATGACGACTCGTACCTATTTGCAGCCTTCTTGCGTGATCCGGCGGAACGATTGTTATCGTTCTATTTGGATAAGATCAATAATGAAAGAAATAATAATGAACGATGGAAGAAACATTTCGTGTCTAGATATGGACTAGATGGTACACCCACGTTTGAAGAGTTTGTCAAGTTGATTGATCGGGAGCGAACAACACCGTGTCCATTAGTAGTTCATCATGGTGGTGGTAGAACTAAAATGTTATTACTCTCGGCGGTCTGGATTGGTGTACCGATGAACATTGGAAACCACAAACATTCCATTGCGGTCTATCGGAATTCTTGCCACGTTTTAAATTCATTGGATCGTTGCATAGGATGGAACATCAGGCGAAACAGATATTGCAGCATGTTGGGTTGTGGGATTCGTATGGTAGGTATTACCATGAAGAGATGAGTTTCGTTCCTCAGAGTAGTTGTGTGGTTCCACCTCCCGAGTTGAAGGTTGGGGATGTGCTGAGTGGATTTCAACAGCGGTCTTCCAATATGGGTAAAACAAAAGAAGGACGAGGTACCATTGATAAGAAGTTTGCACATCATTCTACCCAATCTCAATCCAAACTTGACGAGTATTACACAGATGAGCTACGAGCAATTGTGAAGCGATTGTATGCAAATGATTACAAAGTGTGGAACTTGATCAAGGACGAAGAAGAATTAGTGAGCGGGAGTGAATTGGCAATCAAGTTGTCTAGTTCTTGTAGTGATAAAGCAATTCATTGAGCTTCACTTATGCGAATGTGCATCCCCCATGTTAAGAGTGTTCCAAAATGTTCTTTTCTAATACAGTTACAATTGTCACTGCTGACGATTTAATGCAATCTGCCAGCTGCTAACATCGTTCTTCTCCTATCCCCATCACCACACACACCCCTAAACTATTGTCACTTCTTTTATTGCAAAGCAAGAAAACACACTGTCCAACACGTTTCTATTCCAACATCCCCCCTCCCCTCAACCTAATCTATCAATCAATAATTGTTTAATACCTCAGCATGTAAGAGTGACGACGGATCCAGTTGTAATCGGGAAGCTCATGAATACCTCCAATCGCCGCCAAAGCGTGATCTTGATCATTAATCACCTCACCAGCTGCAGCCTTCACATCATCCATGGTCAACGCATCAACTTTTGCCAACATCTCCGTCAAAGATATCACACGTCCAACAGTAGCAATCTGCTGCGCCATTTGCTCCCCAGCAGCAATATCCCCATCATAACTGGCCAATATTTGTGTCTTGAGGGTAACCTTGGCCCTCGCAAACTCTTCCTCACTCACACCATGAGCAAGACGGACAAAGTTGGGCATAACATACCACAACAAATCATCCAACTTGTTATCAGGTGCGGTGGCAACCATACCAAATAATCCCGAATCGGAATAATTCAAACTAAATGCCGAAATAGACGATGCAAGTTCATGATCGGCCACCTCCTGACACATGGCCGCGGCAACATTCTTCCCAAGTCCATCAGCCTTGGAGAAGGATCCCAACAAGGTAGCCATGAGTGCTAGGGGCATTGCCTTAGGATCCGTCCACGAGGCTCCCTCAAATCCAAGTGCAATGGTGGCAGTGCTGTGTGAATCATAACGAATTCTCACATCCGAACCAATAAATGCCGACTTGTCCGCCACACTCCCCACAGCCTTGCTATCCGCAACCGACCCACTCAATGATCCATATGCCGCCTCAGCCTCGGCCACCAACTTGTCATGACTTCCACCTCCAGTTCCCACCACTACAACATTCGATCCACTCACTCCACCCAACAATGCGGCAACATCATCAGCACTTACCGACGCCACACTCTCGGCCGATCCCTCGAGCGCATTCCCCAATGAATTCCCGCTTGGTCCATTCTGATACGCAGTAGAATGCAACTGATCCAACATTTGACTCTCATACGAAAGTCCTGCCAATTTACACGCCAAATTTCCCTTAAGGGTGTCCAAATTGGAAGAAGAAGCGGCGGCATCGGCGGTAAGTGCCGAGATGGACGAGAGAGAAATGTGTTCACGACCGACAATGCCACCCATGGAGGAGGCGAGGATGGCGGATTCTCCTCCGATGGTGTCGAAGCGGGATCCGATGCCGGAGAGGCGGACGGTGGTGTAGCCGGATCCGGAGCTGATTATTATTATTATTATATTATTTATTCATGTAGTGGATATTTTTTGTTGTGTTATTTATTTGGTGTGCCCAATGAGGATGAAAGAGACGAATTTTGGACGTTAGAATGACGTAATCGACAATAAGTTAAATAATTGAATTGATTGGATTTTTGCAATTCGAATGAACTGTCCCCAGGTGTCTACCGCTGAATCAAAGACAAAGGAACACAACATGTGTGTATTTTTCACTATTGGCTTGATTAAATTGGATCCATAGAACTTTCTGTCTATCAAAATTCATTCCCTACAACCGACACTAAATGTCATTACCATTCATCTGCCATCTACATCAGCCATCTCATCACAGTGTCAGCACAGCAATTCATTGATAAACACAAAACTCACCCATCGGCATTATAAAGACTCGCAACGGTCACCCCATTTCCAAGCTTGCTAACAGTTGCCGCCGGAGCCTCGCTAACATACGAAGGCACATCCGAAGACACAGTGCTGGCGGCCACTGTGGACATGCGTCGGGCGGCAGTGGAGCGGATTAGGGAGGGGCGTACTAGCAACTTCATTGTCATGGTTGTTATCTCTATGATGAGAGAATCAACGCATTTATTCGGGGGAGTTGGGCGAAGGACAGAACAGGATGTATGTCTTATTTTGAAGATAGTGTCTGTGTAGACGGTACCCAGCATTAGTCACAAAGTGCTGCGTCGGAAGCATGCAGGAAAGTATGACGCTGGATTAGGATGAGATTAGAGTTTAGGGGGCATGACGTAGGAACATGAGGCAGTGCAAGGCAAGAATGTTGTAAAAGGACAAAAGGCATGCACGGAACGGAGCAAATTTCACATATCGTCTCCTACTCATATGACACGGACTGGATTTCAATGACGTATCTCTACACTATCTTGCAACTCTCCGGCCACTTGTTAGGTAATATCACAATTTTTGCAAATTCAAATTACTCACTATACGATGGATGTTGCCGTAGGAGCGGTATTTTCTCTCACTCTACGGTGATTGAGGTCATCTTTCTCTCTTAGCTTTTACACTCTGCAGTATACGATGCTGTTGCAACACCATATTCATAGGATAGACTACATATCAGTAGTATGGCCTCTCGGACTCGGAGATGCATATCGCGAGCAAAGTCCTCTCTCGAGCATCACAGCTGAGTCCCATGACGGCACTGGCACTGCAGCTGCAGCGGCCGGTCATATCTATAACTGTTGTGTCAAGCAGCACACAGCAACCCTGTTTCACCATTCGCCAAGCAACAGCAAATATATATACACAGAGCTCTAATCTCACTAGTGATCAATAATTATAGCAGTATCTGCAAGCTCACACTACAATACAAGTCTCAAAGACAAGCATTACAGTCACGAGAGTCTCCGTATGGATGCTTGGAAAGATCAGCTTCTCGTGCGCACACCTTCTGCGCCCCCCATGGAAACGTCAACATTACATAGCAGCAAAATGTCCAGCTTGATATCTCCAATCTTCCTAATTATTATCCTCTCAGCCGTCTCCACTTTCCTTCCCAACTACATCATTATCATTCTCTTTTGTCCTACTCTTCCTACGCCCCCCTGTTCGTCCTACTCCTCCATAATATCTTCATCATCGTCGCTATCGTCTTCCTCCTCCACCTCAAATGTGTGCGATGGCAGCTCGAGAAAAGGAAGCACATTTCTCATCACAATCTCTTCAGGCAACGCAAGATGGAGCGTAGCTGCAACCAACCCATTTAAGAAGTGTTCATGCTCTGCTTTGTAGTGCATGATTTTGCGGAAGACATACCTAATCCATGCTCGTATCGCAGCAGTCTTCTCCCCGTATTGCCATTCATGATCGCCAGCATCAGCATCGGGAAGAAACCGATTGATTAAATTGACTCCGTCGTTCATATCATCTCTCCACTCCTTAAATTGCAAAGCAGCGATAGTTTCATGAATATCCCCAACTAGATCAACGTGCTTCAAATTATTACACTCTACGAATGTATCATCCATAGTAATCATGCCATCTTTTAATGGAATGGCGATTCGTTCCAGATAGGCGCAGTGAATGAATCCTCCCCTCTCAATACGTCGCAGATTGTTGCCAAATTTCACGTCCGTCAGGGTGTCACAACCAGCGAATGCCCTCTCCTCAACAAGTTGTTGGACTGATGGCAGATTGATGCTCCTCAAAGATTTGCAGAGACTGAATGCATGTTCTTTAATTATTTCCAGCTTGCCACTATCAACCTCCGTCAGGGCATCACAACCGAAGAATGCAAACTCCCCAACCAATGTGACACCCGGCATGATTACTCGTCTTAAGGAATGGCAATTACTGAATGCCCCTTCTTCAATCTTTTCGACACCCTCATGGCAGATTACTTCGATTATGTTGGGATGATTTTCGAATGTCCGAGTACGGACGATTGTGACGGCATCAGCTACGATGACGATGATCTTTCCACCACGAGGAATTTCTTCGTCGGCTTCACCCCTGTAGATGTATCTAACGAAATTATTATCGCCCTCGTCCGACATGATGGAGCAGCTGCGTTGGATGGAAAAGATCTGTGTGCCTCCTGTGTGCGGTGCCCGGTGCCAAGACAGAGGAAGGTTAGGTAGGGCTTTCGGTTATTTCTGTGCTACGGTAAACTACGTATCACTGGTATTGTAAACAAGAAAAGTATCTGTAGATGGCTGAGAAGACTCTTGAGTCGACTGAGAGCTACTTCTTTGTGAAATAGATCTGCCACCTGTACTGTGTAATAAATATGAAATTTGGTCATCATTGAGTGATGATGTGGTGGTCGGGCCATTGTTGCTCTCATAGAGTGCTTGAATGGCAGCTAGAGTCCTGCTGAGCCGTTTGCCTTGCAAATCGTTCTCCCGAATATTTGTGTGTAATAGGTGCTGGGTCAGGGCTTTTGTAGGATCCCCCGTAGTGATAGTTTCGTTGTTTTGATTTCCAAATTGAGTCGGCTCGTTCTAGGATGTTTGATGGGGTTCTAGTGAATGCTTGGTGAGCCATTTTGGAGGCGTTTGGGAATTTGGACTTGTCGATATTGTGGAGTGTTTTGTAGTCGCCATTTGGAGGTGGTGCCGGGAGCAACAAAGACTGAGGAAAGTACCCTGCTGTTGAAGCAGGCCAGCCAGGTGAGGTACTTACCTAAGTAAATACATATACAGGCATAAGTAGTTACTTAGGCCCAATGTTCCGCAGATTCCTCTTCGGCGACGACCCCATCCAACCACTCTCCTTTTCAGCCAACAAGCCTCACGCAGCGAAGATGTACCGCGACTCACTCCAAAGCTCAGCCCCCCATGGCATCCTTCCCCTAGCCAATTCCTCATGGTCTGCTTCCAAACCAGCCCACCAGCGATTCTATGGCCACTCCTACACAGCACCCACCCCCCAGATCCATTTCCTTCAGCAGTTTGGCCTTGCCTGCACCAAGGCGTTCGCTTTCCACATCCGTCGACCAGTTAGTTCCCGGCAGGCTGCACAGGCGTCTTCGGGACCAGCCCGAGCCCCTCCAGGTTTAAATTCTTCTTTCTCTACTGACACCGGTGTCTAGAGAGTAGTGACTAAAATAATCTATCTATCTATCTTAGTATGGTATTTATGTATCGACCTCGCTCTTTAGGTATTATGCGGTCATTACGATTACAATAATGACCTCGCCTTATTCCCGAGTCCTCAATCAAGATAACAACCATGAAGAAGTCAAGTAGTAGTAGCACTCACAATTATTAATATTGTCTCAATCATAGACGCCCTCTAGAACTGAATTCAGCTAACCTGGTCAGCCGTAGCGAACTAAAAACAGCACTTCCAAGGGAAGCGTTTATCATTGTAAAGGTTGGACTGCATCTCGACGAAGGAATCGGAAATCGGAGGTCATAACACGTGGTGGTGCGTAACAAGTAACATAACTGAGATCCATTGCAAAAAAAATGCGGTGAGGCAGAGTGGAGTAAACCAAAGGAATAATTACTAAGTGGACCTACCGCTGATAGAAGAGTTTCCGCCATGGCGGCCGAGGGCGATAATATTATTAGATACATCTACGGAGGTGCAGACGGCGATCGCATTGGAAACATTGAACTTCCTTGGACTGATACAAATCATGTCATCGTCGTCGTGGATGAATCCATGACAGCCATTCTACGCGAGGCATTCGAAGAGCATCCTTGGATTATTAAAGTCATTTGCCATGATAGAGTCGAACGCATCGAAAAATATGCATTCTGGAGCTGCCAATCCTTGCGGCGAGTCATCATGCCGGGCGTGAGGATTGTTGAAGATGAGGCATTCTATGAGTGTGAAGTCCTGGAACATGTGGAATGCGACGAGCTGGAAATAATTGAGGACCATGCATTCACACGCTGCAAATCTTTGAGGAGCATCAACCTGACATCTGCCAGGATCATCAAGGAGAGTGCATTCAATGGGTGTAGAGTCATGGCAGATGTGAAATTTAGTAGTAAACTGGAACGAATTGAGGAGGCAGCATTCGCTTTCTGCACGTCTCTTGAACGAATTACCATCCCATTGAAAGATGGCATCATTACTCGCGATAATATATTCCAGGGGTGCGAAAATTTGAATTACGTTGATCTGGTCGAGGGAGCACTGCATGAAATTATTGCTGCTTTGCAATTGGAGGAATGGGGGAATGATATGCACGAAGAAATTGATTTAATCAATCATATTCTTCCCTATGTATACGTTGGCGGCCCAGGGTCGGATCCGGGAGAAAAGGCCGAGGCAATATGGAGGTGGATTCGATCAGTGCTACGCAAAAATTATTTACTACAAAGAAGAGCATCAACGTGTATTAGACGAGGCTGCAACTACCCTCCATCATGTTTTGCCTCATGATATTTCGACCAACCACGTTCTTCCTTTTCTCGAGTTGCCAGCACACACGTTTGAAATAGAAGAGGTAGAAGAAGCAGCAGATGAAAGTGAGATAGGGAATTCCTCTGAAGGAGAGGATTCAGAAGAAGAGAGCGACGAGGAGGGAGGGGAAGAGGATGAAGAGGAGGATTACCACGAGGAGATAGACAATGGATGGTGACGTGGGGGGAGAGGAGGATCACAAAGATGATGATGAACATGAGAGATCACAAATAGGAAGAGACAAAAGCAAAAGACAAAGGCGATGAATGACAAGAAGGGCGGGGGGTGGGGATATGACATTCGTTTGAGGTAGGCTTTGTGTTGTTCAAGAGATCCTTTGCTCAAGCAGGGACAAAAGATTGTTGTACTAGAATAACATAAGTTTATGTTGTATTGCCTATGCAATCTGCTGTGCCAATGCTTCATTTACTGCCACCCAAGCTCACCAAAGGAAAGAGAAGACAAGAAATAGCAAGTTACTTAAAGTTGGACACAAAGACGACATACTGCCTGAAGCTGAAGATAGAGGTAATGGATCAAGACCAATGTGCTGGAGAAAAGGGAGAACATTATTCATCGCAATTGCGTGAGGCAAATCAAACAGGAGTGTGGTTGCAGCATCGTCCTTGTTGCATGCAGGCCAGCCAGGTAAATAAGTACCAGGTGAAGACATTGGTCGTCGTAACGGTACCCGTAATTATCCGACCAGATTCGACAGCCTCAGTGCTTTTGCAAGACAAATAATGGAAGCAACGAATAAAATAAAATGGCATCTCCACAGAATGCAACCATCAACAAGATAAGAACGCATCTTCATAGATGGTCAATGGTGCTACCACTTTGTTGACCAGGGCCATCAGTTTTTCAGATAGAGATTGTCAATCGATTCCTCTCCACCTCCACATCCACAGCATGCAAAGTATCGCACTTCCGCAAAAGCAAAAGCTGTACATATCCGATGAGGCTCTTCGTCTCAAAACAAAAGCAGCTGCTCATCGTCACACAACACGGCATTTTACATTGCCATCGATATCAATAAATATTTCGACTTGTCAAGCGATCTGTTCGCAGAGATGTGCAGTCGAGCCTACTCCTACTCCGCCAGGTTTGCGAGAGGGAGGATGCCATGCGGGGCCGAACTTTGGAGGGAGTGGAGGTACATCTTTGCAGCTTGGGGCCAGTTGGCGGAGAAGGAGAGTGGTCTAATCGGATCGTCACCAAAAAGGAATCTGCGGAGCATTGGGCCCATGCCGCCGTAGGGACAAATAACAGAAATTTCAAAGTACATTTAAGTTGCTCAATACCAATACCAATAGGGCCCACGGTCACATTGGCCCTTCACATCTTCAGAACAGCCTCAACAGATTTGCTACGTTCGGCCTTGAGATCACTTATGATATACATGTGGGATACGTCTCTCCCAAGACCACACCTGCAGCATGTAGCACTTGTGCTGGAGCTTCCCAAGGCGCGTGTAGGTGTATAGTACGGCTTTTGGTAGCTTTGATAGCTCGGGACACAACTTCTTCGTATATTCGCCGCTGGCATCCTGAGAAGCGGCAACGGGTGACATGACAAAGTTCCATGATCTATGCCCGAACGACCCGCATTCTGCCACATCAATGAGTTGTCGGCATAGACTAGAGTGTAATGAAACCACTTTGCTCCTCTCATCCAATTCACCCTCAGATACTCAACCTAGAAAGAGACGACGACCATCGTGACAGATTGTGTCGACCAGCCGGTGCCGGTGCGCCGCAGGTCTATTTGACAACAAGTTGATAACGATTCGAGATTAAAGAAGTGCAATAGTGGATGCACAACAACCTAATGATATACCGTCTGCACATAGTATGGTGTTGGTGTGTCTCCGTTACTCTACTACTACTTTAAGACTTGTGTTACAATTCGACAGCGCGCTATCCTATCACCTGTTGCGTACCACCTTAAATTAAGTGGCCAGACATGCGCATCTCTGTCTCTGTAGGACGTTCACAAGGAGCTATAGTTACGGTTCGAGGCTTCCGCAGAGAGCGGCCAGGTCGGCACCCATGGTGGCCACGCACGGTTGTTTTGTGTGATCTTTCAGGGAAGTTGAAGAAAGTTTCAAAGAAGTTTCGGTCATGTTGCGGTCATGTTGCGGTCATGTTACGGTCATGTTGCGGTCATGTTGCACGCGATGTTAGTTTCGGTCATGTTGCGGTCATGTTGCGGTCATGTTACGGTCATGTTGCGGTCATGTTGCACGCGTGAAACATGACCGTAACATGACCGTAACATGACCGTAACATGACCGTAACATGACCGAAACATGACCGAAACTTCTTTGAAACTTTCTTCAACTTCCCTGAAACCTGAAAGTCGCCGTCAAGAAGTTTAAGTGGAAATTGGAGTCTCCTATTTCAATGATTCCAATTTCCAATTCGTCCCGTTGCCGATGACGATGACGATATTTTGATACTTTAGTTACTCTTATTCTCTACGCCCGAGGGTCAGGATGACAAAGAAAATAATATTTAAGGGGTGGCGTGGGAAGTCTTGAGACGGCCTGGTCTGGTCATGGCTTATGAGACAAAAACTCCTTCGATAGTGTGACTGTTGATTTTGTTGTAATGATCGCTTATTATCTGCCATTCACATTCAAGGGCGAGAGGAATTCCTGTATCATAGGCTAGACCACCGAATGAATCAATGCAACGAGCGGTGTGGATAATTCCACTTTGAAACGAATGTTATGATACGCTGAAGATGCTCCCATTTCAGCCGCAAGTCGTTCCTCCATTTCTACACAAGCGCAAGCGGCTCAGTCGCTTGCGGTAGCAGCAACGTGCTATTGCACAAACGTTGCGGTGATATTCCTTTTTCTATCGCCTTTTCTTCCAAGCATTCTTTGCCATTGTGCTGATAATTTCTCCTACAGCAATAGAACATCTTCGGTGCGTCGCTGGCTGGGGTTGATAAAAGAATACGCCGCCGGCTCGGGTTTGTGGAGATGTATTTGGAGGTGCAGCGGCAGCGGCAGCAGCGTCTAGGAAGAATTATTTTATTGTGCTGTCGCATATTGACGACAACTGCGTACTATTATTATTTGAGGCGGTAAGTAAGTTAGTGGACAGAGTCGGCGGGAGGCATCATGGAGTTGAGACTGGAAAGATATCTGCCTATCTATCTTATATCTACCTGTATCGCAGATCTACATATCTACGAGTACCTGACTTCTACTTCTACAGACTTGCCCACAGACTTGCCATTGCTTCTCAACCTTACTCCTACAGACTTGCCCACAGAGTGGTCATTATAATAGTACTTGTACTTCTTCAAGTTGAAGTTCTTCCAACCAACCAACCTCCCAGAAGTATTATTTGCCGCCCGTCGGTCATGGTCATTGTTTAGTATGGCACTTTCTCTGTCCCATTGTACAATGTGACAACACCAACACGAATATCTTGGCGGGCGTGACGGACCGGGCTTGTGATGATCGCAGAGATTGAGCTACAGCTACATACAGGTGCAACTCTCCATCTTCATCTTCGCTCCTCCTCTTCCACTTCCACAGATTCTCGAGAAAGTAGGTAGAGCAAGATGAGGATGAGGACACGTCTTAGTCTTAGTCTTAAAATCTTCAAGCCCAGAATCATAGCAATTAGTATGTCGATGGAGCTATGGAAAGGAACGGAACAAGATATCGTGAGTAGGACGGCGTAGAGGCAGAGCACGAAGCACGAGAGCACCAGCAACGCCACCAAAACCAAAAGCAAAAGGAACTCAAGTCTCAAGTGAAGATGAACATGATCGGGTGAAGAAGGTGAAGAAAAGAGTGAGCTAGTAGTGGCTTAGTCTAAGATGACGTGGACGTGGCATGATCAGCACGATCGAATGATGGCTCGTCGAAAGATGATGATGATGGTCAGCTCAAGCTCGAGCTCAAGCTCAAGCTCAAGGTGTTGCTTGGGCTTGGCTTGTGCATTTTGATTTTGTATTGGAGCTGCACAGGCACAGCTGTGCAGAAGTTGAGTTGCAGATCTTTTTCTTGAACTGGCGCAGGGGCAGCAGCGGCATGGCTGGAGTAGGGGGCCAATGATGTAGCTCAGGAAGTGGGAGCAGCTGGATGGCATTGCATCCATTGCTTGGATACATTGTATATTTCTTTGTAATGGGTTGGTAATCTGAAATCCTTTCGTTCGTTAAGGAAAGGATACACAAAGCGGGACCAAAAATGTGAGCATACCCTCCTCTCTAGAGAGCGCACCTGTATGTAATCATATTCAACCCAAACTAAATACGCGGAAAGTCTCGAGGAGATGTATCCAGATGCAAATATTTTAGGCGATCGATTTATGGTGAGACGGTAAAGAGTTACAGACGTACCAAAAGTGCCTCTTTTCGCTAGCAATTCTAGTGATTCTATGTATGAAGCCTGCGTATATGAGTACCAATGCAGCCGCTGTAATGCGAATATCATGCATACGATGACTCCCAGCGGTTTAATCGAAAGGCAATAACATGCACTATCAAATTATGGTAGGTGTTGTAGTTAGAAGGGTCGGTGTTGCGGCGTAGAAGGGCGTAGGGGCAACTTCTGCAGTTGAGTTTTGTGTTTTTCTAATCCTAATCCTTTGTCTCTCGTCCCCAATCCCAAGCCCATGTCCGTATGTCCGTCCCAGGTCTTTTGAATTGAGATGTAATGCCACCTAATCATATATTTTGCTAATATTACTTATCCTCAACATTTTACTATGCCAGCATTAGCAGCAAGATTTAATAATATCCAAATTTCATCTTCCTCTACCTCCAATCTTCCTCTTGTTATCATCTTGCCATCTGATCCTCTCGCCTACGTCATCAATTTTCTCTTTCGCCATGCAGGATATCAATAAGTGATCTAATCCACCTTGGTACTGGTATCGGACACGCCTGTTCGTCACCTTCCTCCATATCTTCCTCATTGTCACTATCGCCCTCGTCATCTTCGAGCTCCTCCACCTCAGATGGGTGCCATGGCAGCTCGAGAAAAGGAAGAATATTATTCGTCACAATATCGTGAGGCAAAGCAAGTTGGAGCTTAGCTGTCACCTCATCGACCAAATTTTTGTGTCGATGCTCAGCTTGGTAGTGAATAATTTTGTGGAGGACTGATCTAATCCACCTTCGTATCACCCGGGCCTTTTCCCCGTAATCATTAATGAAATAGCCTCCAGCAGATGCAGTTGGAAGAATCTGATTGATTGAGTCGATTTCTTCCTTCATATCATCTCTCCATTCCTTAATTTGTAAGGCGGCGGTAGTTTCATGAATCCCCCCAACCAGATCAACGTGCTCCAAATTATCACACCCCTGGAATGTATCATCATTGGTAATGATGCCATCTTTCATTGGGAGGGCGATTCGTTCCAGAGAGCGGCAATTCATAAATGACTCCCCCTCAATTCTTTCCAGCTTGCTACTAAATCTCACAGCTGCCAGGGCTTCGCAACCACCGAAAACATCCTCTCCAACTGTCTTGGCACATGACAAACCCATGCTCCTCAAAGATGTACAGCCAATGAATGCCATGCGCCCAATTCTTTCTAGCTTGTCACATTCGACACTCGTCAGGGCGCGACAATTATAGAATGCACGCGCCTCAACCACTGTGACGCCCGGCATGATGACTCGTCTCAAGCGACGGCAGTGATCAAATGCAAGTCTTTCAACCTTTTCGACTTTATCGTGACAGATGACTTCGATGATATTGCGATGGTAATTGAATGCTCTACGCCGAACGATTGTGGTGACTTGCACGATGATATGAGTTGTATCACGAGGAATATGTTCGCCCGCTGCGCCAGTGTAAATGTATCTAACGAAATTATTATCGCCTTCGTCCGACATGATTGGAAGATATTACGATTACAGCGAGCGATGTGGTAGAACGAAATCAAGCTACCTTCAACACAAAGCTGAACCAAAAGCAACCAAGAACACAGGCATGATGCCCATCACTACTTGTAAGTAGCTTGTAGCCAGAAGCAGAACAAGAGTTGGTATGTGAAATCTTGACCGCTAATGTGCTATCAATTAGTACCGAACGGTTTCGTAGCCAAAATCGTTTGGGTTGGAGTTTGGACGCCCTGCTGAAGTTGTACGTGGGCTGGATTTGAAGGTAAAAGTACGGTATCGTAAGGGGATGGGGGGCAAAGCGCGTTCTTTATTTCCCTCAGATTGCTTTATTTTCAGCTGATTCGGGGGTAGCCCCCGTTTGAGGAAGAATATCTGCCCCGTGGGCGACAAATCTTTTGCTCTCTCCGAATTCTCAATCATCCCATGCTATCTACGTGCACCATAAAAAAATAATAATGGCTGTGACGATGTGTTCATAATTAATATCATGTCAAGCAACAAGCAGGCGGTGGCGACGACAACCGGACAAGCAAGAGGCGGCAGCACCAAAGGTTAGTGCTTCCAGTTTTATTATATTCACGTTGGCAAATCGATCAGAAGCAGAGAAGAGGAAGGGAAGAGCATGGTATCGTAATTTGTTTGGAAAAGTTAATGGCCGAATGGAAGGTCGCCCTCTACTTTGGTGGTTGTAGAGTGCTCGTCTGCCTCAAAGTCTTACATTCATTGTAATATTGTGGTCTTCATGGTGCGTGTAAAGGAACGGAGCGAGCTGGCGTTCGAGTTGTTCAACCCTCCGTGGGCTGTGTATCAGCTGGCGCGTCACCCCCGGATGTATCGACACTCTCCATGAATGTATCATCCTTTGATCACGAGATAACGTCCCCCTTCAAACATTTTATGCATCATGTGATTCTCTTTTGACGGTGGTTGTGGTGGTCATATATATTATTGTGTCTATTATCAATGCCTCGTCACATAATATTATCTAACCATCCATGATTCATTTTTTGTCCTTCCCACAAAGGCAGCCAAGACAAATCGATACCTCTCTTAATATTATTATTGATCGAAAGCTACAGTTTCAGCGGGGGGAGATAAAACTCGATTAGTAGCTTTTACACTTCACCAATGAGAATATCTTTAATGATCGTCTCAACTGGCACAGGCAGGTGGGTCCCCCCTCCCTCCTCCTCCACGTCCACGTGAGGATGGTTGTGATCATTGCATGGGAAACATGAAGAGCAAATCCCAAGGATCCCTATTGATTGGGACTTCTCCCACCTCTAGATCATATTATCGAGACCTTACTCCAACAAAAGCCTGATCACGATGTGTATCTATATGGCAGCGTTGAGAAGAGTGCTTACGATTCTTTCCGCCCCGAAGCGGATGTTGCGGATCAAGCTCCAATTATTGTTGCTATTACCCTGCCCTACTCGTTTATATACTTATACTTATAGGATGACAGCATTCAATAACCAATGTAGTACTATATCTTTATTGATTCTTTCCTTCATCGTCTACGGGGCAAGCAGCTCTGCGTCTCGTCCAAGCTAGAGCACAACTTTCGACGCACTCACTTTTACAGCACCGCAGTCTTCAACAACTAAAAGCATCATGAACAAGACTTCAATTTATAGCTTCTGGAATATTTTGAACCCACCCACGTTCACGACACGACTCCAAGACGGGCCGTAGCACATCACTTCCTCGATGCAACGTGGAGTAAGATCCAATGATAATCATTTTGTGTTTGGCTCGTGAAAACGCTACGTTGAGACGGCGAAAGTCTTGTAGCAATCTCCCCGACTTGCCTTCATCATTGCTCCTAACAAGAGAAATGATCACCACTGATTTGTCTCTTCCTTGAAACCGATCAATTGTGCTCAATTCAAGCCCACTGTTGCTCATCAAATTAAGACTGTCTTTTAGAGCACGCAGCTGAGATCGGAAGGGCGTAATAACACCAATCGAAGTCAGTGATAGGCCGCAACCTGATAGCGCTCTCACGCATTGCTCCACTAAAGATATCTCTGCAGTATTCACTGGGCCCTGACTCTCCTTGGCCGTACAATCGAGGAATACGACGGGACAATTTGGGTTGACGACTCTCTCAATCCACTTCATGCCGGGACCTGTTTGTTGTTTGGGAGTGGCAGGCAAGCAGAGCTTTTGATTCTTTACCTCATCGTTGCCACACTTGAGCAGTCCTTTGTACGCGACAACGTTGGAAAAATGGCATATGTCCTCATTCATTCGATATTGCATCGTCAGTTTGGCCACTGCATCGGGGAATCCTTCTGCAAGATGCATGAGCATGGACTCACCATATCCTATATCCAGACAAAGTAGGGTACAATAGTAGAGAGTTAGACTTCCAGAGCAAGATATATTGCATGTGGGGAAGATATAAGATATCCAAACTTACCAGCTTGGTCGGCCACCTCGCTCACTACAAGCGGTGGAAGTTGCATGTGATCTCCAACCAATACAAATGAATCGGCCGCCATGATTGCACCTAATATAGCAGGCTGACTTATCTGTCCTGCTTCATCGACGATTACGACATCAAACTTTTGCCCCGCCAATAGTGAACTGCGTGGCGCAGTGAGAGCACTTACGCCTACAACCCGCGCTGAAGTTACGACATTGAAGAGAACATCGGCATTTGGCTTCATACAAGTTGATGACATTTTGTTAGATACTTGCCTCTCAGCTTCAAGTGCAATGTTCTGAGCCAGCAGCTTCTGGACGTTTGCATGGCAAGACCCCTCTCTTCCTATTCTCACAATAGGATTTGGAACCAAGTCACTAGAATTCACACCACTACCAATTAGTTTCCATAATAAATTGTCAACTGCAGAATGGGTGTAACTTGTGAGGAGAACTCTTTTACCACGAGCCACAAGCAAGCGAGTTAAAAAGACAATTACAGAACTCTTCCCAGTGCCAGGGAGTCCTTGAATAAGAGCAAAATCCTCCGCCGCAATCACCTTGAGAACAGCTGCTTTCTGATCTGAATTAAGCTTTGCAAAGTCTCGTTTCAAACCGCTTTTGTCACAACCAGACACAAGATCATTGAAAGAGATGTCCTCTGAAAATAGGCCTTCTTCAGAGACAGCGCTGAATCGAGGTGGCGGCTCCAGCCTTATAATAGAGTTTGTAATGCGACGACGACGAGCGGAGGAATCAGTGTTTTGAGTAAATTGTTTCATTTTGAGCGGTGTCTGACCAAGAGCCTCTGTAGAGAATGACGGTATATCTAGCGTGAAGAAGTTCACTAAAAAGAAGAACGAGAGAGCAATTGATGAGTAAAGAAGAGATAAAGTCATTTCCAAGTAAAGCAAAGTGTCGACGGATCCAAGACAGTCTACAAGTCTTACCCAGATTTTGGAGCAGTAATCCAGCTCCATTTGAAAGCTCATCTCTGTCAATCCTGAACATGGTATTATTGCTCAAACGACTAACATCCTTTTGCTGCAGAACAATATCGATACTACTTTCTGCTACGCTCGACACAGAGCCTCTAAAGATAAGTATACGCTTTCTCTTCGAGTTGCACTTAGTACCTGCTTGTTGCCTATTTCGGGTGGTGAAGGACGCATCATCCGTACGAATAATGACGTAAGTTCCCTTCTCAAAATGCAGATTCGTAATGGGTTGCTTTGATTTGTTCTCAGAAGATCGACAAAAACGTATCACTGCATCACCATCGATATCGGAATCATTCTTCTTGACAAGAGTTGCTGATAGATGAGTCTCATCCAAAATCATGGAAGAAATGCATCGGCCGTCGCTTTTTTCTTTTTCATCAGAATCATAAAGCCATGATTTTGCAATATCTGACGGAGTAGCATGACGCTCTAGATCAATCAGACGATCCCATTTCCGAAAGTAATCCAAATCCGTTTCTTTCAAATGCCCAGTGAAGTGATCGATGAGTTGTCGGTGGGGCAAACTAGTTCGAGGTGCATTAGTTGACGATTTATTTCCAGCGTTGTCCGCAGCCGTGTACATCATGCATTCCCTATTTTTGTAGCAACGTTCGCAAGAACTCGTGTTTGGCAGCAGCGGTGGTAAGGCACTTGGCGGCGGATCATTCACTACCACTTTCGACCTATTGTTGCCTTCCTCGTACTCGAGTGCTATGCCACGAGGTCTCGCTGCGTCCAACACATCACAGACAATTCCATTTCTTTGTCCGATCAACGTCTTGATTTCACTCAACGATGGCTTGATGTGTTTGGCACAAAATGACTTGTCATTAAGATAGAGCAACATTCCACTACTGGCAGCACCTCTTTCTATCAAATGTGACGTCTCCTTGCCATTCATGGGACCCCTGTCGCCATAGGAGGCAGAACCATGTCGAGCTCGAAGCATGATCGTGTAGACTGAAAGCTGCGCCAAGTGGTTGTGTTGTGGATTTTGGTTGTGACCAGTCTTCAGCTCGACAGGTACCAAAGCATCTTGCTCCGCATTATCTGCGTTCGGAGACGTGGAGGATACTACAGGTTTGATGCGCCCCAACACAGTTGCGTCGACATTGCCTTTCAAGCCCAACTCAGGGACAAGCGCCCACTCTTCAGTAGCAAATACTCCGTCCACGGATAGAAATGCATCATATGGAGAAAACATCCCCTTAAGAAGAGCGCCGCCGTGCCTTGTCGATACCACTGCCTGTCCTTTCTTTTTTGCGTTCCACGAAGTGTACATGTCAAGGAAGCTGAACATGATTGTGAGCAGGGAAGAGTTAGTTAACACAAGAATATAAAACCGAGCTAAAGAACTGCCTTCATCAGTAGCGACTCACCTCTGAATTTGTGGCAACGTTTTCATCACTTCACCAAAGGCCTCCTTGCGGTCAGTAATACCGCACCCAACCAGCGCCTCAGCATTCTTCCGAACAATATCTCTCGTAAACAACGCAGCAGATCTCCTAGAAGTATCTTTTTCACGAAGGCACCTTTCAAAAAGATCATGACGGAGTGTACCCATAACTGCCGACTTGGCACTCAATCCCGTCGAACCAAGCCGAGATTGGAGTGTGGCCAATCTTGGACACTTCACAGCTTCACTGACTAATGTTGGAGTAATTAACTCATCAGGATGAATAACTAATACCAAGTCATCATGAATATCACTGTTCACGGGTGGATTCGAGTGTAAAATGACAGGCAGTGCAGTCACATCTGTGAGGTATGTACCGCTAATGGAACACAAATGGATAACATCCCCACTTTTGGCGTTCGTGTGGTACCATTCTCCACGTAGATGAATACATCCGTCAATTGAAACGTTGGTAGAAACATCATTAGGGGAACAAATCTTCTTGAGACGCTCCATTTCATCTTCTCGACCATTGTCCTCACTTGGAGTCCATAACGAAACATCAATTGTCTTGGTGTACGTATTAAAATCATCTTTTACCCGACGAACCACGTATCGAGTGAACGAGAGGAAGAGCGGTTCCTTCGAGTGATTGACAATATGGCCACTGCGACGATTGAAAATGGGAGCATTGGGTGGTGGTGGTGGCACAGCAACTGCAGCATCCATGCCACTAATCTTTTCCAGCCGTTGTTCGACTTGTTTATCTAGGGCAGAAAAGTCAATTTCATCCTCATTAAACGCCATCTCATCCTCGGCCTCCTCCCTGTTTGCAATTTGTTGTTTATCGGCGCGACACTGCTGCGTTCCACTATATTCATAGTTTGCCAACTCGTCATCATTCGTCTCATCCAAGAAATCATAGTTGCCATCACTGGCTTGTGCAGCCACTACTTGATTGGTACTCAACGTTGTTGCTGGCGGTGGTGGAGCAGCAGCAGCCACAGGAGTGGCAGAGTTGTTCGTACTACAAACCTGAGATCCCTGCGAAGAAGAAGACACAGTTCCATCTCCACTAAGACCTCTAATATAATCTTCCGCATAGTCATTATCAAAGTTGTAGATGGTATTATCAGCTTGATTGTTCACCTCATTATTGCTTGTAGGCGCTACCGGTGGAGGACATGGTTGTACAGTAGCTGACGATGACGTTGTAGTATTGCTGCTGTTGTTGTTGTTGCTGCTGTTATTACCGCTGCTGCAGTTGTTCCGACTGAGAATATCCATCCCATTTTTACCAGTGTCACGGTGTGATGTAGAAATAGCAGTAGACTGTCGTTGTTGGGCGTTGATAGCATTGGCTTTCTTGATACCAAATGGTTGCAGAATAGTAGATGAGGAAGAAGAAGAAGATCCAATCTTCTTCTCCTTGCCAATATTATTCGAGGTAGAGACCGAATGGGGATTGTTTGATGTTGACGTCGCAGCTACTGCTACTGCTGCTCCAGATGTCGTAGTCGATGCAGCAGTGAATTGAGAACAAGATCCACTACGCTCCCCCCCCGTAGCAGCCTCATCACCACCCTTCTTCTCCTTACTACAAACTTGATCCAACCCTTGCTCAATCTCTTTCAACAAATTTTCCACTCCATCATCATCATCATCATCATCCCGATCAATTTTCATGTCGATGTTTGCAGCAGTTCCACCACCACTACTGCGGCTGATATTCATAAATGTCAATCGACGTCCTTTCAACTGCTCATTCTCATTTGATTGTGTCGATAACGAGTTGCTGTGTCCGTTGTTGTGAATAATGTCATGTAATGCAAACCTAGTCTGACTTGACAATACTCGCTGCTGCTGCTGCTGCTGCTGCGGTTGTGAAGGTCCTCCGGTAGTTTCCATATAATCCGTATTCACATCATGCAATCCCTCTCGACAGATACGACCTCGATCAACCTCCTGCTTGGCGTTGGTTGATAATTTCATTTTATTGTCGGCTGCTGTAGCTGTAGCTGTAGCTGCCTCGTCTTGAATAACATTCTCACTGCTGCTGATGATATCACTTGGATCATTGTCTGCTCTCTCAAGACCACCACCACCACCACCGCCATTATTATTATTAGCAGTAGCATTGCTGCGCCGCCTCCTCTTTCGCTTGACCTTGCTAATAGTCGCCGGAACATCCCCCGAATCCAACAGTACTAATTTATATTTCTGCTTTTTACTTCTCGTGGCTGCTGCTGCTGCTGGAGGAGTGTAATTAGTGTAATTCGAATTCGAATTGTTGCCCGCATCGGCATCGCTCTTGGCGTGTCCTTTCGTATCATTGATGCCGTCGCTACAATCATTATCACTATCATCACTGTCATCCATGTGTAGCATCATCTCATCCACCTGCTGCGTCATGGTGGGCAACAATTGGGGAGCGCCATTATTGTCCTCTGAATTATTAGCATTAGCATCACGTCGAGTGAATAAATGACGTAAATCAGTGCCGGCGTCGTCTTCCCAAATGATTGGATTGGAGTCTTCCGAGGCGGCGATGGAATGATTGTCATCGTCATCATTAGCGTTAGTATTAGCGTTAGTGTCATCATTATGATTGTGACTATAAGTGATATGATTGGTGTGGAATGATTGAAAGGACGCGCACGTGGTGGAAGATGATTTCTTCAAGTTTGGAGCTCTGTGCGTGATGTGTTGTTGGTCACGGTCTGCTGAGGCTGAGGCGCAGGCAAGCTTTTGTCGGTGACGGTGAGGACTTTGACTTTGCGGCATCTGTGTAGTACGATATATTTTTTGTAATATTATTATGTCGATAGTGATTGCTAATTGTATTATCCGTAATCTATGTATGATATGATGACTCGCCAGGGAAGCAGCAAGGCATCGTATCATGGGTCTTTGGCGTGGGCCTCTTTCTGAAGATCTGCAAAGCGGCATCCACCTTTCAATTTTTGAATCAACACACAACACACTCAAGCAGCTCAAAAATGACCATGGCCGATAATATTATCTTCTCTACTACGCGGCCGTATCAATATCAAGCCGATAAGTGTCGTTTTGGAAAGCTCTCATCGAGGTCTATCGATTCGGCCTATATTCAGCTCAATTGGAGGACTTTTCTCCAATCGATCAGGCTAAAAACGGGTGAAGAAATCGACCAGCAGCTCGGAATCCGGCTCCAATAATATGTCGATAGTGATTGTATTATTATTATCCGTAATCTATGTATGATATGATGACATGGCACATCATCATTTTTTACGATATCCGGCGGCGAGCAAGGCAAGCAGCAAGGCATCGTATCATGGGTCTTTGGCGTGGGCCTCTTTCTGAAGATCTGCAAAGCGGCATCCACCTTTCAATTTTTGAATCAACACACAACACACTCAAGCAGCTCAAAAATGACCATGGCCGATAATATTATCTTCTCTACTACGCGGCCGTATCAATATCAAGCCGATAAGTGTCGTTTTGGAAAGCTCTCATCGAGGTCTATCGATTCGGCCTATATTCAGCTCAATTGGAGGACTTTTCTCCAATCGATCAGGCTAAAAACGGGTGAAGAAATCGACCAGCAGCTCGGAATCCGGCTCCACAGCCAGATTTTCAGACAAGAAGAGGTCAAAATTTGACCAAACTAAAATACAATATGACCACCTAACCCGTTAGAATCGTCTTTTCAAGCTGCATCGATTAGTACCACTAACCAATATCTATTGAAATCATCAATAAATAACAACCACTGCTCGGCCGAGGCCCTCGCGAAAGAACGACCGCCTTAATCCACCGCATCCAGACAATCGGTACATGTGAATGTGAGATCCAAAAAAGCGACCACGTAGATCATTAATAACACAATAATCACAGCTCAGGGAGGGGTCGCACGATACTAATTTATATTTCTGCTTTTTACTTCTCGTGGCTGCTGCTGCTGCTGGAGGAGTGTAATTAGTGTAATTCGAATTCGAATTGTTGCCCGCATCGGCATCGCTCTTGGCGTGTCCTTTCGTATCATTGATGCCGTCGCTACAATCATTATCACTATCATCACTGTCATCCATGTGTAGCATCATCTCATCCACCTGCTGCGTCATGGTGGGCAACAATTGGGGAGCGCCATTATTGTCCTCTGAATTATTAGCATTAGCATCACGTCGAGTGAATAAATGACGTAAATCAGTGCCGGCGTCGTCTTCCCAAATGATTGGATTGGAGTCTTCCGAGGCGGCGATGGAATGATTGTCATCGTCATCATTAGCGTTAGTATTAGCGTTAGTGTCATCATTATGATTGTGACTATAAGTGATATGATTGGTGTGGAATGATTGAAAGGACGCGCACGTGGTGGAAGATGATTTCTTCAAGTTTGGAGCTCTGTGCGTGATGTGTTGTTGGTCACGGTCTGCTGAGGCTGAGGCGCAGGCAAGCTTTTGTCGGTGACGGTGAGGACTTTGACTTTGCGGCATCTGTGTAGTACGATATATTTTTTGTAATATTATTATGTCGATAGTGATTGCTAATTGTATTATCATTTTTTACGATATCCGGCGGCGAGCAAGGCAAGCAGCAAGGCATCGTATCATGGGTCTTTGGCGTGGGCCTCTTTCTGAAGATCTGCAAAGCGGCATCCACCTTTCAATTTTTGAATCAACACACAACACACTCAAGCAGCTCAAAAATCTTCAAAATGACCATGGCCGATAATATTATCTTCTCTACTACGCGGCCGTATCAATATCAAGCCGATAAGTGTCGTTTTGGAAAGCTCTCATCGAGGTCTATCGATTCGGCCTATATTCAGCTCAATTGGAGGACTTTTCTCCAATCGATCAGGCTAAAAACGGGTGAAGAAATCGACCAGCAGCTCGGAATCCGGCTCCACAGCCAGATTTTCAGACAAGAAGAGGTCAAAATTTGACCAAACTAAAATACAATATGACCACCTAACCCGTTAGAATCGTCTTTTCAAGCTGCATCGATTAGTACCACTAACCAATATCTATTGAAATCATCAATAAATAACAACCACTGCTCGGCCGAGGCCCTCGCGAAAGAACGACCGCCTTAATCCACCGCATCCAGACAATCGGTACATGTGAATGTGAGATCCAAAAAAGCGACCACGTAGATCATTAATAACACAATAATCACAGCTCAGGGAGGGGTCGCACGATACTAATTTATATTTCTGCTTTTTACTTCTCGTGGCTGCTGCTGCTGCTGGAGGAGTGTAATTAGTGTAATTCGAATTCGAATTGTTGCCCGCATCGGCATCGCTCTTGGCGTGTCCTTTCGTATCATTGATGCCGTCGCTACAATCATTATCACTATCATCACTGTCATCCATGTGTAGCATCATCTCATCCACCTGCTGCGTCATGGTGGGCAACAATTGGGGAGCGCCATTATTGTCCTCTGAATTATTAGCATTAGCATCACGTCGAGTGAATAAATGACGTAAATCAGTGCCGGCGTCGTCTTCCCAAATGATTGGATTGGAGTCTTCCGAGGCGGCGATGGAATGATTGTCATCGTCATCATTAGCGTTAGTATTAGCGTTAGTGTCATCATTATGATTGTGACTATAAGTGATATGATTGGTGTGGAATGATTGAAAGGACGCGCACGTGGTGGAAGATGATTTCTTCAAGTTTGGAGCTCTGTGCGTGATGTGTTGTTGGTCACGGTCTGCTGAGGCTGAGGCGCAGGCAAGCTTTTGTCGGTGACGGTGAGGACTTTGACTTTGCGGCATCTGTGTAGTACGATATATTTTTTGTAATATTATTATGTCGATAGTGATTGCTAATTGTATTATCATTTTTTACGATATCCGGCGGCGAGCAAGGCAAGCAGCAAGGCATCGTATCATGGGTCTTTGGCGTGGGCCTCTTTCTGAAGATCTGCAAAGCGGCATCCACCTTTCAATTTTTGAATCAACACACAACACACTCAAGCAGCTCAAAAATGACCATGGCCGGTAGAGAAGATATCAATATCAAGCCGATAAGTGTCGTTTTGGAAAGCTCTCATCGAGGTCTATCGATTCGGCCTATATTCAGCTCAATTGGAGGACTTTTCTCCAATCGATCAGGCTAAAAACGGGTGAAGAAATCGACCAGCAGCTCGGAATCCGGCTCCAATAATATGTCGATAGTGATTGTATTATTATTATCCGTAATCTATGTATGATATGATGACATGGCACATCATCATTTTTTACGATATCCGGCGGCGAGCAAGGCAAGCAGCAAGGCATCGTATCATGGGTCTTTGGCGTGGGCCTCTTTCTGAAGATCTGCAAAGCGGCATCCACCTTTCAATTTTTGAATCAACACACAACACACTCAAGCAGCTCAAAAATGACCATGGCCGATAATATTATCTTCTCTACTACGCGGCCGTATCAATATCAAGCCGATAAGTGTCGTTTTGGAAAGCTCTCATCGAGGTCTATCGATTCGGCCTATATTCAGCTCAATTGGAGGACTTTTCTCCAATCGATCAGGCTAAAAACGGGTGAAGAAATCGACCAGCAGCTCGGAATCCGGCTCCACAGCCAGATTTTCAGACAAGAAGAGGTCAAAATTTGACCAAACTAAAATACAATATGACCACCTAACCCGTTAGAATCGTCTTTTCAAGCTGCATCGATTAGTACCACTAACCAATATCTATTGAAATCATCAATAAATAACAACCACTGCTCGGCCGAGGCCCTCGCGAAAGAACGACCGCCTTAATCCACCGCATCCAGACAATCGGTACATGTGAATGTGAGATCCAAAAAAGCGACCACGTAGATCATTAATAACACAATAATCACAGCTCAGGGAGGGGTCGCACGATACTAATTTATATTTCTGCTTTTTACTTCTCGTGGCTGCTGCTGCTGCTGGAGGAGTGTAATTAGTGTAATTCGAATTCGAATTGTTGCCCGCATCGGCATCGCTCTTGGCGTGTCCTTTCGTATCATTGATGCCGTCGCTACAAT
>CM074148.1:1383211-1493619 GCA_037178625.1 Skeletonema tropicum
CCTTCTGCGCCCCCCATGGAAACGTCAACATTACATAGCAGCAAAATGTCCAGCTTGATATCTCCAATCTTCCTAATTATTATCCTCTCAGCCGTCTCCACTTTCCTTCCCAACTACATCATTATCATTCTCTTTTGTCCTACTCTTCCTACGCCCCCCTGTTCGTCCTACTCCTCCATAATATCTTCATCATCGTCGCTATCGCCTTCCTCCTCCACTTCAAATGTGTGCGATGGCAGCTCAAGAAAAGGAAGCACATTTCTCATCACAATCTCTTCAGGCAACGCAAGACGGAGCGTAGCTGCAACCAACCCATTTAAGAAGTGTTCATGCTCTGCTTTGTAGTGCATGAATTTGCGGAAGACATACCTAATCCATGCTCGTATCGCAGCAGTCTTCTCCCCGTATTGCCATTCATGATCGCCAGCATCAGCATCGGGAAGAAACCGATTGATTAAATTGACTCCGTCGTTCATATCATCTCTCCACTCCTTAAATTGCAAAGCAGCGATAGTTTCATGAATATCCCCAACTAGATCAACGTGCTTCAAATTATTACACTCTACGAATGTATCATCCATAGTAATCATGCCATCTTTTAATGGAATGGCGATTCGTTCCAGATAGGCGCAGTGAATGAATCCTCCCCTCTCAATACGTCGCAGATTGTTGCCAAATTTCACGTCCGTCAGGGTGTCACAACCAGCGAATGCCCTCTCCTCAACAAGTTGGACTGATGGCAGATTGATGCTCCTCAAAGATTTGCAGAGACTGAATGCATGTTCTTTAATTATTTCCAGCTTGCCACTATCAACCTCCGTCAGGGCATCACAACCAAAGAATGCAAACTCCCCAACCAATGTGACACCCGGCATGATTACTCGTCTTAAGGAATGGCAATTACTGAATGCCCCTTCTTCGATCTTTTCGACACCCTCATGGCAGATTACTTCGATTATGTTGGGATGATTTTCGAATGTCCGAGTACGGACGATTGTGACGGCATCAGCTACGATGACGATGATCTTTCCACCACGAGGAATTTCTTCGTCGGCTTCACCCCTGTAGATGTATCTAACGAAATTATTATCGCCCTTGTCCGACATGATGATCAATACTCCAGAGCGTGCATTTGCATTTTTTAGCCAGCTACTGTGCACCGCATGAAGACAAAGCAAGTAGCATCACCCGCAACGATGACTGCGTGTCAATGGGCAATTATTAATTTGGAATGGTTCCCATGTTTGAGCGTGACGGTGATCGAAATCAATATCCACGCTCTTTTCACACACTGTCACACTCCGTCACAATTTTCACGCCCATTCCCTATTCACAGTCTATCCGCAATCAATCACAGTCTCCTTCAGATCTCGGCTCGCGACTACGTATCACTCCACAACATCGACAAGTCCAAATTCCCAAACGCCTCCAACATGGCTCACCAAGCATTCACTAGAACCCCATCAAACATCCTAGAACGAGCTGATTCAATTTGGAAATCGAAACAACGAAACTATCACTACGGGGGATCCTACAAAAGCCCAGACCCAAGCACCTACTACACACAAATATTCGGGAGAACGGTTTGTAAGGCAAACGGCTCGGCAGGACTAGCTGCCATTCAAGCACTCTATGAGAGCAACAATGGCCCGATCACAACATCATCACTTAATGATGACCAAATTTCATATTTATTGTACAGTACATGTGGCAGATCTACTTCACATAGAAGTAGCTCTCAGTCGACTCAAGAGTCTTCTCAGCCATTCACAGATGCTTTTCTTGTTCAAAATACCAGTGATACGTAGTTTAACGTAGCACAGAAATAACCTAAAGCCCCACACAACACAGGGTAGGCTCAGGGTCAGGGCCGAACGCGCTTCAATCACGATATCCTCCAATGCTGAGATCAAGAATCTATTCTCACCGATCCCACAATGCTGAAAACTCTAACGTTCGCAAGAAGATGGTCAATGGTGCTACCACTTTGTCGACCAGGGCCATCAGTTTTTGAGATTGAGATGGTCAATCGATTCCTCTCCACCTCCACAGCATGCAAAGTATCTGCACTTCCGCAAAAGCTGTATCCGATGAGGCTCTTCGTCTTCAAACAAAAGCAGCTGCTCATAGTCACACAAAATAGCGTTTTATATTGCAATCAATATCACAATATCAATAAATATTTCGACTTGTCAAGCGATCTGTTCGCAGAGATTTGCAGTCGAGGCTACTCCGCCAGGTCTCGCCTAAGGACCGATCTACGGTAATGGTGTTCGATGATATGAGTTGCATCTTCCGGGATATGCTATGAGTTGCATCTTCCGGGATATGTATGCTCACCCTCCTCACCCCTGTAGATGTAGTTAACGAAGTTATTATCGCCCACGTCCGACATGATGGAGCAGCTGCGTTGGATGGAAAAGATCTGTGTGCCGTGCCCGGGAGCAACAAAGACAGAGGAAGGGGCCCTAAGTATTGTACTTAAGTACTTACTCCTCTAGAATAAAGGTGTCTAGGGAGTAGTGAATAAAATAATCTATCTATCTATCTATCTATCTATCTACTTATCTATCGTGTCTCTCTAGAGAGAGTACTTACATAGTGACTAAAATAATCTATCTACTTTCTTATTTTCTAGGAGTATCTACTTTCCCTTGCTTGTTGCAAGCAGGCCAGCTACATAGGTGACAGGTACAGGGCTGCTCATCCTATTTATGTTGAAGACATTGTTCGTCGGAACGGTACCCAAAATTATCTGACCAGATTCGACTGCTCCAGTGATTTTGCAAGATCAAATAAAGGGATGAGGCAACAAATGATAATGGCATCTCCAAAGAATGCAACCATCAACAAAATAACAATAATCCATTCTATCTCTATGGATCATGATGGCGGAAGAGAAAGCTGAAGTGTGAAGTATACACAAGATTGGAGCGGAAGCATGGTAATGGTATCAATTGGACTTGGATTTTTGCATTTGCAATGAGTTGGAATGACACACCCTTCTTCACCACAATTATGATTTATGTATGTCTCAAGAGTGTGGCCAGGTCCAGGTGCTGGGTAACGAAAGGCTCTATACATATGATGCTTGAAAAGAGTAGCTTCTTGTGAGGACTGCTCTTCATTTCACGGCCAGACTTTTTCTAATCATTTGTCTCTCATCCCAAAGCCCAAGCCCATGTCCGTATGTCCCAGGTCTTTTGAATTGTGATGTAATGCCACCTAATCTTATCTTTTGCTAATATTACTTATCCTCAACATTTTACGATGCCAGCATTAGCAGCAAGATTTAATATCCAAATTTCATCACCTTTCCCTCCAATCTTCCTCTTGTTATCATCTAAGACAGGCGCAAATAAAAAGAGCCAGGGCAATTTAAAAATATCTAGCGCCAAGCGTGCTGACGAAATTTGCCCTGGCTCTTTTTATTTGCGCCTGTCTTATCTTGCCATCTGATCCTCGCCTACGTCATCAATTTTCTCTTTCGCCATGCAGGATATCTAATATCAATAATTGATCTAATCCACCTTGGTACCGGTAGGTATGGGACACGCCTGTTCGTCAGGACTTCCTCCATATCTTCCTCATTGCCACTATCGCCCTCGTCATCTTCAGCTCTGAGGTTGATTGAGGGTTGAGTCGGCGCAAGGGAATAATAACTAGAGGTCGGCGGCAACAGGGATGGAAGATGTCCATCTCAAAAAGTCCGCTACTCCCTGTTTTTGGCGCCAACTCGAATTCGTTCGGGAACCATGAAATAAAACTGACTGTATGGTACAATAAGTACATACAGGCATAGTTAGTATGGTATTTATGTATCGACCTCGCTCTTTAGGTATTATGCGGTCATTACGATTACTTACCAAAAATTACGGTGTAAAATACGTCGGAATTCGGTATTCTGTGTACTTTCCCGGTGTAACTTTTACACTTTTTCTTGAAATACACGAATATATTTTATCTCAATTCCTCTTGCTTTGTTGGCTCTTTGCTGCGGCAAGTAAAAATACACGATATTACTCCATCTTCCGGTGTAACTTTTACACCGGGAGACAAACCAGCCCAGTGGACTGCCCACGGTCATACTTTTTGCGGCGATGCCCGTAAAGTACGTTCATGCGTTCACCAAAATTCAAAAATTCGTCACACTGCTCAATGGCAATGGCAACGCAATGGCGACATGGACATGGCACCCTATCACACAACTAATATCCAACTCACAATCACCGCCCACAAAGATGCCGGATCCAATGAAGTCAAAGGGCCGCCCCAGCAAGAACAAGAAGAAGGCGCCGACGAAATCACCGCTGCGAATGCATCCCGCAACAACCTCTCCTGCTGCCGATGCAAGTGCAAGGGCATCCACCGATCGTGTTGAAAAGATCCTAAGTTATGATATAGAAAAAGAGTGTTTTTGATGACGGCAGCGTTGCAACTTTCCTCATTTGGTTTGGTTCGTCTTTTCGATAACCGCATAGAAATTGAACGATGAGCACCTGGAAAAGATGATAGATGCTGACAATGAAGATCAGAACAAAAATGATCACAAGAGGACGGCTCTCCGAAATTATATCGTCGATGCTGTTGACGCGCTCAAACCATTGCGTGATAGGCACCACCATATCAGTTTCCTCAGGATAGATGGGGTGAAGCTCTTGATTATGATATAGTTGTGGAGTACATATGACTACTAAGTTTAATGTTGCTGTGGTTGAACGTTCATGCGCCGAGAAGTACATGAAGGCGCTGAAAATAACAGATGAAATCACCCCCGACATTGTAGTCGAAGATGGTAGAGTCTTCCAATCGAGCAATATAATGGAAACGCAGTGCAATTGCTTGGGTCTACGAAGTAGCAGTAGCAAGAGCGGAGATGCCTTTTGCGCAAGATCTTGGGACCTACATTAATAACACGCCACGTTGCTGCAGCAAGGCAACAACTCGGTCTCAAGCTCACGAAGGGCGAAGACGTGATGAAATCCGAAGCATACGAAATAATAAAGAGCATTTGAAAGTGGAGAGAGAGAGAGATTTTCAATCATCTCATGCTTCTTTTGGACTGGAACTTGATGAAGAGCAGTGAGAACTGTTTGAATGTGAAAATATGTGAAAATGATACGCATTGACTTCGAGGAAGTTTACTTGAATTGTTTGTATTCGATAAGGAGAAGGGTAAGCAGCGTGAGGCATGCACGGTCCATAGCACTGCTTCGCCAATCAAGAAAAGCCTCACATCTGTCTCGTGCTGTTCGCAAGGTAGATCTTTGCGTGTTTTCTGGCACCAATACCAGTGTACTAGGTAGAGTAGTCGAATGCATGATCTCGTTGAGGAAATCAAGGATGATTTTTACGACATTGGGATCAACTGGCAAGAACTTGGTACTCATTCTACTTGAAAGGCGTCGGAAGTATGGTCGCCAATGCCAGCACTGTGGGCCCATCGATTGTTGCCTTGTGTCTACGAGCGGGCTGGAAGCTTGGAGGTGTGACGGAGATGTATCACTTTCGTTAAGACGCAGGTGATTTGAATGTGGTAAGAAGAGCTGCCTGTCTTGATATCGAGACGACATATTATGGATATCGCCGCCATATTTCAACTGTTCGGAATTGGACCAAGATAGCAAGCTTGCGGCAATGGCAACGGCCAAAGCTGACCGCTGGCTGAAAGAGCGCATTCCAAAGTTTTGGAGATTACAAAAGAACAGCAATAGGCAGATGAAAATCTTGTGTAGGTCTACATTAAATAATGCACATTTTTACTTCAACAACCTCATTCGTTTCATTGCTGTATGTAACTTTGCGTGGTCTGGAGTGGGCGGTCTTGAGGGCACGAGCGGACACCTTGGAGGCAAATTATACCCCGTTGACAGGGCCTTTTGTACCCGGTGTAACTTTTACACCGGAATTTTATCCACTTGTACATATTATATCACTTAGGAAATTAGGTAAATGTTGCATTATCGCTACCTAGACATCATTGAACCAACAATTGGAGTCTTCATACGCCGAGGGCAGAACCAAACAGCGTCGCAGTCGGAACCACGGGAGAGGGTTATCTCTCCTACCACAGCTCGTTATAGAGCCCGGGATATATTGACGTGTATGTCAATAAGCCTGTATACAGGCGAGATATACAAATACAAGTATTTGCACGAGAGTATAAGCATATACCCATCTCTATCCGTGGTTGTTTTGAACGCGTCGAAGTGCTGCCTGAGCCCGCTGGCGACGTATCAAGAAGGCTTCACGTGCCGCTTTTACTGAAAGCAGCCAATAAGCCTGATGTTCACCAGAAGTTGTTTCGAGATCATCGAGATTGATTTCCATCAAATATTTATCCTCCTCTCCAAGCCCTTCTAAGCCCATCTCTTGCTGCTCCTCTATAGCTATTTGTAGCTCCTCCTTCCTGGTCATTACGATTACAATAATGACCTCGCCTTATTCCCGAGTCCTCAATCAAGATAACAACCATGAAGAAGTCAAGTAGTAGTAGCACTCACAATTATTAATATTGTCTCAATCATAGACGCCCTCTAGAACTGAATTCAGCTAACCTGGTCAGCCGTAGCGAACTAAAAACAGCACTTCCAAGGGAAGCGTTTATCATTGTAAAGGTTGGACTGCATCTCGACGAAGGAATCGGAAATCGGAGGTCATAACACGTGGTGGTGCGTAACAAGTAACATAACTGAGATCCATTGCAAAAAAATGCGGTGAGGCAGAGTGGAGTAAACCAAAGGAATAATTACTAAGTGGACCTACCGCTGATAGAAGAGTTTCCGCCATGGCGGCCGAGGGCGATAATATTATTAGATACATCTACAGAGGTGCAGACGGCGATCGCATTGGAAACATTGAACTTCCTTGGACTGATACAAATCATGTCATCGTCGTCGTGGATGAATCCATGACAGCCATTCTACGCGAGGCATTCGAAGAGCATCCTTGGATTATTAAAGTCATCTGTCATGATAGAGTCGAACGCATCGAAAAATATTCATTCTGGAGCTGCCAATCCTTGCGGCGAGTCATCATGCCGGGCGTGAGGATTGTTGAAGATGAGGCATTCTATGAGTGTGAAGTCCTGGAACATGTGGAATGCGACGAGCTGGAAATAATTGAGGACCATGCATTCACACGCTGCAAATCTTTGAGGAGCATCAACCTGACATCTGCCAGGATCATCAAGGAGAGTGCATTCAATGGGTGTAGAGTCATGGCAGATGTGAAATTTAGTAGTAAACTGGAACGAATTGACGAGGCAGCATTCGCTTTCTGCACGTCTCTTGAACGAATTACCATCCCATTGAAAGATGGCATCATTACTCGCGATAATATATTCCAGGGGTGTGAAAATTTGAATTACGTTGATCTGGTCGAGGGAGCACTGCATGAAACTATTGCTGCTTTGCAATTGGAGGAATGGGGGAATGATATGCACGAAGAAATTGATTTAATCAATCATATTCTTCCCTATGTATACGTTGGCGGCCCAGGGCAGGATCCGTGAGAAAAGGCCGAGGCAATATGGAGGTGGATTCGATCAGTGCTACGCAAAATTATTTACTACAAAGAAGAGCATCAACGTGTATTAGACGAGGCTGCAACTACCCTCCATCATGTTTTGCCTCATGATATTTCGACCAACCACGTTCTTCCTTTTCTCGAGTTGCCAGCACACACGTTTGAAATAGAAGAGGTAGAAGAAGCAGCAGATGAAAGTGAGATAGGGAATTCCTCTGAAGGAGAGGATTCAGAAGAAGAGAGCGACGAGGAGGGAGGGGAAGAGGATGAAGAGGAGGATTACCACGAGGAGATAGACGACGGTGACATGGGGGGGGAGGAGGACCACAAAGATGATGATGAACATGAGAGATCACAAATAGGAAGAGACGATCACAAATAGGAAGAGACAAAAGACAAAGGCGATGAATGATAAGAAGGGCTGGGGGTGGGGATATGACATTCGTTTGAGGTAGGCTTTGTGTTGTTCAAGAGATCCTTTGCTCACGCAGGGACAAAAGATTGTTGTACTAGAATGACATAAGTTTATGTTGTATTGCCTATGTAATCTGCTGTGTCAATGCTTTATTTACTGCCACCCAAGCTCTCCAAAGGAAAGAGAAGACAAGAAATAGCAAGTTACTTATAATTGGACACAAAGACGACGTACTGCCTGAAGCTGAAGATAGAGGTAATGGATCAAGACCAATGTGCTGGAGAAAAGGAAGAAAATTATTCATCGCAATTGCGTGAGGCAAATCAAACTGGAGTGTGGTTGCAGCATCGTCCTTGTTGCATGCAGGCCAGCCAGGTAAATAAGTACCAGGTGAAGACATTGGTCGTCGTAACGGTACCCGTATAATTATCCGACCAGATTCGACAGCCTCAGTGCTTTTGCAAGACAAATAACGGAAGCAACGAATGAAATAAAATGGCATCTCCACAGAATGCAATCATCAACAAGATAAGAACGCATCTTCATAGATGGTCAATGGTGCTACCACTTTGTTGACCAGGGCCATCAGTTTTTCAGATAGAGATTGTCAATCGATTCCTCTCCACCTCCACAGCATGCAAAGTATCTGCACTTCCGCAAAAGCAAAAGCTGTACATATCCGATGAGGCTCTTCGTCTCAAAACAAAAGCAGCTGCTCATAGTCACACAACACGGCATTTTACATTGCCATCGATATCAATAAATATTTCGACTTGTCAAGCGATCTGTTCGCAGAGATGTGCAGTCGAGCCTACTCCAACTCCGCCAGGTTTGCGAGAGGGAGGATGCCATGCGGGGCCGAACTTTGGAGGGAGTCGAGGTACATCTTTGCAGCTTGGGGCCAGTTGGCGGAGAAGGAGAGTGGTCTAATCGGATCGTCACCAAAAAGGAATCTGCGGAGCATTGGGCCCATGCCGCCGTAGGGTAGGGACAAATAACAGAAATTTCAAAGTACATTTAAGTTGCTCACTACCAATGCCAATAGGACCCACGGTCACGTTGGCCCTTCACATCTTCAGAACAGCCTCAACAGATTTGCTACGTTCGGCCTTGAGATCACTTATGATATACGTGTGGGGTACGTCTCTCCCAAGACCACACCTGCAGCATGTAGCACTTGTGCTGGAGCTTCCCAAGGCGCGTGTAGGTGTATAGTACGGCTTTTGGTAGCTTTGATAGCTCGGGACACAACTTCTTCGTATATTCGCCGCGGGCATCCTGAGAAGCGGCAACGGGTGACATGACAAAGTTCCATGATCTATGCCCGAACGACCCGCATTCTGCCACATCAATGAGTTGTCGGCATAGACTAGAGTGTAATGAAACCACTTTGCTCCATCCTCTCATCCAATTCACCCTCAGATACTCAACCTAGAAAGAGACGACGACCATCGTGACAGATTGTGTCGACCAGCCGGTGCCGGTGCGCCGCAGGTCTATTTGACAACAAGTTGATAACGATTCGAGATTAAAGAAGTGCAATAGTGGCTGCACAACGACCAAATGATATACCGTCTGCACATAGTATGGTGTTGGTGTGTCTCCGTTACTCTACTACTACTTTAAGACTTGTGTTACAATTCGACAGCGCGCTATCCTATCACCTGTTGCGTACCACCTTAAATTAAGTGGCCAGACATGCGCATCTCTGTCTCTGTAGGACGTTCACAAGGAGCTATAGTTACGGTTCGAGGCTTCCGCAGAGAGCGGCCAGGTCGGCACCCATGGTGGCCACGCACGGTTGTTTTGTGTGATCTTTCAGGGAAGTTGAAGAAAGTTTCAAAGAAGTTTCGGTCATGTTGCGGTCATGTTACGGTCATGTTGCGGTCATGTTGCACGCGATGTTAGTTTCGGTCATGTTGCGGTCATGTTGCGGTCATGTTACGGTCATGTTGCGGTCATGTTGCACGCGTGAAACATGACCGTAACATGACCGCAACATGACCGCAACATGACCGAAACTTCTTTGAAACTTTCTTCAACTTCCCTGAAACCTGAAAGTCGCCGTCAAGAAGTTCAAGTCAAGGGTAAATAAGCAGGGTTGGCGTCGTTTTTTAAATTTCAAAATCAATTTACCATCTCGTCAGCTCATCGGTACTCGAATTTAGCGACCTTTCACAAATTCCGACGTATCGCTCCTATGATCCGCAGTGATCCAGAAACGGCATCAATTTTTTCCTAAGTAAGAGTGTCGTTACGGTTTTGAGATCCTTGTAATTGAGTCTCGCTTGCCTTCATTGAGTCTCGGTTGCCCGCCGGATCTCCGTCATTGAAAGCTCAAATTGAACACTCTCCGCCGGCAACCATGGTCAGCGTTGCCGCCGCTGGAATAGACCAAGTTAATAGCCGTAATATCGGCCGATCGGTGGCTAATCGTTACTATGGATTACTATGTCAGTGTTATCGTGCTTGGATCCAGCAGAAACGCTCCTTGGGACGTTCAATAAGCGCTGTTCAGTGGGCGGCGCTCGCCGGACGTCACCGTCTAATATTGCCTCCATACTGCCTTCTCTCAGGGGATTTGGCAGCGGCGAGGGCTTCAACACCAACAAAATAATCCATAGTAACGATCAGCCACCAATCGTCCCATATTACGGCGATTACCTTGGTCTATTCCAGCGGCGGCAACGCTGACCATGATGCCGTGGCCGTGCCTTGAATGAGCGGCGTTGGTGCAGATCATCATGTTCGGACCGGCACTGACTTTCGCATTTGAACTTGCTGACGAGACGGTAACGGTACTCAGCTTTTTTACTAGGTAAAATTTTGGCGGGAACCGTCGTCGCCAACCCTGCTTATTTACCCTTGGTTCAAGTGGAAATTGGAGTCTCCTATTTCAATGATTCCAATTTCCAATTCGTCCCGTTGCCGATGACGATGACGATATTTTGATACTTTAGTTACTCTTATTCTCTACGCCCGAGGGCCAGGATGACAAAGAAAATAATATTTAAGGGGTGGCGTGGGAAGTCTTGAGACGGCCTGGTCTGGTCATGGCTTATGAGACAAAAGCTCCTTCGATAGTGTGACTGTTGATTTTGTTGTAATGATCGCTTATTATCTGCCATTCACATTCAAGGGCGAGAGGAATTCCTGTATCATAGGCTAGACCACCGAATGAATCAATGCAACGAGCGGTGTGGATAATTCCACTTTGAAACGAATGTTATGATACGCTGAAGATGCTCCGATTTCAGCCGCAAGTCGTTCCTCCATTTCTACACAAGCGCAAGCGGCTCAGTCGCTTGCGGTAGCAGCAACGTGCTATTGCACAAACGTTGCAGTGATATTCCTTTTTCTATCGCCTTTTCTTCCAAGCATTCTTTGCCATTGTGCTGATAACTTCTCCTAAAGCAATAGAACATCTTCGGTGCGTCGCTGGCTGGGGTTGATAAAAGAAAACGCCGCCGGCTCGGGTTTGTGGAGATGTATTTGGAGGTGCAGCGGCAGCGGCGTCTAGGAAGAATTATTTTATTGTGCTGTCGCATATTGACGACAACTGCGTACTATTATTATTTGAGGCGGTAAGTAAGTTAGTGGACAGAGTCGGCGGGAGGCATCATGGAGTTGAGACTGGAAAGATATCTGCCTATCTAACTTATATCTACCTGTATCGCAGATCTACCTATCTACGAGTACCTGACTTCTACTTCTACAGACTTGCCCACAGACTTGCCATTGCTTCTCAACCTTACTCCTACAGACGTGCCCACAGAGTGGTCATTATAATAGTACTTGTACTTCTTCAAGTTGAAGTTCTTCCAACCAACCCAACTCCCAGAAGTATTATTTGCCGCCCGTCGGTCATGGTCATTGTTTAGTATGGCACTTTCTCTGTCCCATTGTACAATGTGACAACACCAACACGAATATCTTGGCGGGCGTGACGGACCGGGCTTGTGATGATCGCAGAGATTGAGCTACAGCTACATACAGGTGCAACTCTCCATCTTCATCTTCGCTCCTCCTCTTCCACTTCCACAGATTCTCGAGAAAGTAGGTAGAGCAAGATGAGGATGAGGACACGTCTTAGTCTTAGTCTTAAAATCTTCAAGCCCAGAATCATAGCAATGAGTATGTCGATGGAGCTATGGAAAGGAACGGAACGAGATATCGTGAGTAGGACGGCGTAGAGGCAGAGCACGAAGCACGAGAGCACCAGCAACGCCACCAAAACCAAAAGCAAAAGGAACTCAAGTCTCAAGTGAAGATGAACATGATTTTTTGCGGTGCGGTTGAATACCGCATGTACCATCTGTACCAATATCTAGTATAAAACGAATAATACGACCGCTACTATTCTACAACCATTCAGGATAGCTAGCAATATTTTTTGAACCAATAATCTGTGTTCAGATAAATTGTAGGGGCATAGCAACACCCATCGCGCTGACCCTACACCCCAATTTTTCATCATGGCTGACGAACTCTACATCAAACGTGGAGTACCTTTGCATCATCGTACTAACCTTTCCGAAGGCCAGTACGCTTCTACAGAGGACTTCGTTAGTTTGGATGCGAAGCCTGCAAAAAACTCTTCACCCGGAGAGGTATTGGCAGTCTACAAATCCAATGACCATGGCGAAAATCCCCACGATCATCATATGCCGGAAGCTACTACCCTAGTCCGTCGACAACGATTATCCATCGAAGAAACGTCCCCAGAGGAAAGCCGTCAGAAGCGAAGGCGCACAGAGCCTGCACGTGAAGTCACCTGCTGCTCATGCTCCATCGATTCTACCTGCAAATCCAATTTGTGCACATGTGCCATCAAGAAGCAACTATGCACTTGTTGCGATCCTGGAACCAAGAAGCGATGCCAAAACTCGACTAGTCTGAAGGATCGGGTCCAATATACCCCAAATGGACCAGTAACTCTCCCGCACCCCCATGGTGGCAAGCTGTTGAAGAAAAAGGCTGAAGAGGAATCTAAGGCAAAAGCAAAAGCCATTAAGGAGGACAATAGGCCACATGATGATATCCGGAATCACTTCACCCCACGCCATGACTCAGATGCTGTTGACACTGCTGCGGTTGACCCATCTGAAGAAACGCAAAACACTGAAGTTGAAACCGATTCAAATGACCAGTCCGCTCTAGCTGGCCATGACGATTCACGAGAGGAGATATCTGAAGCAGACGACTCATCATACAGTGACCACTCGGCCACTGATGATGCCTCAGATGCAGAAGAAGAGCACAATTTGAAGAGGGGACCTGATTTGACAAACTGTGGCACAATCGATAGTACCGAGGCAGCCGGTTTGATCGTGGACAATATTGCCCACGGTGTCCGTGGACCGCTACCACCGGAGCTTTTCTACGGCTCAGAGCAGGACCCCAGCCATGGATCTTGTTGCATCAACCAGTTTTCACTCCTCCAGAGGAGGGGGAAACCGGGTGAACTTGATTTCAGATTGAGGTTGAGAAATGGAGATCAGACGTGGCCGGAGACGGATGAGGAGGATGATAATGACGGAACAGCTGCCTCCCCTGAGGAGACAGCAGGAGTGGAAGAGGAGGATGAGGATGAGAATGAGGAGACGACAGGGAAGGATTCAAGCTCAGAGGAAAGTGGAGAAGGCGGGAAGGATGATGGCACAGGAGGGATAGAGGGTATTATGTCGAGGAAAGAGCTTACGGAGGATGCGATCACGGCGATCGGCGGTCAAATTGCAAAGAAGGATGATAAACTTCAACCCCTTTCATGGTCAGACCGCAAACTTATTAGTGTGTATGGTGATACAATCCATCAGAATGATGGCACTCATCTACACGGCCAACTATCTGCAGTGGATGACAGATACTACCAGAAACTCTATTCCAGGGTGGTGAAAAGTATTGCTCCGTTTTATGAGGTCTACCGCAACAAAGTTGGCGCTCGGTTTCTCAATATTCTTACAACCGAATTCAAAAATGTCCGAGAGGGCAAAATGAATGCAGAAAGAGCTCTCATGTTCCCTGCTTGTATCCTCACACGCAAGAGGGGATGCTCCAAGAGCGCAGACATCAAAAAGTTGATCACAACTCGTCTTGACCTCTGGGAGAAAGGAGATATTCTGTCGCTGGTTATAGCAGTGGAAGTTGAAGGACAATCGGGACGATTGGGGGGTCGTCCCATGGGAGACAATGGGATAGGCGAGTCGCAGGCTCGTCGATTTGCATCTACACTTCAAAATGGTCACATTCGGAAGGCAGTTCGGGAGGTGACGGACCGAGGTCAAGGTGGTCTGTACAAGCCAACTGACCTTGACTCCAAGACGGGGGAGCCAGTCATTGATGTCCTGAGGTCAAAGTTCCCCTCCCCTGTGACTCCAGCTGAAGGGGACCCCCTCGTTTTCCAGAAACCCCTGGACTTCGAGGAAGAGGATGTAGTTGCTTTTGTTTATGTCGATTCGGATCACATTGAGAGTCGCTCTAGCAAACTTCATGGGGCTGCAGGCCCTTCTGGAGTGGATGGTATAATGCTAAAAGCGTGGCTCACCCGACACGGAGCAGCTTCTGATGCTCTACGAGTTGAAATGGCGGAGTGGGCTACATGGCTTGGATGCGCACAACCGGATTATGCCAAAATCCGAGCCCTCAACCACGTGCGTCTGCTTGCAGTGGATAAGGAGCCCAGAGTCCGCCCTTTGGGCTGTGGTGAAATCTGGATGCGGCTGATCTCTGGAACAATCCTTGATCAGTGCAAAGAGCGAGCGCGGGACGCCTGCAACAACGTCCAACTCTGTGCTGGACTTCAGGCGGGCATTGAAGGTGCAACTCATGCCATTCTGGAAGTATTTCCAGAATTGGGTGGGTGGCTGAACATGCGAAGAGCGGCGACTAAGCCGGAGACGGAGATCAGAGATGGAGACGACAGAGGTGATGGAGATGGGTCAGATGATAGTGAGATGGAGAGTTCAAGTCAGAATGAAGAGCCACCGGCGGATGCCTCAACTGAGGAGGTGAGCTCTGACCCAACACCCCCACCCTTCCCTGAATATCCCATCCAACCTGACACGGAAAACTCGCACTACATCCCAGAGAGTGGCTATGGCCTCCTCCTAGTGGATGCTCGCAATGCTTTCAATGAACTCAATCGATACAACATGTTGTGGGAGGTATACCATCGATGCCCCCCACTCGCAAAGATAGCTTTCAACCGCTATCGACACCATAGCCTTTGCTTTATGCGGAATGAAATGGGAGAAGACCCTACTGTCATTGCGTGCAAGGAGGGCATCACGCAGGGGTGCTGCCTGTCTATGGTGTGCTATGGCATCGCCCTGATGCCACTAGCGGAATGGTTAAGGGAAAAAGTCCCTGGAGCTCTCCAACCTTGGTATGCTGATGATCTCGGCGGTGTCGGTACTGCACTCGATAACGCTACTATGCTTCAGCTTCTCAAAGAAAGGGGGCCCTATGTTGGATACTATCCCGAACCAGATAAATCCCACTACATTTGTATGCCGCAAGATGAGGATGCTGCACGAGCAGCCTTTGAAGCGGCTGGCATCTCGGAACTGAATTATGGACGCCACCACCGATACCTTGGTGGAGAGTATGGTGATGCAGCTGAGAAGGAGGAGTGGGTCAAGAAGAAAGTGGAACAGTGGGTATATTGCGTGGAAGTCCTTGGCAAATGTGCCTACACACAACCCCAGGCAGCCTATGCAGGTTTTGTACTGTCTCTTCAGAATGAATGGACATACTTATCGCGCATTGTGCCAAACGTGGGGCCCCTTCTTGCTCCGATTGAGGTTGCCATTAGAGAGAAATTTATCCCACCTCTCTTTGGCATCTCCCCTTCGGAATTATCTGGAGAGTTGCGACACCTGCTTTCCCTTAGTGTGAAACATGCAGGCTTAGCAATCCGGTTCCCTGTGGAACAATCTGAGGATTGCTTCAAAACGTCGCGACAAGCGGTGGAACACCTGGTTGAAACGCTGGTCAATCGTCGGGAACTGTGCCCGAAAACCCACCAGTACTCAGCTATGATGGCTAAAATTGGATCGCAGGAAGCGAAGAAGCTTGATGCTGAGTACCATCTCACCCAGTGGGGGAGAGAGAAACCAGGTGATAAGAGGAGGTTGGAACGGATCTGTGAGACTGGATGTTGGCTGACGGCTGTCCCAAACCGCCTCAATGGCACGATCCTATCGGCTGAAGAGTTTCGAGACAACGTACGTCTCCGGTACAACCTGAAGCCGATGGATTTGTCAGACCTATGCGATGGATGTGGTGCAAAAATGACGGTGGAACATGCTCTCCAATGCAAGGTGGGCGGTCTCGTCCATTGCCGCCACAATGATGTTACGAGAGAATTTGGCTCCTTGTGCAAGCAAGCCTTTACTCCCGGTGACGTTGAGTACGAACCCTTTATCTACACTAGTACTCAACGCACTGCTGCAGAGGCAGAGGCTGCTGCCGCAGCAGAGGCTGAAAATACCACGCAACAACACAACGCAACTGATGGGTCGACCCCAGTGACAACAACGGAAGAGCGTGGAGATGTGATGGTCTCCCACTTCTGGAAGAGACAGCGTCGAACTGTCTTTGACACTCGCATCACCGACGCGGACTGCCGCTCCTACCGCAACAAGGCGCCTTCGGCTGTCTTGAGGCAACAAGAGAGGGAGAAAATCCGCAAGTACAAGGCAGCTTGTCTTGAACGACGTCGGGACTTCACCCCCCTCTGCTTCACGGCTGATGGAATGCCAGGTAGAGAGGCCTTGAATGCGATGCGTCAACTGGGTACACACTTAGCTGAAAAGTGGGAGCGTCAGCGTAGCCAGATG
Source organism: Skeletonema tropicum (assembly GCA_037178625.1). NCBI lineage: Eukaryota > Bacillariophyta > Thalassiosirophyceae > Thalassiosirales > Thalassiosiraceae > Skeletonema > Skeletonema tropicum. The sequence goes on from CM074148.1 coordinate 1,399,994, forward strand.
ATATTCTATGTGCGGGTACGCATGTCCCTTGCCCTAGTCCGGGCAAACTCCCTCCTGCTCAGAGGGAGTAGGGACAGGCACCACCGCATCCGGCCACTCATTGAGAATGGGCCGGGGATGTCCAACTGGCACACCTGGAGTGGGGAGTAATCCCCTCTCCCCCACCTCTGCGGTGGCAGAGGTTGAGTGAGGACTCTCACTCTCACCTGTCGAGAGGCAGTTGAGAGTAGGAGGGAGGAGGAACATACCATCACCTAGCACAGGTGACAAGAGGAGTGCGGACTTGCCACTGAACTAGAGATACCTAGACTGCACTCCTCTTATTACCTAAAATGGGCAAGTTCAGATCCAGCTTGCCCAGTAACAGCTCCTGAATACCATCCTAAACTAATCACTTATTTATCTTTTAAAAAAAAAAAATTGAGTCTCGCTTGCCTTCATTGAGTCTCGGTTGCCCGCCGGATCTCCGTCATTGAAAGCTCAAATTGAACACTCTCCGCCGGCAACCATGGTCAGCGTTGCCGCCGCTGGAATAGACCAAGTTAATAGCCGTAATATCGGCCGATCGGTGGCTAATCGTTACTATGGATTACTATGTCAGTGTTATCGTGCTTGGATCCAGCAGAAACGCTCCTTGGGACGTTCAATAAGCGCTGTTCAGTGGGCGGCGCTCGCCGGACGTCACCGTCTAATATTGCCTCCATACTGCCTTCTCTCAGGGGATTTGGCAGCGGCGAGGGCTTCAACACCAACAAAATAATCCATAGTAACGATCAGCCACCAATCGTCCCATATTACGGCGATTACCTTGGTCTATTCCAGCGGCGGCAACGCTGACCATGATGCCGTGGCCGTGCCTTGAATGAGCGGCGTTGGTGCAGATCATCATGTTCGGACCGGCACTGACTTTCGCATTTGAACTTGCTGACGAGACGGTAACGGTACTCAGCTTTTTTACTAGGTAAAATTTTGGCGGGAACCGTCGTCGCCAACCCTGCTTATTTACCCTTGGTTCAAGTGGAAATTGGAGTCTCCTATTTCAATGATTCCAATTTCCAATTCGTCCCGTTGCCGATGACGATGACGATATTTTGATACTTTAGTTACTCTTATTCTCTACGCCCGAGGGCCAGGATGACAAAGGTGGCGTGGGAAGTCTTGAGACGGCCTGGTCTGGTCATGGCTTATGAGACAAAAGCTCCTTCGATAGTGTGACTGTTGATTTTGTTGTAATGATCGCTTATTATCTGCCATTCACATTCAAGGGCGAGAGGAATTCCTGTATCATAGGCTAGACCACCGAATGAATCAATGCAACGAGCGGTGTGGATAATTCCACTTTGAAACGAATGTTATGATACGCTGAAGATGCTCCGATTTCAGCCGCAAGTCGTTCCTCCATTTCTACACAAGCGCAAGCGGCTCAGTCGCTTGCGGTAGCAGCAACGTGCTATTGCACAAACGTTGCAGTGATATTCCTTTTTCTATCGCCTTTTCTTCCAAGCATTCTTTGCCATTGTGCTGATAACTTCTCCTAAAGCAATAGAACATCTTCGGTGCGTCGCTGGCTGGGGTTGATAAAAGAAAACGCCGCCGGCTCGGGTTTGTGGAGATGTATTTGGAGGTGCAGCGGCAGCGGCGTCTAGGAAGAATTATTTTATTGTGCTGTCGCATATTGACGACAACTGCGTACTATTATTATTTGAGGCGGTAAGTAAGTTAGTGGACAGAGTCGGCGGGAGGCATCATGGAGTTGAGACTGGAAAGATATCTGCCTATCTAACTTATATCTACCTGTATCGCAGATCTACCTATCTACGAGTACCTGACTTCTACTTCTACAGACTTGCCCACAGACTTGCCATTGCTTCTCAACCTTACTCCTACAGACTTGCCCACAGAGTGGTCATTATAATAGTACTTGTACTTCTTCAAGTTGAAGTTCTTCCAACCAACCCAACTCCCAGAAGTATTATTTGCCGCCCGTCGGTCATGGTCATTGTTTAGTATGGCACTTTCTCTGTCCCATTGTACAATGTGACAACACCAACACGAATATCTTGGCGGGCGTGACGGACCGGGCTTGTGATGATCGCAGAGATTGAGCTACAGCTACATACAGGTGCAACTCTCCATCTTCATCTTCGCTCCTCCTCTTCCACTTCCACAGATTCTCGAGAAAGTAGGTAGAGCAAGATGAGGATGAGGACACGTCTTAGTCTTAGTCTTAAAATCTTCAAGCCCAGAATCATAGCAATGAGTATGTCGATGGAGCTATGGAAAGGAACGGAACGAGATATCGTGAGTAGGACGGCGTAGAGGCAGAGCACGAAGCACGAGAGCACCAGCAACGCCACCAAAACCAAAAGCAAAAGGAACTCAAGTCTCAAGTGAAGATGAACATGATCGGGTGAAGGAGAAGAAAAGAGTGAGCTAGTAGTGGCTTAGTCTAAGAAGACGAGGCATGATCAGCACGATCGAATGATGGCTCGTCGAAAGATGATGATGATGGTCAGCTCAAGCTCGAGCTCAAGCTCAAGATGTTGCTTGGGCTTGGCTTGTGCATTTTGATTTTGGATTGGAGCTGCACAGGCACAGCTGTGCAGAAGTTGAGTTGCAGATCTTTTTCTTGAACTGGCGCAGGGGCAGCAGCGGCATGGCTGGAGTAGGGGGCCTATCAGGAAGTGGGAGCAGCTGGATGGCATTGCATCCATTGCTTGGATACATTGTATATTTCTTTGTAATGGGTTGGTAATCTGAAATCCTTTCGTTCGTTAAGGAAAGGATACACAAAGCGGGACCAAAAATGTGAGCATACCCTCCTCTCTAGAGAGCGCACCTGTATGTAATCATATTCAACCCAAACTAAATACGCGGAAAGTCTCGAGGAGATGTATCCAGATGCAAATATTTTAGGCGATCGATTTATGGTGAGACGGTAAAGAGTTACAGACGTACCAAAAGTGCCTCTTTTCGCTAGCAATTCTAGTGATTCTATGTATGAAGCATGCGTGTATGAGTACCTATGCAGCCGCTGTAATGCGAATATCATGCATACGATGACTTTCAGCGGTTTAATCGAAAGGCAATAACATGCACTACCAAATTATGGTCGGTGCTGTAGTTAGAAGGGTCGGTGTTGCGGCGTAGAAGGGCGTAGGTGCAACTACTGCAGTCGAGTTTTGTGTTTTTCTAATCCTTTGTCTCTCATCCCAAATCCCAAGCCCATGTCCGTATGTCCGTCCCAGGTCTTTTGCATTGAGATGTAATGCCACCTAATCTTATCTTTTGCTAATATTACTTACCCTCAACATTTTACTATGCCAGCATTAGCAGCAAGATTTAATATCCAAATTTCATCTTCCTTTACCTCCAATCTTCCTCTTGTTATCATCTTGCCATCTGATCCTCTCGCCTACGTCATCAATTATCTCTTTCGCCATAAAGGGTATCAATAAGTGATCTAATCCACCTTGGTACTGATATCGGACACGCCTGTTCGTCACCTTCCTCCATATCTATATCTTCCTCATTGCCACTATCGCCCTCGTCATCTTCGAGTTCCTCCACCTCAGATGGGTGCCATGGCAGCTCGAGAAAAGGAAGAATATTATTCGTCACAATATCGTGAGGCAAGGCAAGTTGAAGCTTAGCTGTCACCTCATCGACCAAATTTATGTGTCGATGCTCAGCTTGGTAGTGAATAATTTTGTGGAGGACTGATCTAATCCACCTTCGTATCACCCGGGCCTTTTCCCCGTAATCATTAATGAAATAGCCTCCAGCAGGTGCAGTTGGAAGGATCTCATTGATTGAGTCGATTTCTTCGTTCATATCATCTCTCCACTCCTTAATTTGTAAGGCGGTGATAGCTTCATGAATACCCCCAACCAGATCAACGTGCTCCAAATTATCACACCCCTGGAATGTATCATCATTGGTAATGATGCCATCTTTCATTGGGAGAGCGATTCGTTCCAGAGAGCGGCAATTCATAAATGACTCCCCCTCAATTCTTTCCAGCTTGCTACTAAATCTCACAGCTGCCAGGGCTTCACAACCACTGAAAGCACCCTCTCCAACTGTCTTGGCAGATGACAAATCCATGCTCCTCAAAGATGTACAGCCAATGAATGCCATGCGCCCAATTCTTTCTAGCTTGTCACATTCGACACTCGTCAGGGCGCGACAATTATAGAATGCACGCGCCTCAACCACTATGACGCCCGGCATGATGACTCGTCTCAAGCGACGACAGTGATCAAATGCAAGTCTTTCAATCTTTTCGACTTTATCGTGACAGATGACTTCGATGATATTGCGATGGTAATTGAATGCTATTCGCCGAACGACTGTGACGTCTTGATGCACGATGATATGAGTTGTATCACGAGGAATATGTTCGCCCGCTGCGCCAGTGTAAATGTATCTAACGAAATTATTATCGCCTTCGTCCGACATGATTGAGTAGGAAGATATTACGATTACAACGATGCGTAGAACGAAATCAAGCTACCTTCAACACAAAGCTGAACCAAAAGCAACCAAGAACACAGGCATGATGCCCATCACTACTTGTAAGTAGCTTGTAGCCAGAAGCAGAACAAGAGTTGGTATGTGAAATCTTGACCGCTAATGTGCTATCAATTAGTACCGAACGGTTTCGTAGCCAAAATCGTTTGGGTTGGAGTTTGGACGCCCTGCTGAAGTTGTACGTGGGCTGGATTTGAAGGTAAAAGTACGGTATCGTAGGGGGATGGGGGGCAAAGCGCGTTCTTTATTTCCCTCAGATTGATTTATTTAGAGCGGATTCGGGGTCAGCCCCCGTTTGAGGAAGAATATCTGCCCCGTGGGCGACACATCTTTTGCTCTCTCCGAATTCTCAATCATCACCATGATTGAGCGTGCACCATAAAATAATGGCTACGACGATGTGTTCATAATTATATCAAGCAACAAGCAGGCGGTGGCGACGACAACAGGGCAAGCAAGAGGCGGCATCACCAAAGGTGAGTTCTTCCAATTTTATGATAATCACTTTGGCAAATCGATGAAAAGCAGAGAAGAGGAAGGGAAGAGCATGGTATCGTGATTTGTTTGGAAAAGTTAATGGCCTAATGGAAGGTCGCCCTCTACTTTGGTGGTTGTAGAGTGCTCGTCTGCCTCAAAGTCTTACATTCAGTGTAATATTGTGGTGTTCATGGTGCGTGTAGAGGATCGGGCGAGCTGGCGTTCGAGTTGTTCAACCCTCAGTGGTCTGTGTATTAATGGGCACGCCAGCCCCAGGATGTATCGACACGCCCCCCCATGAACATCATCCTTTGATCACGAGATAACGTCCCCCTTCAAACATTTTATGCATCATGTGATTCTCTTTTGACGGTGGTTGTGGTGGACATATATATTATGTGTCTATTATCAATGCCTCGTCACATAATATTATCTAACCATCCATGATTCATTTTTTGTCCTTCCCATAAAGGCAGCCAAGACAAACGATACCTCTCTTATTATTATTATTGATCGAAAGCTACAGTTTCAGCGGGGGGAGATGAAAATCGATTGGTAGCTTTTACACTTCACCAATGAGAATATTTTTAATGATCGTCTCAACTGGCACAGGCAGTTGGTTCCCCCCTCCCTCCTCCTCCTCCTCCTCCTCTGCGTCCACGTGAGGATGGTTATGATCATAGCATGGGAAACATGAAGATCAAATCCCAAGGATCCCTATTGATTGGCACTTCTCCGACCTCTAGATCATATTATCGAGATGTTACTCCAACAAAAGCCTGATCACGATGTGCATCTATATGGCAGAATTGCGAGTGCTTACGATTCTTTCCACCTGGAGCGGATGTTGCGGATCAAGCTCCAATTATTGTTGCTATTACCCTGCCGGCCGACAGAGTCCCTACTCGTTTAGTTGGGAGACTAAACAATCAAACGTCGGAGGAAAAATTGTCCCTACTCGTTTATATACTTATACTTATAGGATGACAGCATTCAATAACCAATGTAGTACTATATCTTTATTGATTCTTTCCTTCATCGTCTACGGGGCAAGCAGCTCTGCGTCTCGTCCAAGCTAGAGCACAACTTTCGACGCACTCACTTTTACAGCACCGCAGTCTTCAACAACTAAAAGCATCATGAACAAGACTTCAATTTATAGCTTCTGGAATATTTTGAACCCACCCACGTTCACGACACGACTCCAAGACGGGACGTAGCACATCACTTCCTCGATGCAACGTGGAGTAAGATCCAATGATAATCATTTTGTGTTTGGCTCGTGAAAACGCAACGTTCAGACGGCGAAAGTCTTGTAGCAATCTCCCCGACTTGCCTTCATCATTGCTCCTAACAAGAGAAATAATCACCACTGATTTATCTCTTCCTTGAAACCGATCAATTGTGCTCAATTCAAGCCCACTGTTGCTCATCAAATTAAGACTGTCTTTTAGAGCACGCAGCTGAGATCGGAAGGGCGTAATAACACCAATCGAAGTCAGTGATAGGCCGCAACCTGATAGCGCTCTCACGCATTGCTCCACTAAAGATATCTCTGCAGTATTCACTGGGCCCTGACTCTCCTTGGCCGTACAATCGAGGAATACGACGGGACAATTTGGGTTGACGACTCTCTCAATCCACTTCATGCCGGGACCTGTTTGTTGTTTGGGAGTGGCAGGCAAGCAGAGCTTTTGATTCTTTACCTCATCGTTGCCACACTTGAGCAGTCCTTTGTACGCGACAACGTTGGAAAAATGGCATATGTCCTCATTCATTCGATATTGCATCGTCAGTTTGGCCACTGCATCGGGGAATCCTTCTGCAAGATGCATGAGCATGGACTCACCATATCCTATATCCAGACAAAGTAGGGTACAATAGTAGAGAGTTAGACTTCCAGAGCAAGATATATTGCATGTGGGGAAGATATAAGATATCCAAACTTACCAGCTTGGTCGGCCACCTCGCTCACTACAAGCGGTGGAAGTTGCATGTGATCTCCAACCAATACAAATGAATCGGCCGCCATGATTGCACCTAATATAGCAGGCTGACTTATCTGCCCTGCTTCATCGACGATTACGACATCAAACTTTTGCCCCGCCAATAGTGAACTGCGTGGCGCAGTGAGAGCACTTACGCCTACAACCCGCGCTGAAGTTACGACATTGAAGAGAACATCGGCATTTGGCTTCATACAAGTTGATGACATTTTGTTAGATACTTGCCTCTCAGCTTCAAGTGCAATGTTCTGAGCCAGCAGCTCGTGGACGTTTGCATGGCAAGACCCCTCTCTCCCTATTCTCACAATAGGATTTGGAACCAAGTCGCTAGAATTCACACCACTACCAATTAGTTTGCATAATAAATTGTCAACTGCAGAATGGGTGTAACTTGTGAGGAGAACTCGTTTACCACGAGCCACAAGCAAGCGAGTTAAAAAGACAATTACAGAACTCTTCCCGGTGCCAGGGAGTCCTTGAATAAGAGCAAAATCCTCCGCCGCAATCACCTTGAGAACAGCTGCTTTCTGATCTGAATTAAGCTTTGCATAGTCTCGTTTCAAACCGCTTTTGTCACAACCAGACACAAGATCATTAAAAGAAATGTCCTCTGCAAATAGGCCTTCTTCTGAGACAGCGCTGAATCGAGGTGGCGGTTCCAGCCGTATAATAGAGTTTGTAATGCGACGACGACGAGCGGAGGAATCAGTGTTTTGAGTCAATTGTTTCATTTTGAGCGGTGTCTGACCTAATGCCTCTGTAGAGAATGACGGTATATCTAGCGTGAAGAAGTTCACTAAAGAGAAGAGCGAGAGAGCAATTGATGAGTGAAGAAGAGATAAAGTCATTTCCAAGTAAAGCAAAGTGTCGATGGATCCAAGACAGTCTACAAGTCTTACCCAGATTTTGGAGCAGTAATCCAGCTCCATTTGAAAGCTCATCTCTGTCAATCCTGAACATGGTATTATTGCTCAAACGACTAACATCCTTTTGCTGCAGAACAATATCGATACTACTTTCTGCTACGCTCGACACAGAGCCTCTAAAGATGAGTATACGCTTTCTCTTCGAGTTGCACTTAGTACCTGCTTGTTGCCTATTTCGGGTGGTGAAGGACGCATCATCCGTACGAATAATGACGTAAGTTCCCTTCTCAAAATGCAGATTCGTAATGGGTTGCTTAGATTTGTTCTCAGAAGATCGACAAAATCGTATCACTGCATCACCATCGATATCGGAATCATTCTTCTTGACAAGAGTTGCTGATAGATGAGTCTCATCCAAAATCATGGAAGAAATGCATCGGCCGTCGCTTTTTTCTTTTTCATCAGAATCATAAAGCAATGATTTTGCAATATCTGACGGAGTAGCATGACGCTCTAGATCAATCAGACGATCCCATTTCCGAAAGTAATCCAAATCCGTTTCTTTCAAATGCCCAGTGAAGTGATCGATGAGTTGTCGGTGGGGCAAACTAGTTCGAGGTGCATTAGTTGACGATTTATTTCCAGCGTTGTCCGCAGCCGTGTACATCATGCATTCCCTATTTTTGTAGCAACGTTCGCAAGAACTCGTGTTTGGCAGCAGCGGTGGTAAGGCACTTGGCGGCGGATCATTCACTACCACTTTCGACCTATTGTTGCCTTCCTCGTACTCGAGTGCTATGCCACGAGGTCTCGCTGCGTCCAACACATCACAGACAATTCCATTTCTTTGTCCGATCAACGTCTTGATTTCACTCAACGATGGCTTGATGTGTTTGGCACAAAATGACTTGTCATTAAGATAGAGCAACATTCCACTACTGGCAGCACCTCTTTCTATCAAATGTGACGTCTCCTTGCCATTCATGGGACCCCTGTCGCCATAGGAGGCAGAACCATGTCGAGCTCGAAGCATGATCGTGTAGACTGAAAGCTGCGCCAAGTGGTTGTGTTGTAGATTTTGGTTGTGACCAGTCTTCAGCTCGACAGGTACCAAAGCATCTTGCTCCGCATTATCTGCGTTCGGAGACGTGGAGGATACTACAGGTTTGATGCGCCCCAACACAGTTGCGTCGACATTGCCTTTCAAGCCCAACTCAGGGACAAGCGCCCACTCTTCAGTAGCAAATACTCCGTCCACGGATAGAAATGCATCATATGGAGAAAACATCCCCTTAAGAAGAGCGCCGCCGTGCCTTGTCGATACCACTGCCTGTCCTTTCTTTATTGCGTTCCACGAAGTGTACATGTCAAGGAAGCTGAACATGATTGTGAGCAGGGAAGAGTTAGTAAACACAAGAATATAAAACCGAGCTAAAGAACTGCCTTCATCAGTAGCGACTCACCTCTGAATTTGTGGCAACGTTTTCATCACTTCACCAAAGGCCTCCTTGCGGTCAGTAATACCGCACCCAACCAGCGCCTCAGCATTCTTCCGAACAATATCTCTCGTAAACAACGCAGCAGATCTCCTAGAAGTATCTTTTTCACGAAGGCACCTTTCAAAAAGATCATGACGGAGTGTACCCATAACTGCCGACTTGGCACTCAATCCCGTCGAACCAAGCCGAGATTGGAGTGTGGCCAATCTTGGACACTTCACAGCTTCACTGACTAATGTTGGAGTAATTAACTCATCAGGATGAATAACTAATACCAAGTCATCATGAATATCACTGTTCACGGGTGGATTCGAGTGTAAAATGACAGGCAGTGCAGTCACATCTGTGAGGTATGTACCGCTAATGGAACACAAATGGATAACATCACCACTTTTGGCGTTTGTGTGGTACCATTCTCCACGTAGATGAATACATCCGTCAATTGAAACGTTGGTAGAAACGTCATTAGGGGAACAGATCTTCATGAGACGCTCCAATTCATCTTCTCGACCATTGTCCTCACTTGGAGTCCATAACGAAACATCAATGGTCTTGGTATAAGTATTAAAATCATCTTTCACCCGACGAACCACGTATCGAGTGAACGAGAGGAAGAGCGGTTCCTTCGAGTGATTGACAATATGGCCACTGCGACGATTGAAAATGGGAGCATTGGGTGGTGGTGGTGGCACAGCAACTGCAGCAGCAGCAGCATCCAAGCCACCAATCTTTTCCAGACGTTGTTCGACTTGTTTATCGAGGGCAGTAAAGTCAATTTCATCCTCATTAAACGCAAGAATCTCATCCTCAGCCCCCTCCGTGTTGTTGTTTATAGTTTGGTGTTTATCGGCATGACACTGCTGCGTTCCACAATATTCATAGTTTGCCAACTCGTCATCATTCGTCTCATCCAAGAAATCATATTTGCCATCACTGGCTTGTGCAGCCACTACTTGATTGGTACTCAACGTTGTTGCTGGCGGTGGTGGAGCAGCAGCAGCCACAGGAGTGGCAGAGTTGTTCGTACTACAAACCTGAGATCCCTGCGAAGAAGAAGACATAGTTCCATCTCCACTAAGACCTCTAATATAATCTTCCGCATAGTCATTATCAAAGTTGTAGATGGTATTATCAGCTTGATTGTTCACCTCATTATTGCTTGTAGGCGCTACCGGTGGAGGACATGGTTGTACAGTAGCTGACGATGACGTTGTAGTATTGCTGCTGTTGTTGTTGTTGCTGCTGTTATTACCGCTGCTGCAGTTGTTCCGACTGAGAATATCCATCCCATTTTTACCAGTGTCACGGTGTGATGTAGAAATAGCAGTAGACTGTCGTTGGGCGTTGATAGCATTGGCTTTCTTGATACCAAATGGTTGCAGAATAGTAGATGAGGAAGAAGAAGAAGATCCAATCTTCTTCTCCTTGCCAATATTATTCGAGGTAGAGACCGAATGGGGATTGTTTGATGTTGACGTCGCAGCTACTGCTACTGCTGCTCCAGATGTCGTAGTCGATGCAGCAGTGAATTGAGAACAAGATCCACTACGCTCCCCCCTCGTAGTAGCCTCATCACCACCCTTCTTCTCCTTACTACAAACTTGATCCAACCCTTGCTCAATCTCTTTCAACAAATTTTCCACTCCATCATCATCATCATCATCCCGATCAATTTTCATGTCGATGTTTGCAGCAGTTCCACCACCACTACCACCACCACTACTGCGGCTGATATTCATAAATGTCAATCGACGTCCTTTCAACTGCTCATTCTCATTTGATTGTGTCGATAACGAGTTGCTGTGTCCGTTGTTGTGAATAATGTCATGTAATGCAAACCTAGTCTGACTTGACAATACTCGCTGCTGCTGCTGCTGCTGCTGCTGCGGTTGTGAAGGTCCTCCGGTAGTTTCCATATAATCCGTATTCACATCATGCAATCCCTCTCGACAGATACGACCTCGATCAACCTCCTGCTTGGCGTTGGTTGATAATTTCATTTTATTGTCGGCTGCTGTAGCTGTAGCTGCCTCGTCTTGAATAACATTCTCACTGCTGCTGATGATATCACTTGGATCATTGTCTGCTCTCTCAAGACCACCACCACCACCACCGCCATTATTATTATTAGCAGTAGCATTGCTGCGCCGCCTCCTCTTTCGCTTGACCTTGCTAATAGTCGCCGGAACATCCCCCGAATCCAACAGTACTAATTTATATTTCTGCTTTTTACTTCTCGTGGCTGCTGCTGCTGCTGGAGGAGTGTAATTAGTGTAATTCGAATTCGAATTGTTGCCCGCATCGGCATCGCTCTTGGCGTGTCCTTTCGTATCATTGATGCCGTCGCTACAATCATTATCACTATCATTACTATCACTGTCATCCATGTGTAGCATCATCTCATCCACCTGCTGCGTCATGGTGGGCAACAATTGGGGAGCGCCATTATTGTCCTCTGAATTATTAGCATTAGCATCACGTCGAGTGAATAAATGACGTAAATCAGTGCCGGCGTCGTCTTCCCAAATGATTGGATTGGAGTCTTCCGAGGCGGCGATGGAATGATTGTCATCGTCATCGTTAGTGTCATCATTAGCGTTAGTGTCATCATTATGATTGTGACTATAAGTGATATGATTGGTGTGGAATGATTGAAAGGACGCGCACGTGGTGGAAGATGATTTCTTCAAGTTTGGAGCTCTGTGCGTGATGTGTTGTTGGTCACGGTCTGCTGAGGCTGAGGCGCAGGCAAGCTTTTGTCGGTGACGGTGAGGACTTTGACTTTGCGGCATCTGTGTAGTACGATATATTTTTTGTAATATTATTATGTCGATAGTGATTGCTAATTGTATTATCCGTAATCTATGTATGATATGATGACTCGCCAGGCAAGCAGCAAGCGCATCGTATCATGGGTCATTGGCGTGGGCCTCTTTCTGAAGATCTGCAAAGCGGCATCCACCTTTCAATTTTTGAATCAACACACAACACACTCTAGCAGCTCAAAAATGACCATGGCCGATAATATTATCTTCTCTACTACGCGGCCGTATCAATATCAAGCCGATAAGTGTCGTTTTGGAAAGCTCTCATCGAGGTCTATCGATTCGGCCTATATTCAGCTCAATTGGAGGACTTTTCTCCAATCGATCAGGCTAAAAACGGGTGAAGAAATCGACCAGCAGCTCGGAATCCGGCTCCACAGCCAGATTTTCAGACAAGAAGAGGTCAAAATTTGACCAAACTAAAATACAATATGACCACCTAACCCGTTAGAATCGTCTTTTCAAGCTGCATCGATTAGTACCACTAACCAATATCTATTGAAATCATCAATAAATAACAACCACTGCTCGGCCGAGGCCCTCGCGAAAGAACGACCGCCTTAATCCACCGCATCCAGACAATCGGTACATGTGAATGTGAGATCCAAAAAAGCGACCACGTAGATCATTAATAACACAATAATCACAGCTCAGGGAGGGGTCGCACGATCCGAGCGTAGCCGAGGCCAGTTGATGATGAGGGTAAGGCGAGGGCCCCTGCCCGAGCACCGTTTATTAATGGAAGAAAATTAAATGCGCCGGCCCCTAGTGGTCGTTCTTCAGCGAAGCGTCATTACACACCCGTGCCAACCCATCATGGACGGCACTGATCGGCGAGGGCGAGCGGCAGCGAGGCCGAGCTTTGTTTATTATTTTGATTGCAATGACAATGACGGCATATTATTGAGCGAGTGCGAGCGGCAGCGAGGACGAGCAGTGTTTATTGTGTTTATCGAATCGATAGCGATAGCGCTTGAAATGACGATTCGAATGATACGGTTGTATCATTGTTTGTCGATTCTGGTCAAAATCCGAATGAGAATCTGGAATGTCGATTTTCATTTGGAGCTTGATATTCGAAATATACTATAGGGGTCGATTATTTTATTTAGTTGAGGCAAGAGATTGACAAAGGATCGATATTTCAAGTCGAGAATAGTACTAATCGATAGATAGAGCGCAATAAGAGGATTCGAAATCACCATTCATCGCCTTGATACGATACGACAACTGCAAGACAAGTTATAGCATAGTGGGAAAGGGTTTTATTTAAAGCTGAGTAAGATAATCGCCACTTACATTACATATACTTATTACTATTGCTACTACTACTATCTATTCACTCGATGAATTGGTTGATTGTCATGTACATACTACGATCGCTATTGACGACTGCTGCTGCTGCTGCTGCTGCGGTTGTGAAGGTCCTCCGGTAGTTTCCATATAATCCGTATTCACATCATGCAATCCCTCTCGACAGATACGACCTCGATCAACCTCCTGCTTGGCGTTGGTTGATAATTTCATTTTATTGTCGGCTGCTGTAGCTGTAGCTGCCTCGTCTTGAATAACATTCTCACTGCTGCTGATGATATCACTTGGATCATTGTCTGCTCTCTCAAGACCACCACCACCACCACCGCCATTATTATTATTAGCAGTAGCATTGCTGCGCCGCCTCCTCTTTCGCTTGACCTTGCTAATAGTCGCCGGAACATCCCCCGAATCCAACAGTACTAATTTATATTTCTGCTTTTTACTTCTCGTGGCTGCTGCTGCTGCTGGAGGAGTGTAATTAGTGTAATTCGAATTCGAATTGTTGCCCGCATCGGCATCGCTCTTGGCGTGTCCTTTCGTATCATTGATGCCGTCGCTACAATCATTATCACTATCATTACTATCACTGTCATCCATGTGTAGCATCATCTCATCCACCTGCTGCGTCATGGTGGGCAACAATTGGGGAGCGCCATTATTGTCCTCTGAATTATTAGCATTAGCATCACGTCGAGTGAATAAATGACGTAAATCAGTGCCGGCGTCGTCTTCCCAAATGATTGGATTGGAGTCTTCCGAGGCGGCGATGGAATGATTGTCATCGTCATCGTTAGTGTCATCATTAGCGTTAGTGTCATCATTATGATTGTGACTATAAGTGATATGATTGGTGTGGAATGATTGAAAGGACGCGCACGTGGTGGAAGATGATTTCTTCAAGTTTGGAGCTCTGTGCGTGATGTGTTGTTGGTCACGGTCTGCTGAGGCTGAGGCGCAGGCAAGCTTTTGTCGGTGACGGTGAGGACTTTGACTTTGCGGCATCTGTGTAGTACGATATATTTTTTGTAATATTATTATGTCGATAGTGATTGCTAATTGTATTATCCGTAATCTATGTATGATATGATGACTCGCCAGGCAAGCAGCAAGCGCATCGTATCATGGGTCATTGGCGTGGGCCTCTTTCTGAAGATCTGCAAAGCGGCATCCACCTTTCAATTTTTGAATCAACACACAACACACTCTAGCAGCTCAAAAATGACCATGGCCGATAATATTATCTTCTCTACTACGCGGCCGTATCAATATCAAGCCGATAAGTGTCGTTTTGGAAAGCTCTCATCGAGGTCTATCGATTCGGCCTATATTCAGCTCAATTGGAGGACTTTTCTCCAATCGATCAGGCTAAAAACGGGTGAAGAAATCGACCAGCAGCTCGGAATCCGGCTCCACAGCCAGATTTTCAGACAAGAAGAGGTCAAAATTTGACCAAACTAAAATACAATATGACCACCTAACCCGTTAGAATCGTCTTTTCAAGCTGCATCGATTAGTACCACTAACCAATATCTATTGAAATCATCAATAAATAACAACCACTGCTCGGCCGAGGCCCTCGCGAAAGAACGACCGCCTTAATCCACCGCATCCAGACAATCGGTACATGTGAATGTGAGATCCAAAAAAGCGACCACGTAGATCATTAATAACACAATAATCACAGCTCAGGGAGGGGTCGCACGATCCGAGCGTAGCCGAGGCCAGTTGATGATGAGGGTAAGGCGAGGGCCCCTGCCCGAGCACCGTTTATTAATGGAAGAAAATTAAATGCGCCGGCCCCTAGTGGTCGTTCTTCAGCGAAGCGTCATTACACACCCGTGCCAACCCATCATGGACGGCACTGATCGGCGAGGGCGAGCGGCAGCGAGGCCGAGCTTTGTTTATTATTTTGATTGCAATGACAATGACGGCATATTATTGAGCGAGTGCGAGCGGCAGCGAGGACGAGCAGTGTTTATTGTGTTTATCGAATCGATAGCGATAGCGCTTGAAATGACGATTCGAATGATACGGTTGTATCATTGTTTGTCGATTCTGGTCAAAATCCGAATGAGAATCTGGAATGTCGATTTTCATTTGGAGCTTGATATTCGAAATATACTATAGGGGTCGATTATTTTATTTAGTTGAGGCAAGAGATTGACAAAGGATCGATATTTCAAGTCGAGAATAGTACTAATCGATAGATAGAGCGCAATAAGAGGATTCGAAATCACCATTCATCGCCTTGATACGATACGACAACTGCAAGACAAGTTATAGCATAGTGGGAAAGGGTTTTATTTAAAGCTGAGTAAGATAATCGCCACTTACATTACATATACTTATTACTATTGCTACTACTACTATCTATTCACTCGATGAATTGGTTGATTGTCATGTACATACTACGATCGCTATTGACGACTGCTGCTGCTGCTGCTGCTGCGGTTGTGAAGGTCCTCCGGTAGTTTCCATATAATCCGTATTCACATCATGCAATCCCTCTCGACAGATACGACCTCGATCAACCTCCTGCTTGGCGTTGGTTGATAATTTCATTTTATTGTCGGCTGCTGTAGCTGTAGCTGCCTCGTCTTGAATAACATTCTCACTGCTGCTGATGATATCACTTGGATCATTGTCTGCTCTCTCAAGACCACCACCACCACCACCGCCATTATTATTATTAGCAGTAGCATTGCTGCGCCGCCTCCTCTTTCGCTTGACCTTGCTAATAGTCGCCGGAACATCCCCCGAATCCAACAGTACTAATTTATATTTCTGCTTTTTACTTCTCGTGGCTGCTGCTGCTGCTGGAGGAGTGTAATTAGTGTAATTCGAATTCGAATTGTTGCCCGCATCGGCATCGCTCTTGGCGTGTCCTTTCGTATCATTGATGCCGTCGCTACAATCATTATCACTATCATTACTATCACTGTCATCCATGTGTAGCATCATCTCATCCACCTGCTGCGTCATGGTGGGCAACAATTGGGGAGCGCCATTATTGTCCTCTGAATTATTAGCATTAGCATCACGTCGAGTGAATAAATGACGTAAATCAGTGCCGGCGTCGTCTTCCCAAATGATTGGATTGGAGTCTTCCGAGGCGGCGATGGAATGATTGTCATCGTCATCGTTAGTGTCATCATTAGCGTTAGTGTCATCATTATGATTGTGACTATAAGTGATATGATTGGTGTGGAATGATTGAAAGGACGCGCACGTGGTGGAAGATGATTTCTTCAAGTTTGGAGCTCTGTGCGTGATGTGTTGTTGGTCACGGTCTGCTGAGGCTGAGGCGCAGGCAAGCTTTTGTCGGTGACGGTGAGGACTTTGACTTTGCGGCATCTGTGTAGTACGATATATTTTTTGTAATATTATTATGTCGATAGTGATTGCTAATTGTATTATCCGTAATCTATGTATGATATGATGACTCGCCAGGCAAGCAGCAAGCGCATCGTATCATGGGTCATTGGCGTGGGCCTCTTTCTGAAGATCTGCAAAGCGGCATCCACCTTTCAATTTTTGAATCAACACACAACACACTCTAGCAGCTCAAAAATGACCATGGCCGATAATATTATCTTCTCTACTACGCGGCCGTATCAATATCAAGCCGATAAGTGTCGTTTTGGAAAGCTCTCATCGAGGTCTATCGATTCGGCCTATATTCAGCTCAATTGGAGGACTTTTCTCCAATCGATCAGGCTAAAAACGGGTGAAGAAATCGACCAGCAGCTCGGAATCCGGCTCCACAGCCAGATTTTCAGACAAGAAGAGGTCAAAATTTGACCAAACTAAAATACAATATGACCACCTAACCCGTTAGAATCGTCTTTTCAAGCTGCATCGATTAGTACCACTAACCAATATCTATTGAAATCATCAATAAATAACAACCACTGCTCGGCCGAGGCCCTCGCGAAAGAACGACCGCCTTAATCCACCGCATCCAGACAATCGGTACATGTGAATGTGAGATCCAAAAAAGCGACCACGTAGATCATTAATAACACAATAATCACAGCTCAGGGAGGGGTCGCACGATCCGAGCGTAGCCGAGGCCAGTTGATGATGAGGGTAAGGCGAGGGCCCCTGCCCGAGCACCGTTTATTAATGGAAGAAAATTAAATGCGCCGGCCCCTAGTGGTCGTTCTTCAGCGAAGCGTCATTACACACCCGTGCCAACCCATCATGGACGGCACTGATCGGCGAGGGCGAGCGGCAGCGAGGCCGAGCTTTGTTTATTATTTTGATTGCAATGACAATGACGGCATATTATTGAGCGAGTGCGAGCGGCAGCGAGGACGAGCAGTGTTTATTGTGTTTATCGAATCGATAGCGATAGCGCTTGAAATGACGATTCGAATGATACGGTTGTATCATTGTTTGTCGATTCTGGTCAAAATCCGAATGAGAATCTGGAATGTCGATTTTCATTTGGAGCTTGATATTCGAAATATACTATAGGGGTCGATTATTTTATTTAGTTGAGGCAAGAGATTGACAAAGGATCGATATTTCAAGTCGAGAATAGTACTAATCGATAGATAGAGCGCAATAAGAGGATTCGAAATCACCATTCATCGCCTTGATACGATACGACAACTGCAAGACAAGTTATAGCATAGTGGGAAAGGGTTTTATTTAAAGCTGAGTAAGATAATCGCCACTTACATTACATATACTTATTACTATTGCTACTACTACTATCTATTCACTCGATGAATTGGTTGATTGTCATGTACATACTACGATCGCTATTGACGACTGCTGCTGCTGCTGCTGCTGCGGTTGTGAAGGTCCTCCGGTAGTTTCCATATAATCCGTATTCACATCATGCAATCCCTCTCGACAGATACGACCTCGATCAACCTCCTGCTTGGCGTTGGTTGATAATTTCATTTTATTGTCGGCTGCTGTAGCTGTAGCTGCCTCGTCTTGAATAACATTCTCACTGCTGCTGATGATATCACTTGGATCATTGTCTGCTCTCTCAAGACCACCACCACCACCACCGCCATTATTATTATTAGCAGTAGCATTGCTGCGCCGCCTCCTCTTTCGCTTGACCTTGCTAATAGTCGCCGGAACATCCCCCGAATCCAACAGTACTAATTTATATTTCTGCTTTTTACTTCTCGTGGCTGCTGCTGCTGCTGGAGGAGTGTAATTAGTGTAATTCGAATTCGAATTGTTGCCCGCATCGGCATCGCTCTTGGCGTGTCCTTTCGTATCATTGATGCCGTCGCTACAATCATTATCACTATCATTACTATCACTGTCATCCATGTGTAGCATCATCTCATCCACCTGCTGCGTCATGGTGGGCAACAATTGGGGAGCGCCATTATTGTCCTCTGAATTATTAGCATTAGCATCACGTCGAGTGAATAAATGACGTAAATCAGTGCCGGCGTCGTCTTCCCAAATGATTGGATTGGAGTCTTCCGAGGCGGCGATGGAATGATTGTCATCGTCATCGTTAGTGTCATCATTAGCGTTAGTGTCATCATTATGATTGTGACTATAAGTGATATGATTGGTGTGGAATGATTGAAAGGACGCGCACGTGGTGGAAGATGATTTCTTCAAGTTTGGAGCTCTGTGCGTGATGTGTTGTTGGTCACGGTCTGCTGAGGCTGAGGCGCAGGCAAGCTTTTGTCGGTGACGGTGAGGACTTTGACTTTGCGGCATCTGTGTAGTACGATATATTTTTTGTAATATTATTATGTCGATAGTGATTGCTAATTGTATTATCCGTAATCTATGTATGATATGATGACTCGCCAGGCAAGCAGCAAGCGCATCGTATCATGGGTCATTGGCGTGGGCCTCTTTCTGAAGATCTGCAAAGCGGCATCCACCTTTCAATTTTTGAATCAACACACAACACACTCTAGCAGCTCAAAAATGACCATGGCCGATAATATTATCTTCTCTACTACGCGGCCGTATCAATATCAAGCCGATAAGTGTCGTTTTGGAAAGCTCTCATCGAGGTCTATCGATTCGGCCTATATTCAGCTCAATTGGAGGACTTTTCTCCAATCGATCAGGCTAAAAACGGGTGAAGAAATCGACCAGCAGCTCGGAATCCGGCTCCACAGCCAGATTTTCAGACAAGAAGAGGTCAAAATTTGACCAAACTAAAATACAATATGACCACCTAACCCGTTAGAATCGTCTTTTCAAGCTGCATCGATTAGTACCACTAACCAATATCTATTGAAATCATCAATAAATAACAACCACTGCTCGGCCGAGGCCCTCGCGAAAGAACGACCGCCTTAATCCACCGCATCCAGACAATCGGTACATGTGAATGTGAGATCCAAAAAAGCGACCACGTAGATCATTAATAACACAATAATCACAGCTCAGGGAGGGGTCGCACGATCCGAGCGTAGCCGAGGCCAGTTGATGATGAGGGTAAGGCGAGGGCCCCTGCCCGAGCACCGTTTATTAATGGAAGAAAATTAAATGCGCCGGCCCCTAGTGGTCGTTCTTCAGCGAAGCGTCATTACACACCCGTGCCAACCCATCATGGACGGCACTGATCGGCGAGGGCGAGCGGCAGCGAGGCCGAGCTTTGTTTATTATTTTGATTGCAATGACAATGACGGCATATTATTGAGCGAGTGCGAGCGGCAGCGAGGACGAGCAGTGTTTATTGTGTTTATCGAATCGATAGCGATAGCGCTTGAAATGACGATTCGAATGATACGGTTGTATCATTGTTTGTCGATTCTGGTCAAAATCCGAATGAGAATCTGGAATGTCGATTTTCATTTGGAGCTTGATATTCGAAATATACTATAGGGGTCGATTATTTTATTTAGTTGAGGCAAGAGATTGACAAAGGATCGATATTTCAAGTCGAGAATAGTACTAATCGATAGATAGAGCGCAATAAGAGGATTCGAAATCACCATTCATCGCCTTGATACGATACGACAACTGCAAGACAAGTTATAGCATAGTGGGAAAGGGTTTTATTTAAAGCTGAGTAAGATAATCGCCACTTACATTACATATACTTATTACTATTGCTACTACTACTATCTATTCACTCGATGAATTGGTTGATTGTCATGTACATACTACGATCGCTATTGACGACTGCTGCTGCTGCTGCTGCTGCGGTTGTGAAGGTCCTCCGGTAGTTTCCATATAATCCGTATTCACATCATGCAATCCCTCTCGACAGATACGACCTCGATCAACCTCCTGCTTGGCGTTGGTTGATAATTTCATTTTATTGTCGGCTGCTGTAGCTGTAGCTGCCTCGTCTTGAATAACATTCTCACTGCTGCTGATGATATCACTTGGATCATTGTCTGCTCTCTCAAGACCACCACCACCACCACCGCCATTATTATTATTAGCAGTAGCATTGCTGCGCCGCCTCCTCTTTCGCTTGACCTTGCTAATAGTCGCCGGAACATCCCCCGAATCCAACAGTACTAATTTATATTTCTGCTTTTTACTTCTCGTGGCTGCTGCTGCTGCTGGAGGAGTGTAATTAGTGTAATTCGAATTCGAATTGTTGCCCGCATCGGCATCGCTCTTGGCGTGTCCTTTCGTATCATTGATGCCGTCGCTACAATCATTATCACTATCATTACTATCACTGTCATCCATGTGTAGCATCATCTCATCCACCTGCTGCGTCATGGTGGGCAACAATTGGGGAGCGCCATTATTGTCCTCTGAATTATTAGCATTAGCATCACGTCGAGTGAATAAATGACGTAAATCAGTGCCGGCGTCGTCTTCCCAAATGATTGGATTGGAGTCTTCCGAGGCGGCGATGGAATGATTGTCATCGTCATCGTTAGTGTCATCATTAGCGTTAGTGTCATCATTATGATTGTGACTATAAGTGATATGATTGGTGTGGAATGATTGAAAGGACGCGCACGTGGTGGAAGATGATTTCTTCAAGTTTGGAGCTCTGTGCGTGATGTGTTGTTGGTCACGGTCTGCTGAGGCTGAGGCGCAGGCAAGCTTTTGTCGGTGACGGTGAGGACTTTGACTTTGCGGCATCTGTGTAGTACGATATATTTTTTGTAATATTATTATGTCGATAGTGATTGCTAATTGTATTATCCGTAATCTATGTATGATATGATGACTCGCCAGGCAAGCAGCAAGCGCATCGTATCATGGGTCATTGGCGTGGGCCTCTTTCTGAAGATCTGCAAAGCGGCATCCACCTTTCAATTTTTGAATCAACACACAACACACTCTAGCAGCTCAAAAATGACCATGGCCGATAATA
This sequence comes from Skeletonema tropicum, assembly GCA_037178625.1. NCBI lineage: Eukaryota > Bacillariophyta > Thalassiosirophyceae > Thalassiosirales > Thalassiosiraceae > Skeletonema > Skeletonema tropicum. Next base: position 1,421,810 of record CM074148.1, read on the forward strand.
TTATCTTCTCTACTACGCGGCCGTATCAATATCAAGCCGATAAGTGTCGTTTTGGAAAGCTCTCATCGAGGTCTATCGATTCGGCCTATATTCAGCTCAATTGGAGGACTTTTCTCCAATCGATCAGGCTAAAAACGGGTGAAGAAATCGACCAGCAGCTCGGAATCCGGCTCCACAGCCAGATTTTCAGACAAGAAGAGGTCAAAATTTGACCAAACTAAAATACAATATGACCACCTAACCCGTTAGAATCGTCTTTTCAAGCTGCATCGATTAGTACCACTAACCAATATCTATTGAAATCATCAATAAATAACAACCACTGCTCGGCCGAGGCCCTCGCGAAAGAACGACCGCCTTAATCCACCGCATCCAGACAATCGGTACATGTGAATGTGAGATCCAAAAAAGCGACCACGTAGATCATTAATAACACAATAATCACAGCTCAGGGAGGGGTCGCACGATCCGAGCGTAGCCGAGGCCAGTTGATGATGAGGGTAAGGCGAGGGCCCCTGCCCGAGCACCGTTTATTAATGGAAGAAAATTAAATGCGCCGGCCCCTAGTGGTCGTTCTTCAGCGAAGCGTCATTACACACCCGTGCCAACCCATCATGGACGGCACTGATCGGCGAGGGCGAGCGGCAGCGAGGCCGAGCTTTGTTTATTATTTTGATTGCAATGACAATGACGGCATATTATTGAGCGAGTGCGAGCGGCAGCGAGGACGAGCAGTGTTTATTGTGTTTATCGAATCGATAGCGATAGCGCTTGAAATGACGATTCGAATGATACGGTTGTATCATTGTTTGTCGATTCTGGTCAAAATCCGAATGAGAATCTGGAATGTCGATTTTCATTTGGAGCTTGATATTCGAAATATACTATAGGGGTCGATTATTTTATTTAGTTGAGGCAAGAGATTGACAAAGGATCGATATTTCAAGTCGAGAATAGTACTAATCGATAGATAGAGCGCAATAAGAGGATTCGAAATCACCATTCATCGCCTTGATACGATACGACAACTGCAAGACAAGTTATAGCATAGTGGGAAAGGGTTTTATTTAAAGCTGAGTAAGATAATCGCCACTTACATTACATATACTTATTACTATTGCTACTACTACTATCTATTCACTCGATGAATTGGTTGATTGTCATGTACATACTACGATCGCTATTGACGACTGCTGCTGCTGCTGCTGCTGCGGTTGTGAAGGTCCTCCGGTAGTTTCCATATAATCCGTATTCACATCATGCAATCCCTCTCGACAGATACGACCTCGATCAACCTCCTGCTTGGCGTTGGTTGATAATTTCATTTTATTGTCGGCTGCTGTAGCTGTAGCTGCCTCGTCTTGAATAACATTCTCACTGCTGCTGATGATATCACTTGGATCATTGTCTGCTCTCTCAAGACCACCACCACCACCACCGCCATTATTATTATTAGCAGTAGCATTGCTGCGCCGCCTCCTCTTTCGCTTGACCTTGCTAATAGTCGCCGGAACATCCCCCGAATCCAACAGTACTAATTTATATTTCTGCTTTTTACTTCTCGTGGCTGCTGCTGCTGCTGGAGGAGTGTAATTAGTGTAATTCGAATTCGAATTGTTGCCCGCATCGGCATCGCTCTTGGCGTGTCCTTTCGTATCATTGATGCCGTCGCTACAATCATTATCACTATCATTACTATCACTGTCATCCATGTGTAGCATCATCTCATCCACCTGCTGCGTCATGGTGGGCAACAATTGGGGAGCGCCATTATTGTCCTCTGAATTATTAGCATTAGCATCACGTCGAGTGAATAAATGACGTAAATCAGTGCCGGCGTCGTCTTCCCAAATGATTGGATTGGAGTCTTCCGAGGCGGCGATGGAATGATTGTCATCGTCATCGTTAGTGTCATCATTAGCGTTAGTGTCATCATTATGATTGTGACTATAAGTGATATGATTGGTGTGGAATGATTGAAAGGACGCGCACGTGGTGGAAGATGATTTCTTCAAGTTTGGAGCTCTGTGCGTGATGTGTTGTTGGTCACGGTCTGCTGAGGCTGAGGCGCAGGCAAGCTTTTGTCGGTGACGGTGAGGACTTTGACTTTGCGGCATCTGTGTAGTACGATATATTTTTTGTAATCCAAGCTTCGACAAAGCTTAGAGTTATTGCGGAAATCTGACGAGCTCTAGCGTAGATAGCGTGGGCGCGTGGCGCGTCAGTATGTAACGTTTCTGTACGTGGGCAGTACATGGGTAGGAATCAGCTAGCCAGATTTTTTGTACATAGAGGGTTATGTTCCCCACCAAAGAGGCCTCATTCTCGCTTTTTGGTTAGTTCAAACTTTGGATAATGTGAGAATAGACTGGGGCAAATACAAAAACTGTGGGGTGAAATTTGTGTTGAGCATAATTTTAACACCTTTCTCTTCCGCACTCTATAGTTTATATAATTATATCCCTTAGGATATTTTGTTTGCCGAGTCTTAATTGGGTTGGCGTTAGGGGGGCTTGCGCTCTTCGACTCCAAGAAGGTAGCAGCTGTTCGGCCCCTCAAATTGAAATATCCTGGATAATTTTTTTTCACTGTAGATTAGGCGGGGACAATTTAATCTATTTTATTTTAATTCTGTGTATGGCCAGTGCCAAACCACAGTCATAGCTGTCTCATCTCCTTGACTCGGATTTGAGCTCAGCTCGCTCTCAGCTTTTCACATCTGTACCCCATTTGTTCACAGCACAAATATTCGCTGAGAACGAGCATCCTGGCTAGGCTGACCCTGCACTTACTTTAAGATTTCCGTTAATTTTTTTTTAGGCTGACCCTGCACTTAGCCATAGAAGTACGCATTCGGTGAAGTAGCGTGCGCCTTATGCGTCATTTCCTTGATGTATGTTACCTCTTTATCCAATAGAGCCCCTGCCTTTGGACGTCTAACCCCTTTCCTACGAAAGTAATGAGAAAGAATTCATAGAGAAATAAAGAAGAAGCTGCTTAGCAGAATATGACAGAAAACAAGTTCTTAATACCGCTCTTATTTTCATTTGTGCAGAAAGAGTACGATATTTCGTGCAGCAAAGAATAGAAGCACGAACCGTGGCTTGAGTCACTTTTCTGTACGTGGGCTGTACCTGTTCGCGAGGTTCTTTCTTTCTTTCTTTCTTGCGTTTTCGCAAAATTGATAACATTGAGAAAGCTTCTATGAATTCCAACCGTATGTGGTGTCACTCTAGAGTGAGTGAGCGAGCAGAGTCAGGAATAGTCCGGTCTATTCCGCTGCTGAACATCTTCAATTTCAGAACACTTCTTGTTCTTTGGACACAAAAAACAAAATCTCCATGGCTAAGTACGCACACCCATTGCGCACCTGTCATCTCCACCAAACGCTCTGTGCTAAGTACCTATGTCTCAAGCGAAACTTCATCATCATTCAAACAAGCGATTTTGTTACAGCTCCTCTTCTCCATCAAGTAAGAAAGCAAGATTAGGAGGCGGAAAGAGTATTGAGTCACTTAGGATCCTTAGCGCGCGTGGGTCCAGCCCAACCGCCGATCACGCCAGCCCCCCAAGCGGTGTTGTGGAGGCGGAGGCCACTCTTACTTTACCTGATCATTCTGATCTATCTCCTCCAATTTCACCTAATGTTGTTTCTATCGATGATTCGCTCGATGATGAGTTCCTCCAAGGCCTCCCTGTCTCTCTTTTGGATCAAACACATGATGGTGCTGGTTTAGATCCATTAATTGATGTTATTGCTGCTTTTTTTGCAGAAAATACTGAGAGCAAAGAGGACATCACATCAGCACGTCAAGTTTGCTCTATTGATACCAGCTTGCGCACAAAAGTGGCTGTTCACAACATGTTGGCTTTTTTTGTGAAGCATTCTCATGGCCTGCTGGTTTGTAATTGTAATCTCTTTTGTCAACGTGGGAAAGATATCTGCCGCAAGTGTATAGGATCAACAAGTAGTGATGGGAATATCGAAGATTCAGAAAATGAAGCACTTGCTGTTAGTGAAGATGCCTCCACTATTAGTCCAGATACCTCCACTATTAGTCCAGAGAGTGTGCAAAGAATGGTGAATTCTGATGCTTACCATGACTTGTTGGAGTGGCCCTGCTCATCACCAATGAAAGGAAATGGCGAGGCAAATGACACGGCATTTGCAAGATTTGACATTGTGAATGACTTATGGCCAAAGCCGACCTTCAACTTCAACAACATAACACAGTGTGACAGAGATTTGCAGCTTCCATCTATCCCCGTCATCGTACATATTATGATGAGAGCATTGAAATATGAAATGGAGGGTGATGCCCCCTTGAGAGATTTAATCTGCACCATGATTCTCTCAGAGAAATTACCAAGGCAAAGCAAATTCTTTTTTTCTCATCGCATGTGGAGAGATAAGTTGATTTCGATTGGCTATGAGCGCGATGATGATTTGGAGAAGATCATTATGGATGCATCCTTGATATTGAGATCTTCTTTGTTTCTTTTGGATCTTTTTGCTTACGCTGAAGCATTTGATATGTCGGATGTTGTAGCAAATTTCTTCCTTACGGATAAGGGATGTATTGGCAGTGAAGGTGCTGAGTTGGTATATCAGTTTGCGTCGTTAGGCTATTCTGTTGAATTCCTCGCAAAGACATTAGCGACAGCATTTGAAGATTGCTCTGTTTCAACGAAAGGTCTTCGAATTCGATGCACCGTATCAGACACGTTGGTCAAGAAATGCATGGCTGGGCCAATCATGAAATCTCTTTTGGAATGCTTGCCGTTAGTGGGTTTATATCCTGAGCTGGGCAATGTAAGTGAGCTCCCACATGTACAGGAATTCTCTGCCTGCTTGAATTCAGCTTTGAGCCTGAATCTGAATGAGGACAAAAAGAAGAGAAAAAATTTGGTATCGTCCTATCTTGACTCAATGCTGGGCAATCTTGCTTGTACTTCTGAAGTGATTGATGCCATGCTCACCAGCAATGACTGTGTGAGAGTGTTGCCATTATTCTTGATGGCATTCTCGTGCCACTTATCCAAAACAGCTTTGAAAAGCTGCTCAGCATTTGATGTAGCCTTGCTTGGTGGTAAGATTAGCAAAGAACAATCAGCAGGTGTTCGGCTTGTGGAGCGCAGAAATGGTGATGGTGACTCGATAATGATAATGGACCCTTCCTTTGAACACTTTCGCTTGAGGCAATCAATGGAGTATGAAACAGATCTATCAAAAGTGTTGCTGCACTGTTTCAAGATGAGCGACATGGCTAGCCTTTTCAGTCTCCCTCAAATGGAAAGAAAGATCAACTTCGATATCCGTCCGTTCAGCTTGAATTTCAACAAGGCCGAAGATGTTACTCGTGAGGTAGAGGCAATGATGATGAAGGTTGCTTCAAACCCAGCCCCTTATATTTCCAACAGACGCTTTACAGAAACTCTTATGAAGCTCTCGGAGTTTGCAGTTCAAGTTATCTCATCCTCTGGGGTTGATGGAGTAACAACAGCTGATGATACAGCATGCATGGTTGCTAATTCTCAGTTGACCAACATTCAATATCCAATCCTCTAATAGACAGCTAATGTCGCCCCTTCAGAGAGGGCCCACCTTATGTACTTTAAAATTTATGTTATATATATCATTCCTGAAATTAGGCGATCCTAAATGTCTGCGTCGCGTCACGAATTAGCAAGGCGTTTCAACCTCTGGGAAATAATAGCTACTGCAGCACATGTTTGTTATCACTTAGCGTAGATAATGTCGCCTCTTGAGGGCCCACCAGACGTACTTTAAAATTTCTGTTACATATATATATATAGCAAGGCGTTTCAACCCCAGTAGGGCTATTCCCTGGAATAGCACTTCCTATTCCAAGAAACCAACATCTGAATAGCACTTCCTATTCCAAGAAACATCTCACACAGCTCGCTCACACTTCTCATAAATTATACAAGCTGACTGGGACTAGTCAGTCCAAAAGGATATGAAATATCCGAAGCAAGGCCAAGTTACACAACCTCACACACACACACACACACACACACACACACACACACACACACACACACACACACACACACACACACACACAAATGGCTTTGATTCAATACAAGGGAGGCGTGTACAATGGCTCAGTCAAATCAGTCAAGAAGAAAGGAGGTAAAAAACTTAAAGCAAAGAAAGCCATCAAGCAAATGATCCCGCATGGGAGAGGCACTTTTACTTTTCACAACGAGATTAAATATGTAGGTGAATTTAAAAATGGTGTCGAACATGGAGATGGGACAATAACGTGGTCCGATGGCACCACTTTCAGTGGCAGCTTTCAACATGGTAGGCCAGAAGCTAAATTGCTCAAAGCCTTCCATGAGTGTTTTGCGCTGAAGGATAAAGTATCGGTTCAGCAAGATTTGATTAATGATTGTTTGGATGATCTTGACCTAGAAAAAGAGAAGAGCATGGCAATCGCTTTATGCCTTGATAAATCTCAAGAGCGGTTGGAAATGCTGTATAATCTGGCACGTTGTCATGGTGCCGACGTTACCCAATTGAATGCTATTCGTTTTGGATAGCCAGTAAGAAATGTGTCTTTAATTTCATGTGTATAATTGGATTGGGTGGGAACTATGGCGCATTCGGCATATGAAAGTCACACACCATATCCATACGAGCGGCGGGGGCTACAAGGCCGGAGAGACGCACAAATTATGAAACATGCCGTTTACTGCATTAATTTCTTTGACAGAAAATCATTTATGTGTGGAGATCAAATGTTAATATGATATTATAGATGATTTTTCCAAAAGGATATGTTTCAAACCCAGTTCAAACCCTGACGTTGCCATAGAGCCATTGATAGGATGTAGGAGGTTGGTTGTCATGGTGGGGTGTCTTTCCCAGATCCCGTGAAGCCAGACACCCATCCTTTTACAAAAAAAAATTGGCGAGGGACACTTTCCACACCAGAAAGCAGAAAGCAAGCAACACGCACACAACTCACCGTTCCTACTCCCTATGTACTACATCATAACGCAGAACCTATATTAGAAAGTAGGACATCCCTACCAAGTGGCTGGGAAGCAGGGAGAAAACAAGCGATAGCCTATATTCTCAGGGCTATATTTAGCATAATGAACACAACATCTACTCAGTCATTTGTCCCAGAGGACGCCCCAAAAATTTGCACTTACGTGTTCAAAATTCTAGAAGATGGCGAACATGAAGACAATGCAGATGTAATGCGAAATAATATCCAATCTCTTCTTGGGTCTGATCATGAAGTGATCTCACTCAGTAAAATGAGATTTAGCCCACTCTGCACTGATGATTCCTCTGTTTTTCAACATGTAATAAAGGTGAAGACAAATTCTCCGACACATGTTGCAACAAAGTTTATGGGTAATAATTGGGTGAGAGAGGATCACATCCTTTTTAAAGCTAGCAGTCCACTAGTCCCCATCAACAACTCTGAGAATAACAATACGTAATATGGCAGTGTTGACGGCGCTCTCTGATGTTGCTCATCGACTTGTCAGTTTGTGGAATAGGGTGACGTATTCATCGTGGAATAGGCCGGCGTATTCATTGTGGAATAGGCCGGCGTATTCTTAGTGTGGAAAAAGAGAGCTCCTCGCATAGCTCATAAATTATAAAAAGCCAAACCATACTCTTCGATAACAAAGATCTCCTCCCTCCTCACATTATCATTTAGTATGGGCAAGACACCCAAGAAAAAAACCAAGACTACCACTGCCACTCCCATCTCTCCAACAGTGAAGAAATGGAAGTGGACAATCCCATCCTGTCGTTTCATCTAATGGATCCAAGATGAGAGAGATGAATTTGGACCTTGTCAAAACTCAAGTGGATGGTGTTTATATCGGGTTTTGCACCAAGGCTTGGGCACCTGAAGAATCAGCCTACTTGTTTCCTATGGAAAAGGGTCTAAATGACACAGAAGATGGTGGAGTTCTTGCCAAAGAATGGAAATATGTATTCTCATTCTTGCCTCGCAGAGATACTGACATTGATGATGGTATTACTCCTATGAAAACAAAAAAAGGATCCAAATGGGACTGGAAAGTTGTGCTCCTCCTTATTGATGAAGCGGATACTTCTGTTGAGAAAGCAGGACGCCACAATAATATAACAGAAATTTTAAAGTACGTCTGATTAGCCCTCTAGGGGCGAAATTATGACTAACCAACATGTGTGCTGTGTCGGTAGCATTGATAGTGCTCTATACTGCCTCCACAACTGTTTCTCAGATCGCACTCCAAGCCAGAAGACCTAAATAGTCTCCTGGCCAGGATTAGTTCAACCATACGGTTGTTTACGTCGTCGATTTCTCGAGTTCATTGAGGGCTGCGTCTATTATCGGCTGTCCCTCCTCACGATACAATACTACTCTATTTGCGTGTTCCTCGGCTTCATCAGCCACACGTTGCCGCTGAGGTGGCGGTAATGGTGGGCCAAATTCATTGAAGTAGAACGATAAAGTTCGTTGACTTTTCTTCCGCTGTTCTGCTCGCATCTCGACCGCTTGCCTGCCTATCTTGAGGTGATGCACCCACATTCGCCTAGTAGCCAAATCCATATTGCTTATTTCGTCAATACTATGATTTGCCCACCGTTGGTGAAAGCCTGGCGGCATCTCCTCTCGATGTTGACTGTACCATACCAATTGCTCTGCTAAATGTGCACTCTCTATTTGCTTGTCAAATGACTGAGTTCCATGAGCTAGTCTGTTTCGCTCATGCCACTGCGGTAGTGCAACTTCATACCAGATCAATTTTTGGAGTTGATAAAACTGCTGGTGGGCGTCCCCATGATGAGTACTCTCCAATGCTTGATACCATTCTTTTACCAGATATCCTCTGAAGAAGTCATCCCACCCGAGGTCACGTTGTGCTTCCAGTGCTTCCTGGATCCTCGGGTCTTCTGATGTGGTTCGAATCTCGCCCCCGTTTGCATATTGTTCTACCAAGTCTGCCACTCTGAGTAGTATTTTTCGTGATATTTTCCGGAGTCCTTTCTTCCGGAGTGCCGCTATAATTGCAGCACGTTTCGCAGCCATATCCGGGTGGGAACATTGAAACACGTGTGCTATTGTTTCGTCATCACACTGCCGACAGTTCGGACACTGCGATACTTGCGTTTCATGTTGCTTCACGTGATTCACTGGGAGGAGGCCATGCATTAGTTTGCAGGTAAATCGCTGCTGGCTAAGGGTACTTTTCCGTCTCACTTCCCCTATCGTCATCCAATACACATTGTCATATTGCTCGTCCGTCCATCCGTGTCTTCGCTTGATATATTTCCGGAGGATTGGTTCACGACGCGCTTTGTTGACGTGGCTTCGCATCCCAGCTGTGATCCACTTATTCCCTATTCGTAAAACTGCTTTTGATCCCTCATACGGCATCTGTAATATTTCTTGCTCAGGTGGTAATTGGATGGGATTCTCAATGGCTGCTGCCGTTGTTTCTCCCGCTAATTCGTCGCACGCAATGTTGATCATAGCGTTGTCATCCAATCCATCCAAGTCTTTCTCTTTTCCCAATGCGCTTTCCGTGGTTTCTAATGAATCGCAGTCACTTTCGTCCGGTTCCGTCTTCTTTTTGGCCGTATCTTGGTGTCCCCGGACGTGCTGACTAATTACTCCAAATGGTAACTTCTGCCGTAGATGCTGTATTGCCATCAAAAGATCTCCTTCAGGTTGTATTGTGTCCCGTCCTGTCTTCATTGGCCGATTACTCGTAAAAGCACCTGACTCATTATCAAACCATTGAGTAATATCGTCGTCTGGCCCCAATTCTATGCCAAGATATTGTATGTGATACAGCGCTCGATACAACCCTTCCAATTCAGCTCGGTACGAGTTTACTGAGCTGACGTTTGTCATCAAAAAACATGCCTTGACATACTCGTTTTGATTAGTTGGGATAATCCATGCTGCCGCTGCCACATTGTGCACTCGAAGGACAGAACCATCACTACCTGTCTTCTTTGGCTTCATTTCCGTGCCTGGTAGGTGTGTATTTTCGGTCACGTATCCCGGAGGCTTAGCTTCCTGCTGTTGCTGTTGTGCCATCTGATACGGACGGCGAGTCCATACACCCTCATCTACCTCTGCCATTTTCATCGGATAACACTCTAGCGGTATAGCGTTGACGTCACATTCATATTTGTAGAACCCACTTTGCACTGGTTGTTCTGTTAGCTTCTGAATAAAGCTTTCACCGGTGGCTGTCTCTCCTCGTTTGTAGATCACCCCCTTACCTCGGTAGCAGTCATACCATGTGTTCCGTTTCACCGGAAACCACTTTCCAAGTGGTATGTCAAGTTCCATTGAATTGGTGTGGTGGTGGCGACTATCCAATCTATTGCAGAATGTTTCTCGTATACACCTACGAAACAAGGAGAACCACTTCTTCGGAGGGCATGGAGTTTGCGGCCATCTCCAATCAGATCCTGCTACAAAATTGCCCCCCAGCGTTGTATTTCCAATATATTCTCCATTCTCAACCACTAGGTCTGCTAATGTGATCACTCGCATATAGATACGGACTGCATTGAGCTTTCTCAATATCGATGGCTTTATTTTCCGTCGAATAAATGCTTCCATAATTGATTGATCGCCTTCCCTCTGCAGTGCTGGGATTGTGGCATCTTCCATCCATATCGTAGCATCTATCTCAGCTAATCGATTTTTCAAGCTCACTAGTAGTCCATTGTCCATATATGTCAGCCTTTCTTTGTACTCAAACAATGGTGTTATCAGGCCTGACTGCAGTTGCAATTCATCCAATGTGAAGAGAAAATCCTCCGCCAATGTCTTCCCATTTCTAAGCTGCTTGACAACATACTCTGACTGCAATTCAGTTTGCCTCGAATACATGTCTGGGATTTCCATCCCTCCTTGCTCCATAGGACCTCGGAGCACTGCGTCTGGTGAGTTCCTATTAAAGTGCATATATGGGAGGAAGTTGTGCCGTACGATTGTATCCATCTTTTTGCATTGTTTCTTACTGAAGGACGTCAAGTGAAGGACGTAATCCAATGTTGGCATCAATCGTTGGTAGAGTAGTTGCTTCGTCTCACTTGCTGTCAGGAATCCCAAAGACGTAGACTTGGAAATTCTCCTCAATTTCTCCATGATGACCTCGTACTCTTGCTTCTGGTTCCCATCGGGGCACAAGTGGTATCCCAACCCTTTATTCGGTTGATTTGGTGACTTAAACTGTATCACTGACTTGGCACCTTTATGATCCTCCAGGAGGATTGTTTCATCTATTGCCATGATTGGTTTTAGTTCCCCTCGTACCACTTGCCACGCTAATGCCTGCCACGCACATTTGTGGTAGGCAAGTGATTGGCCTGAATATCGTACGACCTCATTCCACATCGTAGAGCTCAATTTCATCCTTTCGATCAGTTCATCCAGCGGTCGTTCACTGCCGTAATCTGCAGAGACATTTCCGTCATTATCATCAACGTAGCTTACGTTATGACGCTTCATCATCCGTTCCCCGAAACAACCATGTAATTCCAGTCCCGGTGCCAATTCTGCGTGCGTTTTCAGGATCCCACTACTACATGCCGTGAACAGCGCCGGATTGTCTGCTTTTCCTTGGATCTCTCCTGAAATCTGATAATCCCCTGGTTCTTCTGAGTATATATCATTCGATACCCCGAGCCCAGTTCTCACATTGCGTTTCATTCCGCGTAGTGCTTCCGCTCTTGCTCTCAGGATCCCGTCACTGAAGTTCCTTTTCGCCATTTCTATGTTCGACAATGACGGCTGCATTCGATCATAGCACGCTATACAGTCATAATACAGCATGCCTATTGTTGATTTCTTTGCTCGTGCCGCTTCGAATGTCAACAATTTGATCATAGCTGCATCAATTGAGTTTCTATCTTTCCGAGATCCCCACTGTTCATCTGACAGCTCCCCGGTAGACTCCATCTTTTTTGAAAACTCTCTTGCAAAAAATTTCAGTGCCGTGTTGAAATCAGCCTCTAATAACCCTATGATTCGGAGTTGGTTTATCTGCCGGTTACCTTTTTTCTTTTCCAGCATTACATCCGTCATACTCTTCCATCGTTCAGGGGCGAAACCATATATAAACGGCAGGCTAATCATTATCGACAACCAATCTGCAAACTCATTGTCAGCTACCATAGCTTTCCACACCGTATAATGTAGGTCTCCGTTAGAAGCAGTCTTTTCTTTGGCGTTTCGGAATGCCTCTTGCAGTTGAGCAGAAGTTATTGAGCCCACGGTTTCCTCCATTGCTACTTCTTTTTCTGTTTGTTTGAGTTGACTCATCCACGCTGCTAGAGTATCACTAATCTCCATTTCTTCGTTCGTGGTTGGGTCTAACACTCGATAATTTCCTTCGAGTATTTGCTTCACCTCCTCCGTTCCCTCAGCACTTATCAATTGCTGTACTGGGGGTTGAGTCGATGGCCCCCCTTCCATTGCTACCTGTTGCAAATGCCGTTTGTTCCGCTGTAGTATTCTACCTTCGATAGCCGTTTGGGATGTAATTGCCTCCCATTGGAACGGTGATTTGTCAATTATCTCATCTATCTTCAGTGACCCATTTTCTCGGACAATTACTTTGACGGGATATGCATTCTTATCCGGTACCTTCAATGAATGGTGGGCATAGAATTCTTTTTCCATGATTGGTTTTCCTTGAGACGTTTGTTGTATGACTGCATGCGTTTCAAATACTCCTTTATCATAATGGTACAATTCTTCCATGTCTTCAGAGTACATCCACTCATGGCTCGGGACGTCTATGCGATCAAGTCCAACACGTTGCCCTTTTGTGAGGATACTAAGCTTCCGATTCGTTGATGCTGCTCTTGTCGTTCGTATCATTGCGTTCATTTTAGCTTCCCAGTCTCCGCCATCTTTTCTTGCTGATGATTGAGCTTGAACTTCGAGCCATCCAATCCTCTTTTCTGCACAATCCTTCTGGATTTCCCATAGCACTTTACGTGCTTCCCTGACCTTTACTTTCAAATCTTTAACTTTCATCTGCTCGTAATTACTCGTCAGATCATATCCAAGTCTTGCTGCAAGTTTGGTCAGTCCTATACTTGGGGGTGCTCGCCTACGCTGGCAGTCCAACATTGCCTTATACAGCAGTACTTTCTGCCCTGCCAACGTCAGTTCCGGACTGCGAAAGTACCCATATCGGCGACGTGATGTCTTTTTCAGAGTTGCCCTGATGATATCAGTATATTCCTTATCCAATGCGTTATATGCACGCTTCGCCTCCGTCGTACATCCTTCCTCATGGAACTTCGCAACTAGGATGGGGACTTTAAGTTGAATGTTCTTGTCCTCCATCCCTTTTCTTAGCTCGTCCATGAACTTCTCCACCTTATCTTCTTGATGTAGGGTGAATTGCCTATTGATTGCATTTGGGGGGCGATTTATAAGGCCTCTGAACAACAATTTCTCATCAAAGTCAACCCACGCCATTGAATGATCGGAGTGCACAGCCTCGTGAGACCCTAGGTACCCAATATGTCGTATCGCATGCTGAAGGCCTGCATCCATGAGGATGTAATCAAGTCTTTTCGTTCCTCTATTGTAAGTCCGTGGCATTTCCTCGAACTTCCTATAGAATGGGTCCTCCAGAACTGCATTTTGTTGAAACTCTCTAAACTCCTTATCCGAGAATGTACTTCCATTTGCATCCATCATTACTATTGGTCTATATCCCTTCGATCTTTTCTCTTCAATCAGCTTGGTGAGGTCGTTGAGGATTTGCTTCCTCGGCCGAGGGTTAACTACTCCATCTTTCATCATTGCAGACTGTTGATGAGTGTATGCTGTGTTTGGCCCTGCATTTGAGGATTGACATACTCTATACGCCGTTATGACAACTATCCCTTCATCCCGGCTTCCTTGGAGAATATGCCACGCAAATCTTCCATACTTGTCAGACCCTTGATGCCGAACTCGTCCCGTCACGTGGCCTGTAATAGTTTGTAGGACTCCTCCTGGCTGATATTTGATTCGATGGTCTATTGGTGGCAATGACGCATACTGAGTGTTAGCCATATTCTGAAACATTCGTCTCATATTCATATCAAAAATTCCTTTATTATTCGATGTCCATGGGCGGTTCGTTTCTACGTATCCGCATATATCAATCCCAAGGTCATGGACTACCTCTATCTCGTTTGGTAGAGTATTGGTCCTCAGGACTTTGATGGAGTTAATATTTTGAAACCCGAATCTTACTACTCCATCTTCATTTTGTCTAAGTTGTATTGTGTCTCCACTCGCTTCTAAATTTTGCACTGGTCGTATTACGTCTTGAGTTCCTCTACTCATCTCGTTTGTTTGGATCTTCTAACTTTGATCGATCAGTGCGTGAATTGATAGGTGCGGTGGTTCCATTTCTTAGACTTTCTGGTGGTGGTTTCGCCGAATTGTGAGGGCCTCCTTCGGTTCCTTTATCCGGCGATAAGCAGGAGACTCGTTCGGGTTCGTGTCTTCTGCTCGATATTGATTGGCCTCGTCTCCGTCCACGAGGGCTTTGTTGTATCATCCCATTCTCCTCCGTATAACTCTCATCAGAGTCTGAATTTGAGCTAGAGTCCGTTTCTGATTCCTCGTCAGACGAATAAGGGTTGGCTTCTACACATTCCTCGCATCTTGCTCGACTCGATACGCTGATGCATCTGACATGGAATCGCTTCCCACATCCGGGATAGAATCTCTGCACCCATTCTTTTATGACTTCGTCCAGTTCCTCCCCGTCAATACTCTCTCGATTGATGAGGTCATTCACGGATTCTTTGCAAAGTAGCTCAGTAGTTTGTCCAATCGTATCATTTTTCTTTTGCTGTTCGATCTCGTCGGCATGAGCCTTTGTTTCATCGAACCCATCTCTATCATTGATAATCTTGAGCAAACTTTTCGTGGATAAAGTACTTAGGTATTGGAACACTGTCTCTGAATCTTTTACGTCATCCGGGTGAAATGCATCTGTCCTCTCCAATATGCTAGTGGTTGCCATACTCACTAAGACATGATTCTGATCGGTTTTGTTCAGTTTTTCCACGCACTTTTCCGTCATCTTCCCCTGGTCGGCTAAGTCCCTTACCATCTGGAAGACTCGACACATCTTCACGTCGTGACCAGAAAAATTTTTCTGGTCAAGCTTGATTCCAGTGTCTTGCTGTTGCGCCTCTTCTACTGGTCCACTATCACCCTTCTGTTGATTTCGTGGTTTTGTTGTATTATCCTTCCACTTAATCGATTTTTCTTCAGTCATCGTATCATCCTGCTTCGGTGTGTTCACCTTTTTCTTGGGGTTTTTCTTTCTCTTAGAAATCTCCTTCTGTCCGCTTTGTTGATGATTCGATTGTTGTTCTTTCCCTTTTCTTTCCTTCTTTCCCTCCTTTGTTTTCACTACTTCGACTTCGACTTTTTCTTCCTCATCCTCTTCCTCACTCAACACTTCATACCTATTCTTGTTGCCATCCGGTTTACTCCCTTCTTTTTCGGTTTGCTTTTGCACTTGACATCCTTTCTTCTTCGGGGAAGGGACAGTCCATACTGGTGCTTCCGTGCCCGCCTCCTCGATCACATTTTTGACGTCTTCCGACTTTTCAAACTTCATTAGAATAGGAGTGATTGTCAACCTTTTGGTTCCAGTCTTCACCACTTCATTCCAACTTTTCGGTTTTGCCTCCGCCTTTGGGGTAACGAGATTTCCAGTTTCTTCACGTCGTGCTTTACTGGTTCCACGCCTCTCCTTCCCGCTGGAGCGTCCACCCCCTCGTCCTCCTCCTCTTCCTCCTCGTCCACCTCTACCACCATACCGTCCTTTTCCCGATGGGTGGTTTTGGCGACGACCGTTTTCAGAGTTTTTGTTCGGTTGATTGGGTTGCTTTCGGTCCATTTTGTTGGGGTTTTTTGGGCTCAAGTTCTATTATTATAGGTTGTTTACCTACTTCAGTTAGTTATCTTAACAAGTGCTGTCACTCGATCTCTCCTAGTTAGTCTGCTTCCTCCTCGACCGTTGGTCTTTTGGAGCCCTGTAGAGACCTACGTAGGAATTAGTACATTCTTGCCATTTTTGTCTATCTTGTAGGCTGTGATTGGTGATGATTCGAATTCGAAAAAGTAAAGCAGGACGCCACATTGCCAACTGCTTCGGCAAGTATACTAGGAACAAGAGTGTGATGGAGAGTCCAGAGAAATATAAATTCAACTGTTGTTTTCGCGATAATCCGCAAGCATTGAACTATTACCTCCTTGACTTGGATGTTGCAAAAGTGCTGAAATCACTTGTCTGCTATGAAGGTGGTGAGTATGCAACAAAGGAGGATGTGATACAAGATGAGGAAATCATGGAGGCCTTTTTTGGGACTTCTGAGACTGGCAGGAAGTATCTTGAAGATATGGAGGAAGAGGACTGGGACTTTCTTGTGGATGGCGCAGACAGTTAGGCTTTTGAAGAAGTGGCGTGGCTGTGACAGAAATGATGCTCATCACCTGCTCATCAGTGTAGCCGTGGAATAGGCCACCCTATTCCAGTGGAATAGGCCACCCTATTCCAAGATTCAACCGATGCTGTTTGTTTCACCTCTCTATTAGACAGCTCATAAAATTTTAATTTGGTATTCGTCAAGAGAAGTTTATCCTCATTCCAAGAGATCATGATGGATTGCATGTTTTGTCCCCCCTGCAATAAGAAAGATAGACAACGCTGTCAGCAGTGTGGTTACAGCTTACAGTCACATGCTGCATCTCTCTTAATGGGCATGAAACTGGAAGCAAAGACTGAATACTTCAAACACAGCCCCAGTCATTGCATGATAACGAACCTTAATGACTCTCTATTGATGGTTGTTGCATCATATTTGGATCCTCCAGATGTATATAGTCTGGCTCAAACAAGCAAGCAGTTTCATAAACCCTCAACCGAGTTGTCCACTCGTACTTCCTATCACCTTCACACCCCAAACCTGTGGAATATTTGCAGAACAACACAGTGACAAATCTTGCATCAAGGCTCCTGCAACAATCTCTAATTCACGGGTTGACCAGTGTGATGCAAACAGTCAATGCTTATACTAATGTGTCCATTGATGAATTGAGAAGAATTGTCAAGTTTCAGGAGAATGAATTAAGCATGGACCGTAAAGTACTTTTATCTGGTTCAGCTACAGTACAAATAGCAACAGGGAAGAGATTCAAAGAATTTGATCTGGACTTCTTCTGTAGCAGGCAAAGTGCCCCTGGCTTCAGGCACCTGATGAGAGATTTGGGTTATTGCTGTGAGAGTGTGCTTCCTCATTATGGTGATCATGAAGATGAATATTCTCTTCATGAGGGACCACAAATCATTCACCATGTTGAAACCTTCATCCCCAGCAGTAATATTGAAACGGTAGCAATTTCAACGCTAGTTGGTGAATACTATCGCGCATGGAATGCCCAGCTTGCTGCTGCGGAAGCCGACGAAGAAGTCCCACCGGAACTGGAACAAATCGATATGTCAATTTTGAATTATAGGAACCTATGTCTGCACGTCATGCAAAGGAACTCCCGTCATAGATTTCCCAGAGATTACCCAGTCGCATTGACACCACCAAATAATTTCACTGGGTCAGATTATACAAGCAAAAGAAAAGAAACCAAAAATGGCTCTATCCAGCTAGTTGTCTGCAGAACTTGCCCCACACTAGCAATTGACCAGTTCGACATGGACATCTGTAAGTCAACTTTTGATGGCAAACGGCTGCATATTGCTTCCATGAATGATACATTCAACTTCCGAACAAAAAGTGATCACCACATGACATTTATCAACTACTATGTGCCATGCTTCCTCCTCAGTGATGATAGTAGCATTGGTACAAACACACTTACACATGTAAGTCATACGGAAGCAAGTGATGATATGATCATGCACATCATGAAGTGTGTAGTGGAGACAGTAAAGAATGTTGACAAGCGCACTGAACTTACTGTCCTAGGGACAGACAACTTCAAGTTGCTATACAGCGGTAGCAATTTAGACTACACGCCACGGTATTTTGTTGCTCTTCACAACAAGCTAATAAGACTGCTACAGCGCGCTATCAAATATTTGCATCGTGGTATTGATGTTCCGCTCTGTGAGACTATCAAAGTCCTTTTGGGTTGTTCTATTCACCAGCACGCCAGGCCTTCAAAACGTGCGAGGTTATTCCGCGAGAATACAATGGATATGGGTGGCTGTGAATGGTGAACACTTTAGGAGAGCTCTCTCTCTCTCTCTCTCTCAATCTCTCTCTCTCTCTCTCTTTCTTGCGGCTACATTTGGCACCTCTAATAAACTAGTTCCACTACTTCATCACAACATAAGTATGGATGCTTTTATGCTGGGATTGAGCGCCGCTCTACACAGTTGTAACATTGTAAGTGCGCGTGGGCAAACCCATCCATCCCACGCAAGAGACATTGACCAGTATTTGCAAATTCTCTTAGACTTTGATTGAGAAAGGATACCAGACGTCTGTATCCTGGGGCATGTTCACTCGTTTACACCCTATTCTATTTCTGGAATAGGTCGGCCAATTCAGCTCAGAAGGCAAAGAAGGCCGCTGCAGCAAAGCTCTATCGTCACAAAAGCATGCCTCAATGAGCGCAGAGGAGAGTGCAGCTAAGAAGACCGCTGCGGCAAGGGTCAACGAACGAATGTGAATGTGATGACCCGAGAGGAGAGAATTGGAAAGAGTTGTGATTACGATATTGTTGTTAACAAAACCAAAAACATCCATAATACTCCTTATATTCTTAGTGTGAAAAAAGATAGCTCCTCTCATTCTCATATCGCTCATAATATGTAATGATGCACTCCTTCTCATATCAATCATGGCGGCAATCTGCTTCAAAAAGGGCTTTTTAGTTTTGCAGTAAGTACTGCGTATTTACTTACTATTCAATCAATCTAACTAACCTTTGGCAAAGATATAATTGGTGATGGGCTGCTGTTTGAGTTGGTTTTTGCTTCTGTCTTGCTTTTGCTTTCTGAATCTTCTCATAGAGGTCTCTGTCGCTTCTAAAACATCAATCAGCTCATTCTTCTCGGTGTATTTCATTTTAGCTACGTCAATCGCTCTCATTCTTAACCTGGAATGAAAGTGTTTGGGAATGAGTAAATCACATTCGCTCTTGTTCTTATGATGTTGATACCATAAAAGAAGTCGCCTCAATTTAGCATCCTTGTGTGTAAAGGTGTTGAGTTTGGTGCTGATTCGATTTGTGATTATCATACTTTTTTAGAGTGCACGATAAGTACAATATATAATGTGAGTGAATGTGTGTATCAGTGAACCAAGCCCAAGCACTCCTCAAGAGATGAATAGGAATAGGACGCTCTATTCCATGTGGAATAGGACGCACTATTCCATGTGGAATAGGACGCACTATTATTCCATGTGGAATAGTGCGTCCTATTCTAATAAAAAACAAAAATTACTACAGACATAACAATCATAATTTTTCAAAAAAAGATAGAGGTCACCTTCCATTGTCATTGTGTGTCAAGATAATATTGTACCTGATGTTGACAAGCTACCCAGAGATGTTGACAAGCTACCCAGAGGAGACAAAGGGAGCGGATAATACAGAGCTTGTAGGGCAACACAAGAATGCCTCTATCAGCCCGGAGGAGAGGGCAGCTCAGAAGGTAAAGAAGGCCGCTGTAGACAAGCTCTATCATCAATGCAAGCATGCCCCATTGAGCCCAGAGGAGAGGGCAGCTCAGAAGGCAACAAAGGCCGCTGTCGCTGTAAAAAAGCTCTGTCGTCAACGCAAGCATGCCTCGATGAGCCCAGAGGAGAGGACAGCTCAGAAGGCAAAGAAGGCCGCTGCAGACAAGCTCTATCGTCAACGCAAGAATGCCTTGATGAGCCCAGAGGAGAGGACAGCTCAGAAGGCAAAGAAGGCCGCTGCAGACAAGCTCTATCGTCAACGCAAGAATGCCTCGATGAGCCCAGAGGAGAGGACAGCTCAGAGGGCAAAGAAGGCCGATGCAGCAAAGCTTTACCGTCAACGCAAGAATGATTCGATGAGCCCAGAGGAGAGGACAGCTCAGAGGGCAAAGAAGGCCGCTGTAGACAAGTTTTACCGTCAACGCAAGATTGATTCGATGAGCCCAGAGGAGAGAACAGCTCAGAGGGCAAAGAAGGCCGATGCAGCAAAGCTTTACCGTCAACGCAAGATTGATTCGATGAGCCCAGAGGAGAGGACAGCTCAGAGGGCAAAGAAGGCCGATGCAGCAAAGCTTTACCATCAACGCAAGATTGATTCGATGAGCCCAGAGGAGAGGACAGCTCAGAGGGCAAAGAAGGCCGATGCAGCAAAGCTTTACCGTCAACACAAGATTGATTCAATGAGCCCAGAGGAGAGCGTTGGAAAGAGTTGTGATTACGAGATTGTTGTTGACAGAACACATCCAGTCCAACAAGCACGCGATCATGACCAAAAGAAAATCATGAAAGTCGATTGCAAACCAAATGCATTTCGCGCTGCTGTCTGTGTACTATGTGATAGGCTGATTATTGGGTGTGAGGAAATCCACAAGATTACAGTAGATTCACTTCGTTCTCAGAAAAACAGGATAAGCGTCAAATCCTACGAAGATCACCATCAAGTCACGCTGAAAGATGAGCTCATTTCACAGTATGAAATTAAAGGCCACGAGCTCGAAGGCCTTCTGCTATCACCAAGAGCC
Source organism: Skeletonema tropicum (assembly GCA_037178625.1). NCBI lineage: Eukaryota > Bacillariophyta > Thalassiosirophyceae > Thalassiosirales > Thalassiosiraceae > Skeletonema > Skeletonema tropicum. Next base: position 1,442,576 of record CM074148.1, read on the forward strand.
AAGGAGACCAAGAACAAGAACGGATGTATAGCATTTGAGGCATGCAGCCAGTGTAACAATGCGTGGCACAATGATAGCGATTCACCTCCAAAGTATGCCATCAGCAACGGCTTTGCCATCGGCCATATCCCCACGGATATCATTGCCAATGAGGAAATTACAGAGCAGATGTGTTCGCTATTAGCTCCTGTCCGTCCTTTTGCCTACATATTTGCGTATACAGCTGGTGCTCACAAAGCTATACGTGGTCACTTTAGCTTTTTCGAGATTGATCTTACCCATTTTGGTTCCGTAATGAATCACTTCTTGACAACAGGTGCAAACCCGCTTGTCTATGTCGTGTTATGTGGACGAATGACTCCAAAACAGAAGGAACTAGTGAAACAAAGAGCAAGGCTTAACACAAAGAAAATGATGGAAATATTAGAATGGTTCGTTAATGAGTCTGGCCACCCAGGATATGAAGGAGTTACCGCACCATCACAGTGCCCTCAGCCCAACATTATCGTCGACGAAGAAACACCCAACAATACTGATCGAGAACATGATCCAGATCTAGAAGCAAAGTTTGCTGGAGCTTCGTTCCACTTTACCAGCACCCATGAGCCGCAAGATGATACTGGAGTTCACAAATCTAACCAAACGTTCGTCAAAGCTATGATTGATCGTACTATGCCAACTCTTCTGGTCAATGGTACCAACTATGCGGATCTTAGAGAACTTCTCCTTGAGAATATTGCACCGCTGCAATTTCCTTTTGGTCAAGGGGGGCCAAAAGTAAATAGGAGAACCCACATATCTCCAGTGGAATGCTATCGTTACTACTGCCGACTCTCGCTTCCTCAATTCATGAGGGGGGACTTTCTCCTCTTGTTGAACCACATGTTCAATCGGCAGCGCAGTTACGAAACAGCAGTGGTCACTTGCAAATCGAGTTTGTTTGGACAGTCACTTGCCGAGAAGATGTCAAAACTCAAAATGAAAGACCTTGACCAGGCATTGTTTCAAAAACAAACCCACCAAAGGGTAACTGGAACGGCTAGAGAATACATCAGGGCAGTTGAGGCATCGTGCAAACCAATCGGGTACACTGCTCTAAGTGCCAAACAGAATCGCCAAAAGCATTTTGCAATGGATAACTACTTTGGAGGCCATTCAATTTTCTTAACTACGACTCCATGTGATGAGCGCACCATCAGAGTTAAAGTCTTCGCTAACGCTGGCAAGGAGGTGTCACTACCAAACCTCGGTAACTGGGACAACGAAGAATTCTTGAAAGAATGCAGGTTAGACTTTGAGCTGAGAAAGGAGACCAGACGTCTGTATCCTGGGGCATGTTCTCTCGTTTATCAGCATTTGATGCAGATTATTACAGAATGTTTGATAGGTTGGGACCCAAAGAAACAAACAGGGCGACTAGGCGTGTTTGGAGTACCAATAGCGTACTCAAGAACTGACGAAGAGCAAGGCAGGAAGACACTTCATAGTCACTGGCAAATATGGGTGAAAGACTTCAACAAAATTAGAGACGCGCTATTTCAAAGTGATGACAGAAAAAAGAAAGCCGCAAGGGACGCTCTCATATCATACATTAACAAAGTTGTCTGTGCCAGCTATGGGACTGATTTTGTTGTGACTCACAATTGTGACGAAGATAGACCTGTTACAATGCCTATGCACGAAATCCTCCAGGAGGTAGAAGATAAGAATATCCTCCGCCGAGCAAACCACCAGGATCATTGCCTTGATGTTAAGGGCAAAGTATTGGAATGCAAACAGTGTGGGAAGCAATTTTCACCATCGGAGTGTATTGACATGGGCATTAGTCACATTCGTCAGCAATCGCTTACAACGATGAAAGATGATACAATTAACAGTAACAAAGAAACATCAGGCTCATCAGAAGCAATGAGAAAAAAGGAATGGCTCGATCCATCCGTTATTCGCTACCCGTTTGATTTTGACGAAGAAGGTAAGCCTACTGAAGCACTGAAGCAGCAGCAGATCATGACGGAGGTAGGCGGAGATGGATGGCTACATGACAGAAACCTACGCAAAGATCTATTGCATTACGTTTTTGACGAGCATGAGTATACACACCGGGGAACATGTTTCAAGGGTGGAAAAACAGAATGCAGAGGACATTTGCCAGAGATGGCAAGTGATGATTCCATCATTTTCGACAACGAAGCAATAGCTGCTATGAAACAAGGCAGGAGAAATGACGACTTTTGTAGCACAAGCGACGACAATGGGGGGAAGGCCATCATTTGCCACTATCTAAATGGTGAGGTAGAACAAAAATCACAATATGCAATCTTACCAAAAAGACTGAATGGCAGTCAGTTTCTCAACCAGCACAGCTTGCCAATTTCAGATGATATTGGAGGTAATACCAATTTAACACTGGGTGATTGGAGCCACTCTTATTACACCACGCTGTACAAGTCCAAAGACACACAAGCTGAAGACAAGATGGCGTACCATCGAGTCCATGCCTCAATGGGCAGGAGGTTGTGGAGAGCACAGCAACATCATCATGGACAAGAAAGTGAGGAGGAAGAGAGAAAGCAGAACCAGTCAACAGAAGATAACACGACAGCTCCTCCTGTAGAAGGAGATGACGACGAAGAAGAACGTGCATGCTATATTGAAGGGCTCGGGAGAATAATTACTGGAGTGAACGCACTTCTTTCCAGAGACGTTGTAAGCTCCACTATGGCTCACTTACTCATCTCCCAAGGGGGAGAAAGATTCACTTACTCACATGATTTCTCACACATTTCACTGCAGAATGTGGAGAATGTGCTAGAAGAGAAGGAAGGCATGCATTTCCGTTTGCGGAGGAATTGGAATGACGACACAAAGGAAACAAATGCATGGGCTGATTGCGCGGCTTATGACTACATTCACAGGCCAACCGAGCTTAACAACTTGTGCCTTTATGAGTACACAATGTGGTACAAAAAGGAATACAAGAGCTTCAAGCAATTGAATTCAAAGAGCAAAAGCACTACTACCACATCCTACAAGTTTGCCGACCTCCATCAAGGTCAAAAGTATTGCTACCTCAAGAGAAGAAAACATCCAGTTATCCCCATCATATATATGGCAAGAAACCTTTGCGACGTGAAGTCATTAGATGTGCTTGAGGATAACCCCGACAGTGGAACAGTGCAGCACAGAGAAAGGTACGCGAAAACAGCCATGTTGCTATTCTATCCATTCTGCAATGCCAATGATTTGATGGAGAATGGTGCCTACTGGCAAAAGTTTGTTAACGTAGGAGGGACAATAGAGTATGATGAAGTGACATACAACACACTTGGTTTGAATCCATCATCAAAACAATTTTGGAATCACGGTAGGATGATTCTGGACAACATTGAAACGAGGCGCATTGCCGAAAAGGAAATGAAACGGCCCAAACGCAAGATCACGTACTTGACAGACACTCCAAAGAGTACTGGGAAACGAAAGAGAGAAAGCGTGGACAAAGATGATGGATTTGATATTGACATAAGCGACTTCTTACAGAATATGAATGACGAAGGTGTGCCACAAGCCTTAGAATCACGGCCACTTGCTGACGCCGATCTCAGGTCTCATGCCAAGATCATGAAAAGATCAAATGTTCGTGCATGTAGCGCTATCAAAACTCATGTTGATGACAATATCTCTGTACTCGAAACTGCGAAGAAGCCATCGACATCAACCACAAACTCAGAGCACACTAAAAACAACGCCGACACCAACAATCATCAACAACATCAACCCGCACCCTACAATGTTCGTATTCGATATGAGGATATCCTCACTTTCATTCAAGGATCTTTGCTTGTTGGTAGCAATGATGAAGGTACCTTTGATAGAGACATGGATGATGGAGACGGAGATGGAGGAGAAGAATCTACATCATTGAAGTTTAAGCGGCAATGTCTCAAAAAGATTCCCACCATGTACGAGATTGCAAGGGGAAAGACCAGTAAGTACAACCTCGACAACAAACAATTTATTGCCTATCAAATAGTGTGTTGTACATTTCTGCTCCAGCTCGTCATGGAGGGAGATCACTATGATACCAAGCTTGGAGAATTGCTAGGAGCAACGCTCGGTCCCTTGGCGGAAAGCGTGCAACGTAAAAAAGACAGTCTTGTACAGGAACTCAACGCAAAAGGAGGAAAGGAGCACCTCATTATGTTCATCACAGGTCCCGCTGGTTGTGGCAAGAGTACAACAATGGAAGCAGCTCAACACTATTGTCACAGATTTTGCACTGCTATCGCAGCTGCCTTCAATGATTATACTTTCTACTTCACTGCAACAACCGGGTCAGCTGCAGCTCTCTTTGGAGGAACAACAATCCACAGCGCAGCCCACTTGAACAAAAGTAGGATCAATGATGAGATGAGGGCTATTTGGCGCGATGATGTGCGAATCCTCATTGTTGATGAAATATCTTTTTTCAAGGCTAGCGATGTGGTAAAACTTGACAAGCAACTGAAAAAGCTCACTGGCCGGTATGACATGGTTTATGGAGGGGTGTCAATAGTCTTCTCTGGAGACTTCCACCAACTTAAGCCAATCTGTGCAGAAGATGATGTGCTCTACTCTAACTCCGATGCAGCTTCGGTTTGGGAGAATACCATCAACTGTGCCATCTTTCTTGATAACAGCCACAGATTCAAAGACGACCCCGAGTTTGGGGAAATACTCGCTAGAATGAGAATGGGGGAGGATACACGTGAAGATAGAGAGCTAATAAACAAGCGAGTAGTGAGCACTAGCACTAGCTCCACCTCCACCCTTACGTTGCCTGAACACGCACCTGACGCATGTTTCGCATGCTCTACCAACAAAGAACGAAATGGCGTCACGGCAGCAACGTTCAAAATGCACATAGAAGAAACACACCCTACCATTAATGATGATAGTTCACCACCTGACCACACTCTCATAATTGAGGCATCAATATCCAAAGCAAACCATACTGATACTAATTACGAGGATGAAAGAGAGACCAAGAAAAGGAGGACAAGACGAAGACGAAGGCGTATGCAACGCAGAAAGGTTTCTGCAGCTTTCCACGACACCATTACCACGCAACTGGGAGATGATGACATAAGGTCGACCAACTTTGCCTCAAATGGAGCTAAAATCGAGCCCGCCCTACGCATTTACCCCGGATCCCACCATATGTGCATAACGAATGAGGATCTTGACAAAGGGCGAGGCAACGGGACCCTTTGCAAGTGCTTGAAAGTCAAACTCAGAATGGATGGGCGGGAGAGAAGGTGGAAAAATTGGGATGGAAAGAAGGTATGGACTGTTTCTGTTGACGACGTGGAGTGGGTAGAGTTCGAGCACTACCCAACTAGTATTGGCTCCAAAGCACGGACCTTCAAGCTCAAACCACAAGAATTTTCGGCCACTATCAAGTTCCCTCTGACTGAAACAATAAATACAACAGTAGGCAATGCACAAGTCAAGCAGGTTCCTGTTAACTCCAACACAGCAACTACTGGCCACAAGCTGCAGGGAATGTCAAAAGACATCCTCATTGTGAATGACTGGAATTACCGATGCGTGAACTGGATATACGTTGTCTTGTCAAGGGTGAGAACACTAGCTGGACTCTACCTAATGAAACCATTGGACCTTGATCGCAGCTTCAATGTTCCTCAAAATCTCATTCGCTTCGAGCAACGCTTGAAGGACATCAAAGAACGACCAATTCTCGACATGTTGGGTTACCAATCGAATGCAGAGATCGATACTGATACAAAGCAGTGAAGAGTTGAAGTCATCTAAAAGTAAAAATAGAAATCCAAGCTTCGACTGAGTCGAGCGTAGGCTTATTCCGGAAATCTGAGGAGCTCCAACATAGCATAAGTAGATAGCTCGTGTTACATTGTACGCGTGGGCAGACCCGTCCATCCCACGCAAGAGATGTTGACCGGTATTTGCAAAATCTCATTTCACGACTTTCACTTATAGGAATAGGCTGGCCTATTCCATCAGGAATAGTCCACCCTATTCCATCGAAAACCTAAAATTATTACGTTGGACAACTTCATAATTTAAAAAAAAATACAATAGAGAACTCAATAAGTATGCATAGAGGGTATAATAATTCACCCGAGAGTCAACTTTGTGTGTCAAGATAATCTTGGTGTATGTACCTGATGTCGACAAGCTATCCAGAGGAGACTAATGGAGCCGGTCATACTGCAGAGCTTGTACGGCAACGCAAGAATGCCTCTATCAGCCCAGAGGAAAGGGCAGCTCAAAGGGCTAAGGCCGCCGCTAGAGTAAAGCTTTACCGTCAACGCAAGCATGCCTCGATGAGCGCAGAGGAGAGGGCAGCTCAGAAGGCAAAAAAATCCGCTGCGGCAAGGCTTCGCCGTCAACGCAAGATTGAGTCGATGAGCGCAGAGGAGAGGGCAGCTCAGAAGGCAAAGAAGACCGCTGCGGCAAGGCTTTACCGTCAACGCAAGATTGAATCGATGAGCTCAGCAGGCAAAGAAGGCCGCTGCGGCTAGGCTTTACCGTCAACAAACGAATGCGATGACCCCAGAGGAGAGCATTGGAAAGAGTTGTGATTACGAAATTGTTGTTGACAAAACCCATCCAGTCCAACAGGCACGCAATCATGAAAAGAAAGAAAATCATGAATATATGTAAGAGAGAAGAGAGCGAAAGCAGGAGAGCCGGGAGAAGCTTGCCCTGCCGCCGCACGCCAATATTATTATGTCGATATGTTAGACCCAAAAGAACAAATCTGCCATTTAGCCAAATGGCGGTAACAAAGTGCGCCATTTAGCCAAATGGCAGAAATGACACAACCAAAAGACCAAATCGGACAAAATCCATCAAATCGGATACATTTGGCTTAAATGCTATGCCACCACCACCAATAGACCAAATGCCCCGTAGCTCGGGCCTTGGGTATTTTATCTGCCTCCTCCGTGGGCACATCTGAAAAAGATAGAGAAGCCCTCTCACAGCCACTAATTTAGAATACAATGTTTGTGCTCTTTATTCCGTATCACGCACAACACAACTCTTCATAAATCCTCTTACATGATGGAGAAGATCCCGTCAGACACCAAGTTGGCTGCAGCGGAGACAGCGGCAGCTCCTGACCCTCTTTTGCCTGCACTGCCTCATTTGCCTGCACTGCCCGCCACAGCATCGTCTGATACCGTTTTGACAGGAGATGGAACAGTACGTTCCAACAGCTCGAAAAGTAATGTTTTGTCCGAACCAGCTATGATGGCAGCGAAAAAGAAATTCTATGAGCTACTCGAAGTCGGGTTAAGTGAAAAGAAGAGGCGGACGGAAATGGTTACAGAACAAGAATATGATGATATTTGTACAGTGTTGCAGGGATGGGTGGTTGGAGTGCGGCATTCACCATCGCACACTAAATGGAATCAAAACTACACCCTATCGGACAACACGACACGCTCGACAGCACTCTGATGGACGAAAAATAACAAAAACCTAAGAGTTGCAACAAAGGAACAAATATTTGCAATCATTATGAATACTCATATTGAGTCAGGTCATGGGATAGATTCACGAAGGATCCATCAACTCATTTCAAAGACTTGGTATGGCATCACAAGAGAAGATGTTGAATTGGCCGTGGGTTTATGTCCCATTTGCATTGCATCTCAAACTAGGAAGATTACCGCCAAACAAAAGCCCCTAAAAATGATATTATCAGTAACTGTAGGGAAGCGAGCGCAGATGGATTTGATCGACATGACATCACAGCAGGACCCAGGCGGCTACTGTTGGATCCTTCGCCTAGTTGACCACCATAGCGGGTTTGGAGCAACGAAGCCTTTGAAATCAAAGACATCAAAGGAATGTGCGATTGCTATTATTGAGATCCTCTCCTTCTTCCCAGACTTTGACATTCTCCAATCTGACAACGGCGGAGAGTTTCTTGGAGAGACGGTGAAGTATGTAAACGAGTAAGTCACTTGCTACAATGAAATTATATTTGTTTCGCCTTGACTTCATCAACTCATTTAGTCTTTCCTCTTTGCAGACATTTTCAAGAGACGCACATCGTGAGAGGTAGGAGCAGGCATCCGCAGTCGCAAGGTAAAATCGAGCGTGGTAATGCTCCATTCAAGACATCACTGCAAAGTTGGATGCAGGAGACTGGAAGTACATGTTGGGCCGAAACAGGAATATACATCGTACAGCGCCGCATCAACAAACGCTGCTCCCGGTCTAAAGGCGGTTACTCTCCATATGAAGTGTTCTATGGAAAGAAGAAGGGCAACTGTCCAGCAGATATTTTGGGCAAGGATGTGTTGGAGCAGTGCCTTACTGAAGATGGTCTTCAGGCTGCTCTCGATTTTGTGAACGAGGAACACGCAATGGAAGATAAGTTATCTCCTAACTTTAATGACAGAATTCTAGCAGTAATCCAGGAAGCAGATGCCTCTGCGATGGCAAGAGAAGGATATGCGGGGGAGGAGGAGTCAATGAAGCCTGCCGCTGTGGAAGCATGTGCAATGATGGCAGTAGGAGGCACAGAAGCAGAGGGCCCGATGAAGTTGGAAGCCAAAGCTGTGGATGCTGTTGCAATGGCAGGAGAAGTACTGGAGACTGTTGCTGTCAGAACGAGCAATGAAGGAGATGAAGAGCCGGTTATCCTTGACCTTCTACCAGCTACAAAAGAGGAATCCACCAATGTCAAAAGTTCAGAGGATAAGCACATCACCTCAACTCCAACAAAAGCTTCAATCCATCACGAAAGTGACACGCCCGAGAGAGGTGTAATCAGGGCAGCAGTTGCTGCAGCACAAAGAAAGCAAGCTATTGCTGTCAACAAGAAACGCAGATGTAGTACATATGTTGAGGAACTCCGAGTAGGAGATGTGTGCACAATCCAAGTGGAAGGCAACACGAGGGCTGCCACAGATCACCCAAATCTCCCTGTAATGATAACAAAGTGCAAGCAACCAAAGAGCAACAGCGGTATAAGGAGTTACCAAGTTGCTTCTCGAGACGGACATTTGAAGGGCTGGTATCCAAGAGAGAATCTTGACTTTATGCCAAATTGGAATGCGGATATTGCTAGAATTGATATCGACAGGAACGGATTCAGGAGTGCTCTAACTATTGCCACGGCAAGTGCACTGTATAACAAAAGTGGAGGAGCTACGACTTGTAAGTGTAAAAGTGATTGTGCCAAAAGTAGTCGATGTAAGTGCAAGCAGGTTGGAAACTATTGCACCTCAAAATGCCATGGTGGAAGAGGCAGAAATGAGAAATGTACAAATTGCAAGCCTGCGGCCGCAGATGTGCCCAACAACCCACATTCTTCTGCTTCGTTCGTTAACGCTCTGGATGTGGAGTTATGTCAGCCTACATCTGACTCACGGCAGGGACCGTGTGCTGGTCAAAAGAAGCGCAGTCAAGAGGAGACTACGACGGTTGATGTTGACATCCACAGCTGTAGCGATGGCAACTATAGTTGCGCATCATCAAATACAAAGGAGAAGATACAATCTGCAAAGCGCAGACGAAAGAAGTGCACTTTGGAGGAGGAGACGATGATTGAAGTGCGTGGCGGTAATCCTGGCGAATACGAAGACAAAGTTTTTGCTGACACTCACGCACCGACTCCAGACAATGAGAAGAAGCCTGCTGCTAAGCAGGTTCTGGACAACAAGTCAGCAGTCGGCGAAGTGGTGAATCTAGCAGCGAAGCAAAGCAGTAAAGAGAAAGAAGCAGTGAAAGAGACACAACACACTGCAGCCAAGTGTGACAGCTGGGGCGAGCCATACCCCTACCAAGAACTCCGGGCAGGTTGCGTCCTGAAATATTATCACCCCATCGCTGTGGCTGGCACTCCAAGTGCACTTAGGGTGGCAACAGTAATTGAACTCAAACCATCTAGTTATGATGCTGAAGAGTTCACCTTGGTCATGGATAATATGGATATCCTGGAGTCTTCCCATCCAGCTCAAATCGTCAAACATGTTGTCAATGGAGAATTGGTTGATTGCGAGCAGAGTGGATTTAGAGAGATCAACGATTATGAAATTATTCAATCAAGGATTGGGTCTATTCGTGACGTGATCCAGAAGAGCGCTTCTTCATTTCGTACGATATTGAATGCAAATGTGAATAGGAATGCGCCAGAGGGTATGCCCGTGGATATTTTGAATCCTCGAGCAGAGGATGGTGCAGTTGATGGTTGTGCACTGACGGACACTGCAAAGGAATTGAATATGGATGAAGACAAGGACAAAGACAAGGAGGAGGCATTTTCGAACGAAGTGGCAATGCGTAGGCTTAGAAGAGCATCTGTGATGGCTGCCAACGTGCTAAAGAATGACTTGACTCCTTTACAGCAAAATTTGGTTGATACCGCAATCTATGGGCCAGGACATCTATATGATGTACTTGCAAGCAGTGACCGTGATAAAGTGCAGAGAGAATCAATGCAGACACTGGAGCCAAAGGTGTGGATTAATGATGAGATTGTGAATTATTTCCTCAAAGTTTGTCTTGCAAGTAGGGACAAAAACATGCATGATGGCAATACCAACCACAGGAGATCCCACTTCTTCAATTCGTTCTTCGTGCAAAATTTGTTCGATGAGAAGAATGACAATGCCAATGAGAAAGGCAAGTACAAGTACTCAAATGTCAAGAGATGGCACAAGCATGCGCCGGGGAAGAATATCTTTAAACTCGAACGTATCTTCTTTCCAATCAATATCAATAACTCGCATTGGGCGCTCGTTGTAGCATTTATGGACGAGAAAAGAATCCAGTATTATGATTCTTTGAAGTGGAACGGAACGAAATACTTGGAGGGAATTCTTGAGTACTTGCAGGATGATTACAGAAGACAATTCAGATCAGACATGGACATATCGGAATGGCGTCTTGTGCTTTGCACAGAAGACACACCGCATCAACAGGCGTACAATAACAAAAATGTATGGGACTGTGGGGTGTTTGTTTGCTTATTTGCTGACTTCATTGCAATGGATTGTGCTCCAATTTTCGATTATGATGAGGCCTCAATTAACAAGTGCAGGGAGCGAATTGCACTTTCAATGATGGATAATTGTGCTATTGACCACCATCTCATTGGGTAATCAGAAGTAGTCAAGTTGCAACGCATAGTACTGTGAGTTTGTGTGGGATGCTACAGTAATAATGTTTGCAGCGCATACTAGTGGGTTTGCCGTGCACCGAGAAACAAGACTGAAAGAGAGTGTTTGCAGGGCGTAGTACTGTGGGTGTTACATGATTAGTAGTCTGACAACTTGCTCTGCCAAAAAATTTAAATTTTAAATGGCTTCTTTTTTTCGGGAAAGAAACAAGACTAAGAGAGCTGAGTGCTCTGTTGAGCTGTTGTGAAATGTTCTTACTAGATAGAATAAACAAAAGCAATGGGCAAAGCTTCAAAGAGAAGAAGGCGAACCGATCGGAGTTCCAAGGTGGAACAACAAAAACTGATACGTCTTGTGGAAGAATGGGATCTTCAGACTGGAATAAGTTTACGTCAATATTGCAAGAATAATGGCATTCCACATGGTACTCTTTATCCTTATTGCCGTCGAGACAGTAAAAGGAGGCCGCTTCCAACCAATGGAGAAGCCAAACCAAATCATCGGGTGCTCATTCCTGATGATGACTTACATGCATTCGTAAAAGAAACGATGTTCAAGGACAAATCATTCAAGATTCAAAAGTTGAAGAAAGATTTCAAGTTGAAGCGAAGACAGGCAGACAACCAATACTACAACCGAGTAAAGCCGCTTCTTCCCTTGCCAGAAAGTTATATTGGTCGCAAAGTTGCAAAGTACTTCGTATTATCAGATAAAATTTTCTGTGGTTACGTAATCTCATACGATGAGCACGAGGAATGGTGGTCTGTCAGATACGATGATGGTGACTGCGAAGAAATGGATATTGGCGAGCTTGAACTTGCGATGAACTTGTACCTTGCCCTCAGTTATTCCAATTCATTCTCCAACAGTGCGAACGGACAGTATCTCGTCTATCATTTACGCGATTGCAGTAGATTCTGCAACGGTAGGGATCCAAATTCTGATTTAGGTGTAGGTCAAAAGGCTGGTCATCCCTTGAGAAATCATCAGCCAGCATCAGTAAAGGATGCCAACCGAGGCGTGACGGATGGGCTATACTTTGCAGTTGCAGTGATAAATGTGGCAATTTCTGTCACACCGCATGACAACGATTTGATCATAGTCCATAAGGGATTGGATCGACTTTCCCACGGTTCTGGATTTGTATCGACCAAGGCAGATTCTGATACTACGATTCGTATGAATGGTGTTGATGTGATTGATGTCTCAGAGGACATGGCAAGATTTGGCATGGGTAGAAGGGATGATGGAGTCTTTGTCTTTAGAAGTGGTACAACCGAGGCTGGTATGGTCTCAATGACGAGCGATGCCGTAAAGCAAGCATTCCTTCACTTTTTGGTGTGTGACGAACGATGTAAGGGATACTTGAGCGCCGATGCTGGCCGTGATGTTGGCAGTAACGTCTATCGTTATGACTTGTTGTTCAATCAAGCTCAAGGTAGCTGTGACCAATATTCAGATGCTGATGGTAATGTTGTTTTGGATGGTAGCAGGAATCCATTGCGTGTCCCCTTTTTGAAGAAAACAACGGAGATACTTCGATTTATGACCGACGAGGTCAAGGAGGAATTGACCTCTGTCTTGACAGGTATGGATCGTTTAACGGAGCAGGTGTACCCAGATGCATTTCCAGATGTAAGGCGGCGTGACTTGGTTCGTGATTACTTTGTTAGAGATTATCTGGGGAATGATAATAATATCACGCTGAACTGGGAGTATGTCGGATTCATAGCAAGACGAGTGACAGATAATGATCGACTTGCTATGCATCTTGATACCAAGAATGATTGGAGGAGTGGTTACAATTACTGCACAACATATTCATACGTCATTGACGGATATAGAGTCACCATCATAGCATGTTGCAAGCAAGACTTTGGAAGTCTCATGGAGCGTCTTGATAAAGTTGAGGTGGTGGGTGGTCAATTCCGGCCTCCAAATGATGCTTAGGAGGAGGAGAAATAGAGATGGTTATTAATCATGCATTTTAGTTAGCCGTGTTGGGTGGACCATTCTACTTGGTATTGATAGTATGTAAGCACATTGCCACTGCTCCGACGAACTGTGTTGATGGAACTGGGTGCCACGAAGCTTTTAGCCGCACCAGTGCGGTTCAATTTGGACTGGCAAGCATCAGCAGCATACAACCACCATTTCGTATCTAACGCTGTTGGTATGGCAATAAAACGTGTTTAGTGCCCCATTGCACTTGGTGGTGATTGTATAGAAGCATAATGCTACTGCTCATGCGCATTTTATTGATAGAAGTGATGTTGCAACCTTGTTGGCCCCGGTGTGGTCGAGTTTGGGCTTGCTTCAAGCACTACATTGGTCGCCATTCTGTGTCTAACGCTGTCAGTATGGCAAGGAGCCGCATTTAGTGGCCCATTATACATCATGATGATAGTATAGAAGTATCTCAGTACTGCTCAGATGAAATGCAACGATAAAAGTGATGCCACGAACCATATGAGCACGAATTCTGGGTAATTTGTTGTATTCCATTTAGCGTTATAGCTATAACATGTAATGGGACGATTATCCTCATGTAGATCCAATACCAATAAAGGCGATCATCCTTATTGACTAATACCATCGAGCGATGCGTCCACTATATGTTTGTTTGTTGCATAATGAAATTCTTGGCATCCGTAATGTGCCATGATGATGCTGTATCTGTAGTGTATCTGTGCTGATTGTATGTTTCACATTCTTACATGATAATAGATTCTTATCATCCCACTTCATTACAACCGCCAAGCCTAACACCCGCTGCCAATTGCTCATATACGGCGGAAATGATTGAGTTCATTGCTGCATGTGCATATTCATTCCAATATTGTAATTCTCATGAATGTTTTGCCGAAGCAGTCACGACATTGTTGGTAATCAGTTGTACACAATTCGTCAGTGCGTGCTCAATCAATGATAACGCTGAAAACACTGCTCCATAGCGCAGTATCAAAAGTACCATTCACTAAATTATCGGCGAAGTTTATCCACCGTAGTCGCTGTGGTGATAATCAAAGTAGTGCAGTATTTACCATCGTGTGATAGATATTGATTTTTTGAGAACGCTGCGCGGATGCATGATGCACGTCTCCATAAAAGTGATAGGATTGAGGAAAACCTATGAATGACGCTGACGGAGATAGATGATGCCCGATCTTGGGGCTTGTCATCGCGTTAAGGCGAAATGTTCCGAGTAGGGGGCAATCGGTCTATTGGTAGTGATAGGCATCGCAATTAGGCCAAATGTATCCGTTTCGTATCCACTTTAGTGGATTGGTCTATTGGCACTGTCAGTTCTGCCATTTGGCTAAATGGCAGATTTGGTCTTTGGGTCTAACAGATGGCGGTATGTAATTTGAGACGGCCATCTTGATTTTTGAAGCGGTACCACCTTCTCAGCCGTAGTATCAAAGCACAACACACGCAGATCAAAAATTGACAATGGCTGATATCTTGTCTCCTACGCGGCCAATGAAGGCGATAAGTGGCGTTTTGGAAAGCTCTCATTGCGCTCTATCGATTAGGCCTGTAATTATCCTGATTGGAGGACTTTCATTCAATCAATCCGTTCAAAAACAGGTCTAGAAAGTCACCAGTGGCTCTCAATCCGGCTCCACAGCCACAGCCCGAATTTGACGATATGACAACCAATCGAAAGCTCTTTTCAATCTCTTTCGATTAGTACTATCATTCAGCCAACTGAATAATCTAAACATAGCTCGGGCAAAGCCCTCGCAAAAAAGCGACCACTTTAGTCAGCCTTGTCCAGACAGTTGACAGTTGACAGTTGATTGGTCGAAAATCCCAAAGAGCGACCAGTTCAATCAGCCTCACATCATGACAGTTGGCACGGAAGCATCAAACGCTTCGCTGAAGAACGATCACTTAATTCAGTAAGATCCAACTACTCACTGCTCGGGCAAAGCCCTCGCACAATACACTGAGCATAGATCAGCAATTGCTCATCAGTGAACTAAGTTACATGTACCGTCCAATGATAGTTAGATCAACTCAGTACCGTCCATGATAATAATCCATTGTGCAACATCAACTTGCCTCGACTGTGCTCGACATCCTCCGCTTCGCTCCAGACTTACTACCCAACAATTTAATGTATTCATTTAATATATTCATTATCAATCTAAGTATGATCCCAACAACATCCGAGAAGGAGGAGGATGTTGGATTGACTATTCCTCCTCCTCACCGTCGCCGATGATGATGATCAACAGTTAGTTAACGCGAACTAGTAGTTTGGAATGATCATCGGAGGTGTGGTTGGGATTAATCATCATCATCATCGGCGGCGTGTGGAGAATGGCGAGTGAGCCGAATGTAGCGTAATGATATTGAATAAGTAATTCCACCGCCGATGATGAATTATTACACCACCGCCGATGTTGATGAATGGATTGAAGGTCGAGCGAAGCGAGACAGTGGAAGAATGATGCGACAAGTCGAAAGTCGAGTGAGCCGGAGGCGAGGGAGATGGAAGTAATGCAAATACTGTCAACGGTACGGTGGTGGAAATAGTGAAGGAGCGAGTGAGCCGCCAGGCGAGGGAGCTGTTGATTTTTGATTTTGGTATTGCTATGGTATTATTGATAATGATGATATTGAAAATATTATATGGACGATGGAAGAATTGACGGTGGTGGAGGTAATTCTGTTCATTTTGTTGAAATTTCGAAATTTTGGAGTGTCTTCGGCGCTGGGGATGACTTTCTGGGGTACGGTCAATTTAGTTGAGTTGATTGGCAAAGAATCGATATTTGGCCTTGAATAGTACCAATTGATAGAACTCGACGAGAGGATTCAAAATCACTACTCATCTCATTCATACGACCAATAGAAGGAGAGGTATGGATGTTTGGATGGGTAGAGTGCGTGGGAGTTTAGGTTGGACAAGTGACAAGGAGTGACGCTGAATGACTTCAAGGGTGCACCGTAAGCTTTCCAGCCACATGAACATCTTCAATCATACTCATTTACTATTTAATCATTATTTTTCATCTAGAGTCGAGGGCACAATTAATCAACAAACATTGTTGCCCGAACACCTAACAGTAACATAAAACTTCTTGATATTCATTTCTCTCTCCCCTCTACGTTAGTTTGCGTCCAAAAATTTAAACCTCTCCTCACGAATCCTCCTCCAAGCCTTCTTGCTAGCTCGTACTTCCTTCTTGATACGTTCCTCTTCCTCACGTTCCTTCTTATTCGGGTCTACGATGCTCTCGAAGGGTTCCGTAATCCACTCATCCCAAACTGACTTGTCTGCCTCAACCTTCTCATTCGACTTGAGCTTCTTATTCTCTTCTATCTTTGCAGCAACTTCATCCGCCTCGTCAAGCCTCTTCTGTGCCCGAAGTGCCTGTTCGAGGTACTTGTATAATGTTAATGTAATAGTCTCATGATGGTCCGGTCCAATATCAGGAGATTGACATCGCAACTTGATGATGTCTGATGATCTTCCATGGTGCTACAGTAATATTAAAGCAGTGAATAGAAGAGGAGGACGGTGATGGCATGGCACAGTAGAATGTAGCTTTATCATTGCATTGCTCTGTTGATGGCGGTATGTAATTTGAGACGGCCATCTTGATTTTTGAAGCGGTACCACCTTCTCAGCCGTATCAAAGCACAACACACGCAGATCAAAAATTGACAATGGCTGATATCTTGTCTCCTACGCGGCCAATGAAGGCGATAAGTGGCGTTTTGGAAAGCTCTCATTGCGCTCTATCGATTAGGCCTGTAATTATCCTGATTGGAGGACTTTCATTCAATCAATCCGTTCAAAAACAGGTCTAGAAAGTCACCAGTGGCTCTCAATCCGGCTCCACAGCCACAGCCCGAATTTGACGATATGACAACCAATCGAAAGCTCTTTTCAATCTCTTTCGATTAGTACTATCATTCAGCCAACTGAATAATCTAAACATAGCTCGGGCAAAGCCCTCGCAAAAAAGCGACCACTTTAGTCAGCCTTGTCCAGACAGTTGACAGTTGACAGTTGATTGGTCGAAAATCCCAAAGAGCGACCAGTTCAATCAGCCTCACATCATGACAGTTGGCACGGAAGCATCAAACGCTTCGCTGAAGAACGATCACTTAATTCAGTAAGATCCAACTACTCACTGCTCGGGCAAAGCCCTCGCACAATACACTGAGCATAGATCAGCAATTGCTCATCAGTGAACTAAGTTACATGTACCGTCCAATGATAGTTAGATCAACTCAGTACCGTCCATGATAATAATCCATTGTGCAACATCAACTTGCCTCGACTGTGCTCGACATCCTCCGCTTCGCTCCAGACTTACTACCCAACAATTTAATGTATTCATTTAATATATTCATTATCAATCTAAGTATGATCCCAACAACATCCGAGAAGGAGGAGGATGTTGGATTGACTATTCCTCCTCCTCACCGTCGCCGATGATGATGATCAACAGTTAGTTAACGCGAACTAGTAGTTTGGAATGATCATCGGAGGTGTGGTTGGGATTAATCATCATCATCATCGGCGGCGTGTGGAGAATGGCGAGTGAGCCGAATGTAGCGTAATGATATTGAATAAGTAATTCCACCGCCGATGATGAATTATTACACCACCGCCGATGTTGATGAATGGATTGAAGGTCGAGCGAAGCGAGACAGTGGAAGAATGATGCGACAAGTCGAAAGTCGAGTGAGCCGGAGGCGAGGGAGATGGAAGTAATGCAAATACTGTCAACGGTACGGTGGTGGAAATAGTGAAGGAGCGAGTGAGCCGCCAGGCGAGGGAGCTGTTGATTTTTGATTTTGGTATTGCTATGGTATTATTGATAATGATGATATTGAAAATATTATATGGACGATGGAAGAATTGACGGTGGTGGAGGTAATTCTGTTCATTTTGTTGAAATTTCGAAATTTTGGAGTGTCTTCGGCGCTGGGGATGACTTTCTGGGGTACGGTCAATTTAGTTGAGTTGATTGGCAAAGAATCGATATTTGGCCTTGAATAGTACCAATTGATAGAACTCGACGAGAGGATTCAAAATCACTACTCATCTCATTCATACGACCAATAGAAGGAGAGGTATGGATGTTTGGATGGGTAGAGTGCGTGGGAGTTTAGGTTGGACAAGTGACAAGGAGTGACGCTGAATGACTTCAAGGGTGCACCGTAAGCTTTCCAGCCACATGAACATCTTCAATCATACTCATTTACTATTTAATCATTATTTTTCATCTAGAGTCGAGGGCACAATTAATCAACAAACATTGTTGCCCGAACACCTAACAGTAACATAAAACTTCTTGATATTCATTTCTCTCTCCCCTCTACGTTAGTTTGCGTCCAAAAATTTAAACCTCTCCTCACGAATCCTCCTCCAAGCCTTCTTGCTAGCTCGTACTTCCTTCTTGATACGTTCCTCTTCCTCACGTTCCTTCTTATTCGGGTCTACGATGCTCTCGAAGGGTTCCGTAATCCACTCATCCCAAACTGACTTGTCTGCCTCAACCTTCTCATTCGACTTGAGCTTCTTATTCTCTTCTATCTTTGCAGCAACTTCATCCTCCTCGTCAAGCCTCTTCTGTGCCCGAAGTGCCTGTTCGAGGTACTTGTATAATGTTAATGTAATAGTCTCATGATGGTCCGGTCCAATATCAGGAGATTGACATCGCAACTTGATGATGTCTGATGATCTTCCATGGTGCTACAGTAATATTAAAGCAGTGAATAGAAGAGGAGGACGGTGATGGCATGGCACAGTAGAATGTAGCTTTATCATTGCATTGCTCTGTTGATGGCGGTATGTAATTTGAGACGGCCATCTTGATTTTTGAAGCGGTACCACCTTCTCAGCCGTATCAAAGCACAACACACGCAGATCAAAAATTGACAATGGCTGATATCTTGTCTCCTACGCGGCCAATGAAGGCGATAAGTGGCGTTTTGGAAAGCTCTCATTGCGCTCTATCGATTAGGCCTGTAATTATCCTGATTGGAGGACTTTCATTCAATCAATCCGTTCAAAAACAGGTCTAGAAAGTCACCAGTGGCTCTCAATCCGGCTCCACAGCCACAGCCCGAATTTGACGATATGACAACCAATCGAAAGCTCTTTTCAATCTCTTTCGATTAGTACTATCATTCAGCCAACTGAATAATCTAAACATAGCTCGGGCAAAGCCCTCGCAAAAAAGCGACCACTTTAGTCAGCCTTGTCCAGACAGTTGACAGTTGACAGTTGATTGGTCGAAAATCCCAAAGAGCGACCAGTTCAATCAGCCTCACATCATGACAGTTGGCACGGAAGCATCAAACGCTTCGCTGAAGAACGATCACTTAATTCAGTAAGATCCAACTACTCACTGCTCGGGCAAAGCCCTCGCACAATACACTGAGCATAGATCAGCAATTGCTCATCAGTGAACTAAGTTACATGTACCGTCCAATGATAGTTAGATCAACTCAGTACCGTCCATGATAATAATCCATTGTGCAACATCAACTTGCCTCGACTGTGCTCGACATCCTCCGCTTCGCTCCAGACTTACTACCCAACAATTTAATGTATTCATTTAATATATTCATTATCAATCTAAGTATGATCCCAACAACATCCGAGAAGGAGGAGGATGTTGGATTGACTATTCCTCCTCCTCACCGTCGCCGATGATGATGATCAACAGTTAGTTAACGCGAACTAGTAGTTTGGAATGATCATCGGAGGTGTGGTTGGGATTAATCATCATCATCATCGGCGGCGTGTGGAGAATGGCGAGTGAGCCGAATGTAGCGTAATGATATTGAATAAGTAATTCCACCGCCGATGATGAATTATTACACCACCGCCGATGTTGATGAATGGATTGAAGGTCGAGCGAAGCGAGACAGTGGAAGAATGATGCGACAAGTCGAAAGTCGAGTGAGCCGGAGGCGAGGGAGATGGAAGTAATGCAAATACTGTCAACGGTACGGTGGTGGAAATAGTGAAGGAGCGAGTGAGCCGCCAGGCGAGGGAGCTGTTGATTTTTGATTTTGGTATTGCTATGGTATTATTGATAATGATGATATTGAAAATATTATATGGACGATGGAAGAATTGACGGTGGTGGAGGTAATTCTGTTCATTTTGTTGAAATTTCGAAATTTTGGAGTGTCTTCGGCGCTGGGGATGACTTTCTGGGGTACGGTCAATTTAGTTGAGTTGATTGGCAAAGAATCGATATTTGGCCTTGAATAGTACCAATTGATAGAACTCGACGAGAGGATTCAAAATCACTACTCATCTCATTCATACGACCAATAGAAGGAGAGGTATGGATGTTTGGATGGGTAGAGTGCGTGGGAGTTTAGGTTGGACAAGTGACAAGGAGTGACGCTGAATGACTTCAAGGGTGCACCGTAAGCTTTCCAGCCACATGAACATCTTCAATCATACTCATTTACTATTTAATCATTATTTTTCATCTAGAGTCGAGGGCACAATTAATCAACAAACATTGTTGCCCGAACACCTAACAGTAACATAAAACTTCTTGATATTCATTTCTCTCTCCCCTCTACGTTAGTTTGCGTCCAAAAATTTAAACCTCTCCTCACGAATCCTCCTCCAAGCCTTCTTGCTAGCTCGTACTTCCTTCTTGATACGTTCCTCTTCCTCACGTTCCTTCTTATTCGGGTCTACGATGCTCTCGAAGGGTTCCGTAATCCACTCATCCCAAACTGACTTGTCTGCCTCAACCTTCTCATTCGACTTGAGCTTCTTATTCTCTTCTATCTTTGCAGCAACTTCATCCGCCTCGTCAAGCCTCTTCTGTGCCCGAAGTGCCTGTTCGAGGTACTTGTATAATGTTAATGTAATAGTCTCATGATGGTCCGGTCCAATATCAGGAGATTGACATCGCAACTTGATGATGTCTGATGATCTTCCATGGTGCTACAGTAATATTAAAGCAGTGAATAGAAGAGGAGGACGGTGATGGCATGGCACAGTAGAATGTAGCTTTATCATTGCATTGCTCTGTTGATGGCGGTATGTAATTTGAGACGGCCATCTTGATTTTTGAAGCGGTACCACCTCGTTTCGTGTAGCACGGAACGTCTCATTCCCTTAGACGATCACTCACTTCTCACCATCGTCATCCTTGTTATGTATCCTTACCATGTAATTATATTATTAGTTGATGTTATCGCAGTAGTACTGATTAGTCTGTATATTACGTAAACATTAACGTAGTGTGAGAAACGAATCGGTTTATCAGACAGCCATTCTCACGGCTGTATCTACGATGGCAGCGTTCGAAAAGAATAGAATACGGGGAGAAAATGATGACAATATTTATTCTATTCTCCGACGGGGAGGAACGCGGACATAATAAGTATGAGGAAATGGAACCAGTTCACTGAGGTTATATTTGACTGGGAGAAGCGATAAGAATTTGCCGAGGAATGCGGGAGGAAAGGAGGAAAGAGATTCGATATCGATATAATGAATTGCCGAGGACGCCGGCATAATAATTGGCCCTCCAGTAAGGACACCTGGGATATCAACAACCATCGCCGAGGAATGCTGGCGATAAATAAATCGGCCCTGCTGGGGAGGAATGCCCCCGTCTGCATAAAAGGAATTGGCCCAAACTAACTATTGACGGATAGGCACCACTAGACGTGGAGCTGGAAACAGATATCACCCAGGAGCTGATCCTGCGGTGCGGCAAAATATCACCCAGGAGCGGATCCTGCGGTGCGGCAAAATATCACCCAGGAGCTGATCCTGCGGTGCGGCAAAATATCACCCAGGAGCTGATCCTGCGGTGCGGCAAAATATCACCCAGGAGCTGATCCTGCGGTGCGGCAAAATATCACCCAGGAGCGGATCCTGCGGTGCGGCAAAATATCACCCAGGAGCTGATCCTGCGGTGCGGCAAAATATCACCCAGGAGCTGATCCTGCGGTGCGGCAAAATATCACCCAGGAGCGGATCCTGCGGTGCGGCAAAATATCACCCAGGAGCAGATCCTGCGGTGTGGAAACAAGGAAACCCATTTATCACCCAGGCGGGGTGTGGAAACGGAAACATACGGATAATCACCCAGGAGGGGTGATCGGAAGAACAGAAATACTGCAAGGAGCCAGTATAGACCCTGCAAGGAGCCAAGGGCGACGGAAATTGCTGCAAGGAGCCAGTGGTAACACGAGAAATTGCTGCAAGGAGCCAGCAGATAGGGAATATTAAAGAATATCGCTGCAAGGAGCCAGCAGGATCACGAATGGAATAGGGATAACAGAGAATATTAACGATGTAACAGTCAATGGCAAAATGCCGCCGCATTCTTGGAGAGATAGAGGAAAAGTAAACGTAAATGGCAAAGTGCCACCGCGTCGTTGGAGAAGAAAGAGAAATACCACCAGGAGGTGGGGCCAGCGGAGCCTAGAATAGGAAAGAATGAAATAGATCGAGTAAGTGAGGCAAACACCTGAACGAGAGCATAAATAGTAATAGTCATGGTCGAAGTGCCTGACGGAGAAAAGATGGCCGGAGTGCCTGGCGTAAAGTGAGACGGCCGGAGTGCCTGTAATGTTGGTAAGCGGAAAAGAATAGGGAACATGATCGGTCGGGAATGAAAAAGAATAGGGATTGTGATTGGTCATGAAGAGAGATAGAAATATTTTGTACGAGAGACGACAAGAGAGCTGAAAAGGCCAGCGTAGTAGATGAAAACTAATGTGCACCCAGAAGATAGGGTCACCGTTAACTATGTCATATTAGTTAGATTAGAGTGGCCGCACCTCGGACGAAAGCTGAGGGGAGATACTCTAGAGGAGAGATGTCGAACACGATAATCAACGTGAAGCCTTTGATATACAGGAAGACAGCCCGATAGAGGACAACTGCCGTATACGAGGAGTAGAATACCGAAGAAAACTGAGCAGGACTAAGAGACAGATGAATAGCAAGAACAGCGGTTAACCAACAGATGCACATAAACTCTGAGAGATCATAGAGATCTGACTTATCGGGCCAGAACGAGAGTGCTCACGGTAATGAACACGGGCTGGTAATATAATAGGTTGCACGTCACGGATGCCAAGTACACTATCCAAAACCTCATGGAGAGATCTGACATGGAATCGGAGACAAGATACTATCAGAAATACAAGCATCCCTGCTTGAGAATGAGATCAAACGTTAACCACGACAAGTATGAATAAAAATCCTTTTGAGGGCATAAATGTGAGAATAGTATTCGGGACTGCTCTGCATGAGAAGTCGATTACAAATGGAAGCCGGGAAGAGGTTGATCTCAAGACATGAATATAAGCAATGTGAAACTGAAACACAAGATGAATGCTTGAACGCTTACAGTTACAGCAAAGCTATGACATTTAAGGTTATGGCATTTTGAGCCGACCGGCGTGATAGTTACTCTGATGATATGTATGTGCAAGTACTTTGGCACAATTCGTGTGAACATCCCTTTATCTCCGGTCAAACCAGATCAGTGAATGGCATCCCCTAAATTGAGTACAGCACACCCGCAGACAGAGCTCCATGATGTTGCGAGAAAGATGGGGAGAGAATGGCACAGAGTGTTTCATCTAACAACTCTTCCTCCAGGAAGGGAGAGGGAGAGAAAGAGAGAAATGGACAGCACTTGCTGTAAAAATAAGGAATAGGTGGCAACTCGATCATGACAAGAAACGGCTTGTCAACAAGTACTTGATAGGGAGTAGCTTCATGCCATGTGATGAGACAGGGACAAAGACAAATTCCATGATGTTGTACATACAATATACCTTGGGATCGGCGTACAGAAGATCGTAGCAACAGAGTTGGTTACTCCGGAACTCTATGACGGAGCAAATATTAGATGCGTGTAATGGTGCACGGGCATTCAAAGTGAATCGGAAGCGAACACAAATATTAACAATCGACAAACATTCTTATTTTGAATCGCAGGCTTGATGTGGTTGAGATGTCAAGAAATAGGAAGACCTCATCTTGGCAAAAGATCCCTCAGTATAAGCGTAGCCAATATATAGTACGAGCTGTATCGCTTTGATAACAGCGGGCGCGAATACAAGCTGTAGTCTATGACAAGGTGTAAAAGACAAGAAATTGGATATAGCCAGAACAACACGACCGCGGACGTTATTATCCATCATGATGAGCCGAGGAGGTAGTTTGAAGAACGGACCGCAGACAAGGACGTTACTATCCATCATGATGAGCGGATGATAATCTAATCCGAATTGATGGAGAAACGCCCTGCGGCAAAGGAGAAACAAAGCTGAAGAGAATAGATCGGTGGAGAAACGCCCTGCGGCAAAGGAGAAACAAAGCTGAAGAGAATAGATTGGTGGAGAAACGCCCTGCGGACAAGGGACAAACAAATGTACGAGAATAAGGGACGAACAAATGTACGAGCCATGACTACCAAGGCATAACGAAATACTCCATAGCATCTTACCAATGAGGAGTCCAGAGTGAAGGACGATTGAACAACATGGTGAAAACAATGCGCACTGAACTGGAGACGGGTCGACATCCAAGACCGGGAGACACTCGATAGGATCAAGAAGGGGCAGCAATACCTCGTGTAGACCAATAATTGAATGTCAAGCAGGGGAGAATATTTATACTTGACATTCCCAAGACGGCACAGAAGAGGCAGATAAACGAGACAGAGAAGAAGAGGCAGATAAAAGAGACAGAGAAGAAGAGTCAGATAAAAGAGACAGAGAAGAAGAGTCAGATAAAAGAGATGGCATAGACGAGGCAGATTGATGAATGTGGATTAAACGCCAGATGTCAAGCTAGGAAGAACGTGATGCACGTCTTATCACCCGACACAGTGGCAGAGGAAATCAACGAGGTAGTACAGACCAAGATATCGGCGGAAGAGCGCAAATGAAGAAATGATATTGAAGAACGCCTTGGGCCTTGGTCGGGTCGAATGGAAGCAACATGAGAAAGATTGGATGACCCACAGAGCGGCTATATAGCATCAAGTTGAACTTGTATCATGATAACTATGGTGTGAACACCGTGATAACTTACATGGGCATAATTGCGTTAGCAGAGCAGAGCAAAACATTTCCGACAAGCCGACTCGATAGCTTAGTGGTTATTGTCAGTGAGTTCCATGAAACTAGGACGTTAAGACCACGCGTAGGACCCGCAGTTGAGGTGACTGCTGACAATACTTGAGAGCAATTGCATGACAAGCACTGCGGGAGCGCCCTAATGCATTTGGAGACGATTCTAGATGCATCGACAACAAGCCTTCTTAGTATGAGACGACAACAACAACTAGGCTCGCATCGACCTACTTGTAGTAGGACACTCAGACTAGGGATCACAAATTCATATTATCAAACGATAATGGAGCTGCAAATGATTTTGAATATATCAGGTGAGACCAATCTCAAACGGCAAGAGAAGGGAGAAGGTCTGACAGAGTACGGGGTGCCATCGATAGGTTATCTCGGACGGTTAGATGTCAATTGTGGTAGATGGAGTAAAGCCACCACAGACTTCAAGAGACTGATGCGACCAATCACCAACTCGACCAACAAAAGACTCGGCATACGAGGAGAATATGAGTGATATACCTCTCGCTCGTGATGCTGAAACACGAGATATAGGCCAGGCTAATGCGAGTTGAACTAGAGACGCACTGGACAATTTGATGCACAAATTTAAACGACTTGAACGAGGCGATATAACCACGAAAACAAGAGACCGACTTAAACGAGGCGATATAACCACGACAACAAGAGGCCGACTTCACGAAAACAAGAGACCGACTTAAACGAGGCGATATAACCACGACAACAAGAGGCCGACTTCACGAAAACAAGAGACCGACTTAAACGAGGCGATATAACCACGCCAACAAGAGGCCGACTTAAAGATGTAGAGATATGCGAGAGGTGATGAGGCAATAGCAGGAGAGCCAACACCAACATACCAAGGAAGTCACATGCTGACTCTGGAAACACGACATCCCACATGTTACACAAGCAATACAGGCGACACATATCGGAACATAGAAGAGGTTGCGAGGAAACGACTCCTTGAACAGCCAAACGCATCAAAGTTTGGGTAAAACGGCACAGGTACAGACCCAGATCTGTCACCCACGGGACAATGCTTACCTCATGTACAAAACTGCCATTAGACGTACCGGCCACGAATTTTTGTATGGGCAACGCACGCTTGAATTTAAGTGAGAACGTGGCTCGAAGTTAGAATCACTTGAGATAGTGAAGATAAAGGGAATGAAGTGAAGATTTGCCACTATGCGTAACATGATTTACAACGTACAGAACTATGCTTGCCAAAGGTGTATACAGGATGAAGAGTCACTCTCAAGACACGCGATTAGGGACACAATCCATCATCCATTATGAGATAATATCGGCCAACGTAAACGACATCCTACCAAGAACCAAGAACCCGAACGAGGTGATGATTAAGCTCTGAGAGAATAATAAACGACCTCGGGCAGGAAGAAGGACATGGCAAGAGCCTCTGAGACAACACGATGAATGAGAAGGAGGAGAGAGAACTCAATCAATTAAGTATCCAGAACGCTAGAACTAGTCACCGGACTAAAGCGGTGAAAGAGGTAAAGATACCAGCAACTCATTTCTGTACGACGATCAATTTTGATCAAAGCATCTCGTGACACTCGGGCATACAGGACCGCGATGCATCTGAGGGGTTACATTGAAAGGACGTACATTGAAAGGTATTTACGTTTACGGGGAGACCGTAGAGGCTGGTGAAGATTCACAACACACGCAGATCAAAAATTGACAATGGCTGATATCTTGTCTCCTACGCGGCCAATGAAGGCGATAAGTGGCGTTTTGGAAAGCTCTCATTGCGCTCTATCGATTAGGCCTGTAATTATCCTGATTGGAGGACTTTCATTCAATCAATCCGTTCAAAAACAGGTCTAGAAAGTCACCAGTGGCTCTCAATCCGGCTCCACAGCCACAGCCCGAATTTGACGATATGACAACCAATCGAAAGCTCTTTTCAATCTCTTTCGATTAGTACTATCATTCAGCCAACTGAATAATCTAAACATAGCTCGGGCAAAGCCCTCGCAAAAAAGCGACCACTTTAGTCAGCCTTGTCCAGACAGTTGACAGTTGACAGTTGACAGTTGACAGTTGATTGGTCGAAAATCCCAAAGAGCGACCAGTTCAATCAGCCTCACATCATGACAGTTGGCACGGAAGCATCAAACGCTTCGCTGAAGAACGATCACTTAATTCAGTAAGATCCAACTACTCACTGCTCGGGCAAAGCCCTCGCACAATACACTGAGCATAGATCAGCAATTGCTCATCAGTGAACTAAGTTACATGTACCGTCCAATGATAGTTAGATCAACTCAGTACCGTCCATGATAATAATCCATTGTGCAACATCAACTTGCCTCGACTGTGCTCGACATCCTCCGCTTCGCTCCAGACTTACTACCCAACAATTTAATGTATTCATTTAATATATTCATTATCAATCTAAGTATGATCCCAACAACATCCGAGGAGGAGGAGGATGTTGGATTGACTATTCCTCCTCCTCACCGTCGCCGATGATGATGATCAACAGTTAGTTAACGCGAACTAGTAGTTTGGAATGATCATCGGAGGTGTGGTTGGGATTAATCATCATCATCATCGGCGGCGTGTGGAGAATGGCGAGTGAGCCGAATGTAGCGTAATGATATTGAATAAGTAATTCCACCGCCGATGATGAATTATTACACCACCGCCGATGTTGATGAATGGATTGAAGGTCGAGCGAAGCGAGACAGTGGAAGAATGATGCGACAAGTCGAAAGTCGAGTGAGCCGGAGGCGAGGGAGATGGAAGTAATGCAAATACTGTCAACGGTACGGTGGTGGAAATAGTGAAGGAGCGAGTGAGCCGCCAGGCGAGGGAGCTGTTGATTTTTGATTTTGGTATTGCTATGGTATTATTGATAATGATGATATTGAAAATATTATATGGACGATGGAAGAATTGACGGTGGTGGAGGTAATTCTGTTCATTTTGTTGAAATTTCGAAATTTTGGAGTGTCTTCGGCGCTGGGGATGACTTTCTGGGGTACGGTCAATTTAGTTGAGTTGATTGGCAAAGAATCGATATTTGGCCTTGAATAGTACCAATTGATAGAACTCGACGAGAGGATTCAAAATCACTACTCATCTCATTCATACGACCAATAGAAGGAGAGGTATGGATGTTTGGATGGGTAGAGTGCGTGGGAGTTTAGGTTGGACAAGTGACAAGGAGTGACGCTGAATGACTTCAAGGGTGCACCGTAAGCTTTCCAGCCACATGAACATCTTCAATCATACTCATTTACTATTTAATCATTATTTTTCATCTAGAGTCGAGGGCACAATTAATCAACAAACATTGTTGCCCGAACACCTAACAGTAACATAAAACTTCTTGATATTCATTTCTCTCTCCCCTCTACGTTAGTTTGCGTCCAAAAATTTAAACCTCTCCTCACGAATCCTCCTCCAAGCCTTCTTGCTAGCTCGTACTTCCTTCTTGATACGTTCCTCTTCCTCACGTTCCTTCTTATTCGGGTCTACGATGCTCTCGAAGGGTTCCGTAATCCACTCATCCCAAACTGACTTGTCTGCCTCAACCTTCTCATTCGACTTGAGCTTCTTATTCTCTTCTATCTTTGCAGCAACTTCATCCGCCTCGTCAAGCCTCTTCTGTGCCCGAAGTGCCTGTTCGAGGTACTTGTATAATGTTAATGTAATAGTCTCATGATGGTCCGGTCCAATATCAGGAGATTGACATCGCAACTTGATGATGTCTGATGATCTTCCATGGTGCTACAGTAATATTAAAGCAGTGAATAGAAGAGGAGGACGGTGATGGCATGGCACAGTAGAATGTAGCTTTATCATTGCATTGCTCTGTTGATGGCGGTATGTAATTTGAGACGGCCATCTTGATTTTTGAAGCGGTACCACCTTCTCAGCCGTATCAAAGCACAACACACGCAGATCAAAAATTGACAATGGCTGATATCTTGTCTCCTACGCGGCCAATGAAGGCGATAAGTGGCGTTTTGGAAAGCTCTCATTGCGCTCTATCGATTAGGCCTGTAATTATCCTGATTGGAGGACTTTCATTCAATCAATCCGTTCAAAAACAGGTCTAGAAAGTCACCAGTGGCTCTCAATCCGGCTCCACAGCCACAGCCCGAATTTGACGATATGACAACCAATCGAAAGCTCTTTTCAATCTCTTTCGATTAGTACTATCATTCAGCCAACTGAATAATCTAAACATAGCTCGGGCAAAGCCCTCGCAAAAAAGCGACCACTTTAGTCAGCCTTGTCCAGACAGTTGACAGTTGACAGTTGATTGGTCGAAAATCCCAAAGAGCGACCAGTTCAATCAGCCTCACATCATGACAGTTGGCACGGAAGCATCAAACGCTTCGCTGAAGAACGATCACTTAATTCAGTAAGATCCAACTACTCACTGCTCGGGCAAAGCCCTCGCACAATACACTGAGCATAGATCAGCAATTGCTCATCAGTGAACTAAGTTACATGTACCGTCCAATGATAGTTAGATCAACTCAGTACCGTCCATGATAATAATCCATTGTGCAACATCAACTTGCCTCGACTGTGCTCGACATCCTCCGCTTCGCTCCAGACTTACTACCCAACAATTTAATGTATTCATTTAATATATTCATTATCAATCTAAGTATGATCCCAACAACATCCGAGAAGGAGGAGGATGTTGGATTGACTATTCCTCCTCCTCACCGTCGCCGATGATGATGATCAACAGTTAGTTAACGCGAACTAGTAGTTTGGAATGATCATCGGAGGTGTGGTTGGGATTAATCATCATCATCATCGGCGGCGTGTGGAGAATGGCGAGTGAGCCGAATGTAGCGTAATGATATTGAATAAGTAATTCCACCGCCGATGATGAATTATTACACCACCGCCGATGTTGATGAATGGATTGAAGGTCGAGCGAAGCGAGACAGTGGAAGAATGATGCGACAAGTCGAAAGTCGAGTGAGCCGGAGGCGAGGGAGATGGAAGTAATGCAAATACTGTCAACGGTACGGTGGTGGAAATAGTGAAGGAGCGAGTGAGCCGCCAGGCGAGGGAGCTGTTGATTTTTGATTTTGGTATTGCTATGGTATTATTGATAATGATGATATTGAAAATATTATATGGACGATGGAAGAATTGACGGTGGTGGAGGTAATTCTGTTCATTTTGTTGAAATTTCGAAATTTTGGAGTGTCTTCGGCGCTGGGGATGACTTTCTGGGGTACGGTCAATTTAGTTGAGTTGATTGGCAAAGAATCGATATTTGGCCTTGAATAGTACCAATTGATAGAACTCGACGAGAGGATTCAAAATCACTACTCATCTCATTCATACGACCAATAGAAGGAGAGGTATGGATGTTTGGATGGGTAGAGTGCGTGGGAGTTTAGGTTGGACAAGTGACAAGGAGTGACGCTGAATGACTTCAAGGGTGCACCGTAAGCTTTCCAGCCACATGAACATCTTCAATCATACTCATTTACTATTTAATCATTATTTTTCATCTAGAGTCGAGGGCACAATTAATCAACAAACATTGTTGCCCGAACACCTAACAGTAACATAAAACTTCTTGATATTCATTTCTCTCTCCCCTCTACGTTAGTTTGCGTCCAAAAATTTAAACCTCTCCTCACGAATCCTCCTCCAAGCCTTCTTGCTAGCTCGTACTTCCTTCTTGATACGTTCCTCTTCCTCACGTTCCTTCTTATTCGGGTCTACGATGCTCTCGAAGGGTTCCGTAATCCACTCATCCCAAACTGACTTGTCTGCCTCAACCTTCTCATTCGACTTGAGCTTCTTATTCTCTTCTATCTTTGCAGCAACTTCATCCTCCTCGTCAAGCCTCTTCTGTGCCCGAAGTGCCTGTTCGAGGTACTTGTATAATGTTAATGTAATAGTCTCATGATGGTCCGGTCCAATATCAGGAGATTGACATCGCAACTTGATGATGTCTGATGATCTTCCATGGTGCTACAGTAATATTAAAGCAGTGAATAGAAGAGGAGGACGGTGATGGCATGGCACAGTAGAATGTAGCTTTATCATTGCATTGCTCTGTTGATGGCGGTATGTAATTTGAGACGGCCATCTTGATTTTTGAAGCGGTACCACCTTCTCAGCCGTATCAAAGCACAACACACGCAGATCAAAAATTGACAATGGCTGATATCTTGTCTCCTACGCGGCCAATGAAGGCGATAAGTGGCGTTTTGGAAAGCTCTCATTGCGCTCTATCGATTAGGCCTGTAATTATCCTGATTGGAGGACTTTCATTCAATCAATCCGTTCAAAAACAGGTCTAGAAAGTCACCAGTGGCTCTCAATCCGGCTCCACAGCCACAGCCCGAATTTGACGATATGACAACCAATCGAAAGCTCTTTTCAATCTCTTTCGATTAGTACTATCATTCAGCCAACTGAATAATCTAAACATAGCTCGGGCAAAGCCCTCGCAAAAAAGCGACCACTTTAGTCAGCCTTGTCCAGACAGTTGACAGTTGACAGTTGATTGGTCGAAAATCCCAAAGAGCGACCAGTTCAATCAGCCTCACATCATGACAGTTGGCACGGAAGCATCAAACGCTTCGCTGAAGAACGATCACTTAATTCAGTAAGATCCAACTACTCACTGCTCGGGCAAAGCCCTCGCACAATACACTGAGCATAGATCAGCAATTGCTCATCAGTGAACTAAGTTACATGTACCGTCCAATGATAGTTAGATCAACTCAGTACCGTCCATGATAATAATCCATTGTGCAACATCAACTTGCCTCGACTGTGCTCGACATCCTCCGCTTCGCTCCAGACTTACTACCCAACAATTTAATGTATTCATTTAATATATTCATTATCAATCTAAGTATGATCCCAACAACATCCGAGAAGGAGGAGGATGTTGGATTGACTATTCCTCCTCCTCACCGTCGCCGATGATGATGATCAACAGTTAGTTAACGCGAACTAGTAGTTTGGAATGATCATCGGAGGTGTGGTTGGGATTAATCATCATCATCATCGGCGGCGTGTGGAGAATGGCGAGTGAGCCGAATGTAGCGTAATGATATTGAATAAGTAATTCCACCGCCGATGATGAATTATTACACCACCGCCGATGTTGATGAATGGATTGAAGGTCGAGCGAAGCGAGACAGTGGAAGAATGATGCGACAAGTCGAAAGTCGAGTGAGCCGGAGGCGAGGGAGATGGAAGTAATGCAAATACTGTCAACGGTACGGTGGTGGAAATAGTGAAGGAGCGAGTGAGCCGCCAGGCGAGGGAGCTGTTGATTTTTGATTTTGGTATTGCTATGGTATTATTGATAATGATGATATTGAAAATATTATATGGACGATGGAAGAATTGACGGTGGTGGAGGTAATTCTGTTCATTTTGTTGAAATTTCGAAATTTTGGAGTGTCTTCGGCGCTGGGGATGACTTTCTGGGGTACGGTCAATTTAGTTGAGTTGATTGGCAAAGAATCGATATTTGGCCTTGAATAGTACCAATTGATAGAACTCGACGAGAGGATTCAAAATCACTACTCATCTCATTCATACGACCAATAGAAGGAGAGGTATGGATGTTTGGATGGGTAGAGTGCGTGGGAGTTTAGGTTGGACAAGTGACAAGGAGTGACGCTGAATGACTTCAAGGGTGCACCGTAAGCTTTCCAGCCACATGAACATCTTCAATCATACTCATTTACTATTTAATCATTATTTTTCATCTAGAGTCGAGGGCACAATTAATCAACAAACATTGTTGCCCGAACACCTAACAGTAACATAAAACTTCTTGATATTCATTTCTCTCTCCCCTCTACGTTAGTTTGCGTCCAAAAATTTAAACCTCTCCTCACGAATCCTCCTCCAAGCCTTCTTGCTAGCTCGTACTTCCTTCTTGATACGTTCCTCTTCCTCACGTTCCTTCTTATTCGGGTCTACGATGCTCTCGAAGGGTTCCGTAATCCACTCATCCCAAACTGACTTGTCTGCCTCAACCTTCTCATTCGACTTGAGCTTCTTATTCTCTTCTATCTTTGCAGCAACTTCATCCGCCTCGTCAAGCCTCTTCTGTGCCCGAAGTGCCTGTTCGAGGTACTTGTATAATGTTAATGTAATAGTCTCATGATGGTCCGGTCCAATATCAGGAGATTGACATCGCAACTTGATGATGTCTGATGATCTTCCATGGTGCTACAGTAATATTAAAGCAGTGAATAGAAGAGGAGGACGGTGATGGCATGGCACAGTAGAATGTAGCTTTATCATTGCATTGCTCTGTTGATGGCGGTATGTAATTTGAGACGGCCATCTTGATTTTTGAAGCGGTACCACCTTCTCAGCCGTATCAAAGCACAACACACGCAGATCAAAAATTGACAATGGCTGATATCTTGTCTCCTACGCGGCCAATGAAGGCGATAAGTGGCGTTTTGGAAAGCTCTCATTGCGCTCTATCGATTAGGCCTGTAATTATCCTGATTGGAGGACTTTCATTCAATCAATCCGTTCAAAAACAGGTCTAGAAAGTCACCAGTGGCTCTCAATCCGGCTCCACAGCCACAGCCCGAATTTGACGATATGACAACCAATCGAAAGCTCTTTTCAATCTCTTTCGATTAGTACTATCATTCAGCCAACTGAATAATCTAAACATAGCTCGGGCAAAGCCCTCGCAAAAAAGCGACCACTTTAGTCAGCCTTGTCCAGACAGTTGACAGTTGACAGTTTGATTGGTCGAAAATCCCAAAGAGCGACCAGTTCAATCAGCCTCACATCATGACAGTTGGCACGGAAGCATCAAACGCTTCGCTGAAGAACGATCACTTAATTCAGTAAGATCCAACTACTCACTGCTCGGGCAAAGCCCTCGCACAATACACTGAGCATAGATCAGCAATTGCTCATCAGTGAACTAAGTTACATGTACCGTCCAATGATAGTTAGATCAACTCAGTACCGTCCATGATAATAATCCATTGTGCAACATCAACTTGCCTCGACTGTGCTCGACATCCTCCGCTTCGCTCCAGACTTACTACCCAACAATTTAATGTATTCATTTAATATATTCATTATCAATCTAAGTATGATCCCAACAACATCCGAGAAGGAGGAGGATGTTGGATTGACTATTCCTCCTCCTCACCGTCGCCGATGATGATGATCAACAGTTAGTTAACGCGAACTAGTAGTTTGGAATGATCATCGGAGGTGTGGTTGGGATTAATCATCATCATCATCGGCGGCGTGTGGAGAATGGCGAGTGAGCCGAATGTAGCGTAATGATATTGAATAAGTAATTCCACCGCCGATGATGAATTATTACACCACCGCCGATGTTGATGAATGGATTGAAGGTCGAGCGAAGCGAGACAGTGGAAGAATGATGCGACAAGTCGAAAGTCGAGTGAGCCGGAGGCGAGGGAGATGGAAGTAATGCAAATACTGTCAACGGTACGGTGGTGGAAATAGTGAAGGAGCGAGTGAGCCGCCAGGCGAGGGAGCTGTTGATTTTTGATTTTGGTATTGCTATGGTATTATTGATAATGATGATATTGAAAATATTATATGGACGATGGAAGAATTGACGGTGGTGGAGGTAATTCTGTTCATTTTGTTGAAATTTCGAAATTTTGGAGTGTCTTCGGCGCTGGGGATGACTTTCTGGGGTACGGTCAATTTAGTTGAGTTGATTGGCAAAGAATCGATATTTGGCCTTGAATAGTACCAATTGATAGAACTCGACGAGAGGATTCAAAATCACTACTCATCTCATTCATACGACCAATAGAAGGAGAGGTATGGATGTTTGGATGGGTAGAGTGCGTGGGAGTTTAGGTTGGACAAGTGACAAGGAGTGACGCTGAATGACTTCAAGGGTGCACCGTAAGCTTTCCAGCCACATGAACATCTTCAATCATACTCATTTACTATTTAATCATTATTTTTCATCTAGAGTCGAGGGCACAATTAATCAACAAACATTGTTGCCCGAACACCTAACAGTAACATAAAACTTCTTGATATTCATTTCTCTCTCCCCTCTACGTTAGTTTGCGTCCAAAAATTTAAACCTCTCCTCACGAATCCTCCTCCAAGCCTTCTTGCTAGCTCGTACTTCCTTCTTGATACGTTCCTCTTCCTCACGTTCCTTCTTATTCGGGTCTACGATGCTCTCGAAGGGTTCCGTAATCCACTCATCCCAAACTGACTTGTCTGCCTCAACCTTCTCATTCGACTTGAGCTTCTTATTCTCTTCTATCTTTGCAGCAACTTCATCCGCCTCGTCAAGCCTCTTCTGTGCCCGAAGTGCCTGTTCGAGGTACTTGTATAATGTTAATGTAATAGTCTCATGATGGTCCGGTCCAATATCAGGAGATTGACATCGCAACTTGATGATGTCTGATGATCTTCCATGGTGCTACAGTAATATTAAAGCAGTGAATAGAAGAGGAGGACGGTGATGGCATGGCACAGTAGAATGTAGCTTTATCATTGCATTGCTCTGTTGATGGCGGTATGTAATTTGAGACGGCCATCTTGATTTTTGAAGCGGTACCACCTTCTCAGCCGTATCAAAGCACAACACACGCAGATCAAAAATTGACAATGGCTGATATCTTGTCTCCTACGCGGCCAATGAAGGCGATAAGTGGCGTTTTGGAAAGCTCTCATTGCGCTCTATCGATTAGGCCTGTAATTATCCTGATTGGAGGACTTTCATTCAATCAATCCGTTCAAAAACAGGTCTAGAAAGTCACCAGTGGCTCTCAATCCGGCTCCACAGCCACAGCCCGAATTTGACGATATGACAACCAATCGAAAGCTCTTTTCAATCTCTTTCGATTAGTACTATCATTCAGCCAACTGAATAATCTAAACATAGCTCGGGCAAAGCCCTCGCAAAAAAGCGACCACTTTAGTCAGCCTTGTCCAGACAGTTGACAGTTGACAGTTGATTGGTCGAAAATCCCAAAGAGCGACCAGTTCAATCAGCCTCACATCATGACAGTTGGCACGGAAGCATCAAACGCTTCGCTGAAGAACGATCACTTAATTCAGTAAGATCCAACTACTCACTGCTCGGGCAAAGCCCTCGCACAATACACTGAGCATAGATCAGCAATTGCTCATCAGTGAACTAAGTTACATGTACCGTCCAATGATAGTTAGATCAACTCAGTACCGTCCATGATAATAATCCATTGTGCAACATCAACTTGCCTCGACTGTGCTCGACATCCTCCGCTTCGCTCCAGACTTACTACCCAACAATTTAATGTATTCATTTAATATATTCATTATCAATCTAAGTATGATCCCAACAACATCCGAGGAAGGAGGAGGATGTTGGATTGACTATTCCTCCTCCTCACCGTCGCCGATGATGATGATCAACAGTTAGTTAACGCGAACTAGTAGTTTGGAATGATCATCGGAGGTGTGGTTGGGATTAATCATCATCATCATCGGCGGCGTGTGGAGAATGGCGAGTGAGCCGAATGTAGCGTAATGATATTGAATAAGTAATTCCACCGCCGATGATGAATTATTACACCACCGCCGATGTTGATGAATGGATTGAAGGTCGAGCGAAGCGAGACAGTGGAAGAATGATGCGACAAGTCGAAAGTCGAGTGAGCCGGAGGCGAGGGAGATGGAAGTAATGCAAATACTGTCAACGGTACGGTGGTGGAAATAGTGAAGGAGCGAGTGAGCCGCCAGGCGAGGGAGCTGTTGATTTTTGATTTTGGTATTGCTATGGTATTATTGATAATGATGATATTGAAAATATTATATGGACGATGGAAGAATTGACGGTGGTGGAGGTAATTCTGTTCATTTTGTTGAAATTTCGAAATTTTGGAGTGTCTTCGGCGCTGGGGATGACTTTCTGGGGTACGGTCAATTTAGTTGAGTTGATTGGCAAAGAATCGATATTTGGCCTTGAATAGTACCAATTGATAGAACTCGACGAGAGGATTCAAAATCACTACTCATCTCATTCATACGACCAATAGAAGGAGAGGTATGGATGTTTGGATGGGTAGAGTGCGTGGGAGTTTAGGTTGGACAAGTGACAAGGAGTGACGCTGAATGACTTCAAGGGTGCACCGTAAGCTTTCCAGCCACATGAACATCTTCAATCATACTCATTTACTATTTAATCATTATTTTTCATCTAGAGTCGAGGGCACAATTAATCAACAAACATTGTTGCCCGAACACCTAACAGTAACATAAAACTTCTTGATATTCATTTCTCTCTCCCCTCTACGTTAGTTTGCGTCCAAAAATTTAAACCTCTCCTCACGAATCCTCCTCCAAGCCTTCTTGCTAGCTCGTACTTCCTTCTTGATACGTTCCTCTTCCTCACGTTCCTTCTTATTCGGGTCTACGATGCTCTCGAAGGGTTCCGTAATCCACTCATCCCAAACTGACTTGTCTGCCTCAACCTTCTCATTCGACTTGAGCTTCTTATTCTCTTCTATCTTTGCAGCAACTTCATCCGCCTCGTCAAGCCTCTTCTGTGCCCGAAGTGCCTGTTCGAGGTACTTGTATAATGTTAATGTAATAGTCTCATGATGGTCCGGTCCAATATCAGGAGATTGACATCGCAACTTGATGATGTCTGATGATCTTCCATGGTGCTACAGTAATATTAAAGCAGTGAATAGAAGAGGAGGACGGTGATGGCATGGCACAGTAGAATGTAGCTTTATCATTGCATTGCTCTGTTGATGGCGGTATGTAATTTGAGACGGCCTCTTGATTTTTGAAGCGGTACCACCTTCTCAGCCGTATCAAAGCACAACACACGCAGATCAAAAATTGACAATGGCTGATATCTTGTCTCCTACGCGGCCAATGAAGGCGATAAGTGGCGTTTTGGAAAGCTCTCATTGCGCTCTATCGATTAGGCCTGTAATTATCCTGATTGGAGGACTTTCATTCAATCAATCCGTTCAAAAACAGGTCTAGAAAGTCACCAGTGGCTCTCAATCCGGCTCCACAGCCACAGCCCGAATTTGACGATATGACAACCAATCGAAAGCTCTTTTCAATCTCTTTCGATTAGTACTATCATTCAGCCAACTGAATAATCTAAACATAGCTCGGGCAAAGCCCTCGCAAAAAAGCGACCACTTTAGTCAGCCTTGTCCAGACAGTTGACAGTTGACAGTTGATTGGTCGAAAATCCCAAAGAGCGACCAGTTCAATCAGCCTCACATCATGACAGTTGGCACGGAAGCATCAAACGCTTCGCTGAAGAACGATCACTTAATTCAGTAAGATCCAACTACTCACTGCTCGGGCAAAGCCCTCGCACAATACACTGAGCATAGATCAGCAATTGCTCATCAGTGAACTAAGTTACATGTACCGTCCAATGATAGTTAGATCAACTCAGTACCGTCCATGATAATAATCCATTGTGCAACATCAACTTGCCTCGACTGTGCTCGACATCCTCCGCTTCGCTCCAGACTTACTACCCAACAATTTAATGTATTCATTTAATATATTCATTATCAATCTAAGTATGATCCCAACAACATCCGAGAAGGAGGAGGATGTTGGATTGACTATTCCTCCTCCTCACCGTCGCCGATGATGATGATCAACAGTTAGTTAACGCGAACTAGTAGTTTGGAATGATCATCGGAGGTGTGGTTGGGATTAATCATCATCATCATCGGCGGCGTGTGGAGAATGGCGAGTGAGCCGAATGTAGCGTAATGATATTGAATAAGTAATTCCACCGCCGATGATGAATTATTACACCACCGCCGATGTTGATGAATGGATTGAAGGTCGAGCGAAGCGAGACAGTGGAAGAATGATGCGACAAGTCGAAAGTCGAGTGAGCCGGAGGCGAGGGAGATGGAAGTAATGCAAATACTGTCAACGGTACGGTGGTGGAAATAGTGAAGGAGCGAGTGAGCCGCCAGGCGAGGGAGCTGTTGATTTTTGATTTTGGTATTGCTATGGTATTATTGATAATGATGATATTGAAAATATTATATGGACGATGGAAGAATTGACGGTGGTGGAGGTAATTCTGTTCATTTTGTTGAAATTTCGAAATTTTGGAGTGTCTTCGGCGCTGGGGATGACTTTCTGGGGTACGGTCAATTTAGTTGAGTTGATTGGCAAAGAATCGATATTTGGCCTTGAATAGTACCAATTGATAGAACTCGACGAGAGGATTCAAAATCACTACTCATCTCATTCATACGACCAATAGAAGGAGAGGTATGGATGTTTGGATGGGTAGAGTGCGTGGGAGTTTAGGTTGGACAAGTGACAAGGAGTGACGCTGAATGACTTCAAGGGTGCACCGTAAGCTTTCCAGCCACATGAACATCTTCAATCATACTCATTTACTATTTAATCATTATTTTTCATCTAGAGTCGAGGGCACAATTAATCAACAAACATTGTTGCCCGAACACCTAACAGTAACATAAAACTTCTTGATATTCATTTCTCTCTCCCCTCTACGTTAGTTTGCGTCCAAAAATTTAAACCTCTCCTCACGAATCCTCCTCCAAGCCTTCTTGCTAGCTCGTACTTCCTTCTTGATACGTTCCTCTTCCTCACGTTCCTTCTTATTCGGGTCTACGATGCTCTCGAAGGGTTCCGTAATCCACTCATCCCAAACTGACTTGTCTGCCTCAACCTTCTCATTCGACTTGAGCTTCTTATTCTCTTCTATCTTTGCAGCAACTTCATCCGCCTCGTCAAGCCTCTTCTGTGCCCGAAGTGCCTGTTCGAGGTACTTGTATAATGTTAATGTAATAGTCTCATGATGGTCCGGTCCAATATCAGGAGATTGACATCGCAACTTGATGATGTCTGATGATCTTCCATGGTGCTACAGTAATATTAAAGCAGTGAATAGAAGAGGAGGACGGTGATGGCATGGCACAGTAGAATGTAGCTTTATCATTGCATTGCTCTGTTGATGGCGGTATGTAATTTGAGACGGCCATCTTGATTTTTGAAGCGGTACCACCTTCTCAGCCGTATCAAAGCACAACACACGCAGATCAAAAATTGACAATGGCTGATATCTTGTCTCCTACGCGGCCAATGAAGGCGATAAGTGGCGTTTTGGAAAGCTCTCATTGCGCTCTATCGATTAGGCCTGTAATTATCC
Source organism: Skeletonema tropicum (assembly GCA_037178625.1). NCBI lineage: Eukaryota > Bacillariophyta > Thalassiosirophyceae > Thalassiosirales > Thalassiosiraceae > Skeletonema > Skeletonema tropicum. The sequence goes on from CM074148.1 coordinate 1,483,064, forward strand.
TGATTGGAGGACTTTCATTCAATCAATCCGTTCAAAAACAGGTCTAGAAAGTCACCAGTGGCTCTCAATCCGGCTCCACAGCCACAGCCCGAATTTGACGATATGACAACCAATCGAAAGCTCTTTTCAATCTCTTTCGATTAGTACTATCATTCAGCCAACTGAATAATCTAAACATAGCTCGGGCAAAGCCCTCGCAAAAAGCGACCACTTTAGTCAGCCTTGTCCAGACAGTTGACAGTTGACAGTTGACAGTTGACAGTTGATTGGTCGAAAATCCCAAAGAGCGACCAGTTCAATCAGCCTCACATCATGACAGTTGGCACGGAAGCATCAAACGCTTCGCTGAAGAACGATCACTTAATTCAGTAAGATCCAACTACTCACTGCTCGGGCAAAGCCCTCGCACAATACACTGAGCATAGATCAGCAATTGCTCATCAGTGAACTAAGTTACATGTACCCGTCCAATGATAGTTAGATCAACTCAGTACCGTCCATGATAATAATCCATTGTGCAACATCAACTTGCCTCGACTGTGCTCGACATCCTCCGCTTCGCTCCAGACTTACTACCCAACAATTTAATGTATTCATTTAATATATTCATTATCAATCTAAGTATGATCCCAACAACATCCGAGGAGGAGGAGGATGTTGGATTGACTATTCCTCCTCCTCACCGTCGCCGATGATGATGATCAACAGTTAGTTAACGCGAACTAGTAGTTTGGAATGATCATCGGAGGTGTGGTTGGGATTAATCATCATCATCATCGGCGGCGTGTGGAGAATGGCGAGTGAGCCGAATGTAGCGTAATGATATTGAATAAGTAATTCCACCGCCGATGATGAATTATTACACCACCGCCGATGTTGATGAATGGATTGAAGGTCGAGCGAAGCGAGACAGTGGAAGAATGATGCGACAAGTCGAAAGTCGAGTGAGCCGGAGGCGAGGGAGATGGAAGTAATGCAAATACTGTCAACGGTACGGTGGTGGAAATAGTGAAGGAGCGAGTGAGCCGCCAGGCGAGGGAGCTGTTGATTTTTGATTTTGGTATTGCTATGGTATTATTGATAATGATGATATTGAAAATATTATATGGACGATGGAAGAATTGACGGTGGTGGAGGTAATTCTGTTCATTTTGTTGAAATTTCGAAATTTTGGAGTGTCTTCGGCGCTGGGGATGACTTTCTGGGGTACGGTCAATTTAGTTGAGTTGATTGGCAAAGAATCGATATTTGGCCTTGAATAGTACCAATTGATAGAACTCGACGAGAGGATTCAAAATCACTACTCATCTCATTCATACGACCAATAGAAGGAGAGGTATGGATGTTTGGATGGGTAGAGTGCGTGGGAGTTTAGGTTGGACAAGTGACAAGGAGTGACGCTGAATGACTTCAAGGGTGCACCGTAAGCTTTCCAGCCACATGAACATCTTCAATCATACTCATTTACTATTTAATCATTATTTTTCATCTAGAGTCGAGGGCACAATTAATCAACAAACATTGTTGCCCGAACACCTAACAGTAACATAAAACTTCTTGATATTCATTTCTCTCTCCCCTCTACGTTAGTTTGCGTCCAAAAATTTAAACCTCTCCTCACGAATCCTCCTCCAAGCCTTCTTGCTAGCTCGTACTTCCTTCTTGATACGTTCCTCTTCCTCACGTTCCTTCTTATTCGGGTCTACGATGCTCTCGAAGGGTTCCGTAATCCACTCATCCCAAACTGACTTGTCTGCCTCAACCTTCTCATTCGACTTGAGCTTCTTATTCTCTTCTATCTTTGCAGCAACTTCATCCGCCTCGTCAAGCCTCTTCTGTGCCCGAAGTGCCTGTTCGAGGTACTTGTATAATGTTAATGTAATAGTCTCATGATGGTCCGGTCCAATATCAGGAGATTGACATCGCAACTTGATGATGTCTGATGATCTTCCATGGTGCTACAGTAATATTAAAGCAGTGAATAGAAGAGGAGGACGGTGATGGCATGGCACAGTAGAATGTAGCTTTATCATTGCATTGCTCTGTTGATGGCGGTATGTAATTTGAGACGGCCATCTTGATTTTTGAAGCGGTACCACCTTCTCAGCCGTATCAAAGCACAACACACGCAGATCAAAAATTGACAATGGCTGATATCTTGTCTCCTACGCGGCCAATGAAGGCGATAAGTGGCGTTTTGGAAAGCTCTCATTGCGCTCTATCGATTAGGCCTGTAATTATCCTGATTGGAGGACTTTCATTCAATCAATCCGTTCAAAAACAGGTCTAGAAAGTCACCAGTGGCTCTCAATCCGGCTCCACAGCCACAGCCCGAATTTGACGATATGACAACCAATCGAAAGCTCTTTTCAATCTCTTTCGATTAGTACTATCATTCAGCCAACTGAATAATCTAAACATAGCTCGGGCAAAGCCCTCGCAAAAAGCGACCACTTTAGTCAGCCTTGTCCAGACAGTTGACAGTTGACAGTTGACAGTTGACAGTTGATTGGTCGAAAATCCCAAAGAGCGACCAGTTCAATCAGCCTCACATCATGACAGTTGGCACGGAAGCATCAAACGCTTCGCTGAAGAACGATCACTTAATTCAGTAAGATCCAACTACTCACTGCTCGGGCAAAGCCCTCGCACAATACACTGAGCATAGATCAGCAATTGCTCATCAGTGAACTAAGTTACATGTACCGTCCAATGATAGTTAGATCAACTCAGTACCGTCCATGATAATAATCCATTGTGCAACATCAACTTGCCTCGACTGTGCTCGACATCCTCCGCTTCGCTCCAGACTTACTACCCAACAATTTAATGTATTCATTTAATATATTCATTATCAATCTAAGTATGATCCCAACAACATCCGAGGAGGAGGAGGATGTTGGATTGACTATTCCTCCTCCTCACCGTCGCCGATGATGATGATCAACAGTTAGTTAACGCGAACTAGTAGTTTGGAATGATCATCGGAGGTGTGGTTGGGATTAATCATCATCATCATCGGCGGCGTGTGGAGAATGGCGAGTGAGCCGAATGTAGCGTAATGATATTGAATAAGTAATTCCACCGCCGATGATGAATTATTACACCACCGCCGATGTTGATGAATGGATTGAAGGTCGAGCGAAGCGAGACAGTGGAAGAATGATGCGACAAGTCGAAAGTCGAGTGAGCCGGAGGCGAGGGAGATGGAAGTAATGCAAATACTGTCAACGGTACGGTGGTGGAAATAGTGAAGGAGCGAGTGAGCCGCCAGGCGAGGGAGCTGTTGATTTTTGATTTTGGTATTGCTATGGTATTATTGATAATGATGATATTGAAAATATTATATGGACGATGGAAGAATTGACGGTGGTGGAGGTAATTCTGTTCATTTTGTTGAAATTTCGAAATTTTGGAGTGTCTTCGGCGCTGGGGATGACTTTCTGGGGTACGGTCAATTTAGTTGAGTTGATTGGCAAAGAATCGATATTTGGCCTTGAATAGTACCAATTGATAGAACTCGACGAGAGGATTCAAAATCACTACTCATCTCATTCATACGACCAATAGAAGGAGAGGTATGGATGTTTGGATGGGTAGAGTGCGTGGGAGTTTAGGTTGGACAAGTGACAAGGAGTGACGCTGAATGACTTCAAGGGTGCACCGTAAGCTTTCCAGCCACATGAACATCTTCAATCATACTCATTTACTATTTAATCATTATTTTTCATCTAGAGTCGAGGGCACAATTAATCAACAAACATTGTTGCCCGAACACCTAACAGTAACATAAAACTTCTTGATATTCATTTCTCTCTCCCCTCTACGTTAGTTTGCGTCCAAAAATTTAAACCTCTCCTCACGAATCCTCCTCCAAGCCTTCTTGCTAGCTCGTACTTCCTTCTTGATACGTTCCTCTTCCTCACGTTCCTTCTTATTCGGGTCTACGATGCTCTCGAAGGGTTCCGTAATCCACTCATCCCAAACTGACTTGTCTGCCTCAACCTTCTCATTCGACTTGAGCTTCTTATTCTCTTCTATCTTTGCAGCAACTTCATCCGCCTCGTCAAGCCTCTTCTGTGCCCGAAGTGCCTGTTCGAGGTACTTGTATAATGTTAATGTAATAGTCTCATGATGGTCCGGTCCAATATCAGGAGATTGACATCGCAACTTGATGATGTCTGATGATCTTCCATGGTGCTACAGTAATATTAAAGCAGTGAATAGAAGAGGAGGACGGTGATGGCATGGCACAGTAGAATGTAGCTTTATCATTGCATTGCTCTGTTGATGGCGGTATGTAATTTGAGACGGCCATCTTGATTTTTGAAGCGGTACCACCTTCTCAGCCGTATCAAAGCACAACACACGCAGATCAAAAATTGACAATGGCTGATATCTTGTCTCCTACGCGGCCAATGAAGGCGATAAGTGGCGTTTTGGAAAGCTCTCATTGCGCTCTATCGATTAGGCCTGTAATTATCCTGATTGGAGGACTTTCATTCAATCAATCCGTTCAAAAACAGGTCTAGAAAGTCACCAGTGGCTCTCAATCCGGCTCCACAGCCACAGCCCGAATTTGACGATATGACAACCAATCGAAAGCTCTTTTCAATCTCTTTCGATTAGTACTATCATTCAGCCAACTGAATAATCTAAACATAGCTCGGGCAAAGCCCTCGCAAAAAAGCGACCACTTTAGTCAGCCTTGTCCAGACAGTTGACAGTTGACAGTTGACAGTTGATTGGTCGAAAATCCCAAAGAGCGACCAGTTCAATCAGCCTCACATCATGACAGTTGGCACGGAAGCATCAAACGCTTCGCTGAAGAACGATCACTTAATTCAGTAAGATCCAACTACTCACTGCTCGGGCAAAGCCCTCGCACAATACACTGAGCATAGATCAGCAATTGCTCATCAGTGAACTAAGTTACATGTACCGTCCAATGATAGTTAGATCAACTCAGTACCGTCCATGATAATAATCCATTGTGCAACATCAACTTGCCTCGACTGTGCTCGACATCCTCCGCTTCGCTCCAGACTTACTACCCAACAATTTAATGTATTCATTTAATATATTCATTATCAATCTAAGTATGATCCCAACAACATCCGAGGAGGAGGAGGATGTTGGATTGACTATTCCTCCTCCTCACCGTCGCCGATGATGATGATCAACAGTTAGTTAACGCGAACTAGTAGTTTGGAATGATCATCGGAGGTGTGGTTGGGATTAATCATCATCATCATCGGCGGCGTGTGGAGAATGGCGAGTGAGCCGAATGTAGCGTAATGATATTGAATAAGTAATTCCACCGCCGATGATGAATTATTACACCACCGCCGATGTTGATGAATGGATTGAAGGTCGAGCGAAGCGAGACAGTGGAAGAATGATGCGACAAGTCGAAAGTCGAGTGAGCCGGAGGCGAGGGAGATGGAAGTAATGCAAATACTGTCAACGGTACGGTGGTGGAAATAGTGAAGGAGCGAGTGAGCCGCCAGGCGAGGGAGCTGTTGATTTTTGATTTTGGTATTGCTATGGTATTATTGATAATGATGATATTGAAAATATTATATGGACGATGGAAGAATTGACGGTGGTGGAGGTAATTCTGTTCATTTTGTTGAAATTTCGAAATTTTGGAGTGTCTTCGGCGCTGGGGATGACTTTCTGGGGTACGGTCAATTTAGTTGAGTTGATTGGCAAAGAATCGATATTTGGCCTTGAATAGTACCAATTGATAGAACTCGACGAGAGGATTCAAAATCACTACTCATCTCATTCATACGACCAATAGAAGGAGAGGTATGGATGTTTGGATGGGTAGAGTGCGTGGGAGTTTAGGTTGGACAAGTGACAAGGAGTGACGCTGAATGACTTCAAGGGTGCACCGTAAGCTTTCCAGCCACATGAACATCTTCAATCATACTCATTTACTATTTAATCATTATTTTTCATCTAGAGTCGAGGGCACAATTAATCAACAAACATTGTTGCCCGAACACCTAACAGTAACATAAACTTCTTGATATTCATTTCTCTCTCCCCTCTACGTTAGTTTGCGTCCAAAAATTTAAACCTCTCCTCACGAATCCTCCTCCAAGCCTTCTTGCTAGCTCGTACTTCCTTCTTGATACGTTCCTCTTCCTCACGTTCCTTCTTATTCGGGTCTACGATGCTCTCGAAGGGTTCCGTAATCCACTCATCCCAAACTGACTTGTCTGCCTCAACCTTCTCATTCGACTTGAGCTTCTTATTCTCTTCTATCTTTGCAGCAACTTCATCCGCCTCGTCAAGCCTCTTCTGTGCCCGAAGTGCCTGTTCGAGGTACTTGTATAATGTTAATGTAATAGTCTCATGATGGTCCGGTCCAATATCAGGAGATTGACATCGCAACTTGATGATGTCTGATGATCTTCCATGGTGCTACAGTAATATTAAAGCAGTGAATAGAAGAGGAGGACGGTGATGGCATGGCACAGTAGAATGTAGCTTTATCATTGCATTGCTCTGTTGATGGCGGTATGTAATTTGAGACGGCCATCTTGATTTTTGAAGCGGTACCACCTTCTCAGCCGTATCAAAGCACAACACACGCAGATCAAAAATTGACAATGGCTGATATCTTGTCTCCTACGCGGCCAATGAAGGCGATAAGTGGCGTTTTGGAAAGCTCTCATTGCGCTCTATCGATTAGGCCTGTAATTATCCTGATTGGAGGACTTTCATTCAATCAATCCGTTCAAAAACAGGTCTAGAAAGTCACCAGTGGCTCTCAATCCGGCTCCACAGCCACAGCCCGAATTTGACGATATGACAACCAATCGAAAGCTCTTTTCAATCTCTTTCGATTAGTACTATCATTCAGCCAACTGAATAATCTAAACATAGCTCGGGCAAAGCCCTCGCAAAAAAGCGACCACTTTAGTCAGCCTTGTCCAGACAGTTGACAGTTGACAGTTGACAGTTGATTGGTCGAAAATCCCAAAGAGCGACCAGTTCAATCAGCCTCACATCATGACAGTTGGCACGGAAGCATCAAACGCTTCGCTGAAGAACGATCACTTAATTCAGTAAGATCCAACTACTCACTGCTCGGGCAAAGCCCTCGCACAATACACTGAGCATAGATCAGCAATTGCTCATCAGTGAACTAAGTTACATGTACCGTCCAATGATAGTTAGATCAACTCAGTACCGTCCATGATAATAATCCATTGTGCAACATCAACTTGCCTCGACTGTGCTCGACATCCTCCGCTTCGCTCCAGACTTACTACCCAACAATTTAATGTATTCATTTAATATATTCATTATCAATCTAAGTATGATCCCAACAACATCCGAGGAGGAGGAGGATGTTGGATTGACTATTCCTCCTCCTCACCGTCGCCGATGATGATGATCAACAGTTAGTTAACGCGAACTAGTAGTTTGGAATGATCATCGGAGGTGTGGTTGGGATTAATCATCATCATCATCGGCGGCGTGTGGAGAATGGCGAGTGAGCCGAATGTAGCGTAATGATATTGAATAAGTAATTCCACCGCCGATGATGAATTATTACACCACCGCCGATGTTGATGAATGGATTGAAGGTCGAGCGAAGCGAGACAGTGGAAGAATGATGCGACAAGTCGAAAGTCGAGTGAGCCGGAGGCGAGGGAGATGGAAGTAATGCAAATACTGTCAACGGTACGGTGGTGGAAATAGTGAAGGAGCGAGTGAGCCGCCAGGCGAGGGAGCTGTTGATTTTTGATTTTGGTATTGCTATGGTATTATTGATAATGATGATATTGAAAATATTATATGGACGATGGAAGAATTGACGGTGGTGGAGGTAATTCTGTTCATTTTGTTGAAATTTCGAAATTTTGGAGTGTCTTCGGCGCTGGGGATGACTTTCTGGGGTACGGTCAATTTAGTTGAGTTGATTGGCAAAGAATCGATATTTGGCCTTGAATAGTACCAATTGATAGAACTCGACGAGAGGATTCAAAATCACTACTCATCTCATTCATACGACCAATAGAAGGAGAGGTATGGATGTTTGGATGGGTAGAGTGCGTGGGAGTTTAGGTTGGACAAGTGACAAGGAGTGACGCTGAATGACTTCAAGGGTGCACCGTAAGCTTTCCAGCCACATGAACATCTTCAATCATACTCATTTACTATTTAATCATTATTTTTCATCTAGAGTCGAGGGCACAATTAATCAACAAACATTGTTGCCCGAACACCTAACAGTAACATAAAACTTCTTGATATTCATTTCTCTCTCCCCTCTACGTTAGTTTGCGTCCAAAAATTTAAACCTCTCCTCACGAATCCTCCTCCAAGCCTTCTTGCTAGCTCGTACTTCCTTCTTGATACGTTCCTCTTCCTCACGTTCCTTCTTATTCGGGTCTACGATGCTCTCGAAGGGTTCCGTAATCCACTCATCCCAAACTGACTTGTCTGCCTCAACCTTCTCATTCGACTTGAGCTTCTTATTCTCTTCTATCTTTGCAGCAACTTCATCCGCCTCGTCAAGCCTCTTCTGTGCCCGAAGTGCCTGTTCGAGGTACTTGTATAATGTTAATGTAATAGTCTCATGATGGTCCGGTCCAATATCAGGAGATTGACATCGCAACTTGATGATGTCTGATGATCTTCCATGGTGCTACAGTAATATTAAAGCAGTGAATAGAAGAGGAGGACGGTGATGGCATGGCACAGTAGAATGTAGCTTTATCATTGCATTGCTCTGTTGATGGCGGTATGTAATTTGAGACGGCCATCTTGATTTTTGAAGCGGTACCACCTTCTCAGCCGTATCAAAGCACAACACACGCAGATCAAAAATTGACAATGGCTGATATCTTGTCTCCTACGCGGCCAATGAAGGCGATAAGTGGCGTTTTGGAAAGCTCTCATTGCGCTCTATCGATTAGGCCTGTAATTATCCTGATTGGAGGACTTTCATTCAATCAATCCGTTCAAAAACAGGTCTAGAAAGTCACCAGTGGCTCTCAATCCGGCTCCACAGCCACAGCCCGAATTTGACGATATGACAACCAATCGAAAGCTCTTTTCAATCTCTTTCGATTAGTACTATCATTCAGCCAACTGAATAATCTAAACATAGCTCGGGCAAAGCCCTCGCAAAAAAGCGACCACTTTAGTCAGCCTTGTCCAGACAGTTGACAGTTGACAGTTGACAGTTGACAGTTGATTGGTCGAAAATCCCAAAGAGCGACCAGTTCAATCAGCCTCACATCATGACAGTTGGCACGGAAGCATCAAACGCTTCGCTGAAGAACGATCACTTAATTCAGTAAGATCCAACTACTCACTGCTCGGGCAAAGCCCTCGCACAATACACTGAGCATAGATCAGCAATTGCTCATCAGTGAACTAAGTTACATGTACCGTCCAATGATAGTTAGATCAACTCAGTACCGTCCATGATAATAATCCATTGTGCAACATCAACTTGCCTCGACTGTGCTCGACATCCTCCGCTTCGCTCCAGACTTACTACCCAACAATTTAATGTATTCATTTAATATATTCATTATCAATCTAAGTATGATCCCAACAACATCCGAGGAGGAGGAGGATGTTGGATTGACTATTCCTCCTCCTCACCGTCGCCGATGATGATGATCAACAGTTAGTTAACGCGAACTAGTAGTTTGGAATGATCATCGGAGGTGTGGTTGGGATTAATCATCATCATCATCGGCGGCGTGTGGAGAATGGCGAGTGAGCCGAATGTAGCGTAATGATATTGAATAAGTAATTCCACCGCCGATGATGAATTATTACACCACCGCCGATGTTGATGAATGGATTGAAGGTCGAGCGAAGCGAGACAGTGGAAGAATGATGCGACAAGTCGAAAGTCGAGTGAGCCGGAGGCGAGGGAGATGGAAGTAATGCAAATACTGTCAACGGTACGGTGGTGGAAATAGTGAAGGAGCGAGTGAGCCGCCAGGCGAGGGAGCTGTTGATTTTTGATTTTGGTATTGCTATGGTATTATTGATAATGATGATATTGAAAATATTATATGGACGATGGAAGAATTGACGGTGGTGGAGGTAATTCTGTTCATTTTGTTGAAATTTCGAAATTTTGGAGTGTCTTCGGCGCTGGGGATGACTTTCTGGGGTACGGTCAATTTAGTTGAGTTGATTGGCAAAGAATCGATTATTTGGCCTTGAATAGTACCAATTGATAGAACTCGACGAGAGGATTCAAAATCACTACTCATCTCATTCATACGACCAATAGAAGGAGAGGTATGGATGTTTGGATGGGTAGAGTGCGTGGGAGTTTAGGTTGGACAAGTGACAAGGAGTGACGCTGAATGACTTCAAGGGTGCACCGTAAGCTTTCCAGCCACATGAACATCTTCAATCATACTCATTTACTATTTAATCATTATTTTTCATCTAGAGTCGAGGGCACAATTAATCAACAAACATTGTTGCCCGAACACCTAACAGTAACATAAAACTTCTTGATATTCATTTCTCTCTCCCCTCTACGTTAGTTTGCGTCC
>CM074148.1:1494119-1559287 GCA_037178625.1 Skeletonema tropicum
AGGGATGCTGTACTGCCACGTTCATGCCCCTGCAAATTGCATTCGCAATCACAATACACCGCTGCCAGGGCATGGAGGCTGGGTTCGGCAAGGACGATCGATGGAATCGCATGGTGATAGATCCGTCAGATGAGCTCTGGGAGAGAAGCCAGTGCCTTGGGACAGGATACGTTGCTACCAGCAGGGGCAAAACACTTGGTTCCAAAAATGTTATGCACCCGACGGATAGTGCCATTTATTGGACAGGGCCGAGCGTGTCTGTAGAACGGTTACACAATTGCAAGACGAACCAAGATGGCCAACTCTGCAAACTCTTCAAGAAGCGGGACAAATGGGTCAAGTACCTTGACGGCAAGGCAGAAGAAACCAAGACAAGATACAACAAAAGAAAGCTTGATGAAATGACGAAAACAACTTATCAAAAGGCAGTGAGTGGTACTTTAATAAAGAATAGAGAGGACCTGACGAACCGCATCACCGAAATCATAACCAGCCCAAACAAAAAATGGAAAGAAACGAAGAAAGAATACCAATTGCCACGCGATTATTTTGCCTAGTGGACGATACAATGCAATATTCACAACTTGCATGGAAAATAAATTTGTCTTCAAGACAAATTTATTATCAATCGCGGCAACATGACAAATTAACGACAATCAATAAAGGATACAACAAAGGGAGAATATTTCTCGTGATGAAGAAACATGTCACCTATAATGACAATATACCTGCATTTCTTTCTGCGAATGACGGTATCCTCGACAGATATAGCCAATCAATTTCTGTAAAAAGCGCATTTAAGCCAGGTACTTCTCGCTTTCTACGTAGGAACAAGTACAAATTCTACAGCGGTATGGGTCTACAGAGCCTCTACGTGTCCCCCAGGTAAACCTTCTCACTAAATAGCTACTATACTGATTCCTACCAAGATCCCTGTAGAAAAAAGTTTGGAAAAAAATGGAGAATTTGTGACCATAAGGGGTTGGGCACCTCCCGGCCCCGTTATCGTCGACACTTCACTGCGCTTGTTTCGACCCGGGGCCCCGAGGGCCGATTATCATTTTTTACGATATCCGGCGGCGAGCAAGGCAAGCAGCAAGGCATCGTATCATGGGTCTTTGGCGTGGGCCTCTTTCTGAAGATCTGCAAAGCGGCATCCACCTTTCAATTTTTGAATCAACACACAACACACTCAAGCAGCTCAAAAATGACCATGGCCGATAATATTATCTTCTCTACTACGCGGCCGTATCAATATCAAGCCGATAAGTGTCGTTTTGGAAAGCTCTCATCGAGGTCTATCGATTCGGCCTATATTCAGCTCAATTGGAGGACTTTTCTCCAATCGATCAGGCTAAAAACGGGTGAAGAAATCGACCAGCAGCTCGGAATCCGGCTCCACAGCCAGATTTTCAGACAAGAAGAGGTCAAAATTTGACCAAACTAAAATACAATATGACCACCTAACCCGTTAGAATCGTCTTTTCAAGCTGCATCGATTAGTACCACTAACCAATATCTATTGAAATCATCAATAAATAACAACCACTGCTCGGCCGAGGCCCTCGCGAAAGAACGACCGCCTTAATCCACCGCATCCAGACAATCGGTACATGTGAATGTGAGATCCAAAAAAGCGACCACGTAGATCATTAATAACACAATAATCACAGCTCAGGGAGGGGTCGCACGATACTAATTTATATTTCTGCTTTTTACTTCTCGTGGCTGCTGCTGCTGCTGGAGGAGTGTAATTAGTGTAATTCGAATTCGAATTGTTGCCCGCATCGGCATCGCTCTTGGCGTGTCCTTTCGTATCATTGATGCCGTCGCTACAATCATTATCACTATCATCACTGTCATCCATGTGTAGCATCATCTCATCCACCTGCTGCGTCATGGTGGGCAACAATTGGGGAGCGCCATTATTGTCCTCTGAATTATTAGCATTAGCATCACGTCGAGTGAATAAATGACGTAAATCAGTGCCGGCGTCGTCTTCCCAAATGATTGGATTGGAGTCTTCCGAGGCGGCGATGGAATGATTGTCATCGTCATCATTAGCGTTAGTATTAGCGTTAGTGTCATCATTATGATTGTGACTATAAGTGATATGATTGGTGTGGAATGATTGAAAGGACGCGCACGTGGTGGAAGATGATTTCTTCAAGTTTGGAGCTCTGTGCGTGATGTGTTGTTGGTCACGGTCTGCTGAGGCTGAGGCGCAGGCAAGCTTTTGTCGGTGACGGTGAGGACTTTGACTTTGCGGCATCTGTGTAGTACGATATATTTTTTGTAATATTATTATGTCGATAGTGATTGCTAATTGTATTATCATTTTTTACGATATCCGGCGGCGAGCAAGGCAAGCAGCAAGGCATCGTATCATGGGTCTTTGGCGTGGGCCTCTTTCTGAAGATCTGCAAAGCGGCATCCACCTTTCAATTTTTGAATCAACACACAACACACTCAAGCAGCTCAAAAATGACCATGGCCGATAATATTATCTTCTCTACTACGCGGCCGTATCAATATCAAGCCGATAAGTGTCGTTTTGGAAAGCTCTCATCGAGGTCTATCGATTCGGCCTATATTCAGCTCAATTGGAGGACTTTTCTCCAATCGATCAGGCTAAAAACGGGTGAAGAAATCGACCAGCAGCTCGGAATCCGGCTCCAATAATATGTCGATAGTGATTGTATTATTATTATCCGTAATCTATGTATGATATGATGACATGGCACATCATCATTTTTTACGATATCCGGCGGCGAGCAAGGCAAGCAGCAAGGCATCGTATCATGGGTCTTTGGCGTGGGCCTCTTTCTGAAGATCTGCAAAGCGGCATCCACCTTTCAATTTTTGAATCAACACACAACACACTCAAGCAGCTCAAAAATGACCATGGCCGATAATATTATCTTCTCTACTACGCGGCCGTATCAATATCAAGCCGATAAGTGTCGTTTTGGAAAGCTCTCATCGAGGTCTATCGATTCGGCCTATATTCAGCTCAATTGGAGGACTTTTCTCCAATCGATCAGGCTAAAAACGGGTGAAGAAATCGACCAGCAGCTCGGAATCCGGCTCCAATAATATGTCGATAGTGATTGTATTATTATTATCCGTAATCTATGTATGATATGATGACATGGCACATCATCATTTTTTACGATATCCGGCGGCGAGCAAGGCAAGCAGCAAGGCATCGTATCATGGGTCTTTGGCGTGGGCCTCTTTCTGAAGATCTGCAAAGCGGCATCCACCTTTCAATTTTTGAATCAACACACAACACACTCAAGCAGCTCAAAAATGACCATGGCCGATAATATTATCTTCTCTACTACGCGGCCGTATCAATATCAAGCCGATAAGTGTCGTTTTGGAAAGCTCTCATCGAGGTCTATCGATTCGGCCTATATTCAGCTCAATTGGAGGACTTTTCTCCAATCGATCAGGCTAAAAACGGGTGAAGAAATCGACCAGCAGCTCGGAATCCGGCTCCAATAATATGTCGATAGTGATTGTATTATTATTATCCGTAATCTATGTATGATATGATGACATGGCACATCATCATTTTTTACGATATCCGGCGGCGAGCAAGGCAAGCAGCAAGGCATCGTATCATGGGTCTTTGGCGTGGGCCTCTTTCTGAAGATCTGCAAAGCGGCATCCACCTTTCAATTTTTGAATCAACACACAACACACTCAAGCAGCTCAAAAATCTTCAAAAATGACCATGGCCGATAATATTATCTTCTCTACTACGCGGCCGTATCAATATCAAGCCGATAAGTGTCGTTTTGGAAAGCTCTCATCGAGGTCTATCGATTCGGCCTATATTCAGCTCAATTGGAGGACTTTTCTCCAATCGATCAGGCTAAAAACGGGTGAAGAAATCGACCAGCAGCTCGGAATCCGGCTCCACAGCCAGATTTTCAGACAAGAAGAGGTCAAAATTTGACCAAACTAAAATACAATATGACCACCTAACCCGTTAGAATCGTCTTTTCAAGCTGCATCGATTAGTACCACTAACCAATATCTATTGAAATCATCAATAAATAACAACCACTGCTCGGCCGAGGCCCTCGCGAAAGAACGACCGCCTTAATCCACCGCATCCAGACAATCGGTACATGTGAATGTGAGATCCAAAAAAGCGACCACGTAGATCATTAATAACACAATAATCACAGCTCAGGGAGGGGTCGCACGATACTAATTTATATTTCTGCTTTTTACTTCTCGTGGCTGCTGCTGCTGCTGGAGGAGTGTAATTAGTGTAATTCGAATTCGAATTGTTGCCCGCATCGGCATCGCTCTTGGCGTGTCCTTTCGTATCATTGATGCCGTCGCTACAATCATTATCACTATCATCACTGTCATCCATGTGTAGCATCATCTCATCCACCTGCTGCGTCATGGTGGGCAACAATTGGGGAGCGCCATTATTGTCCTCTGAATTATTAGCATTAGCATCACGTCGAGTGAATAAATGACGTAAATCAGTGCCGGCGTCGTCTTCCCAAATGATTGGATTGGAGTCTTCCGAGGCGGCGATGGAATGATTGTCATCGTCATCATTAGCGTTAGTATTAGCGTTAGTGTCATCATTATGATTGTGACTATAAGTGATATGATTGGTGTGGAATGATTGAAAGGACGCGCACGTGGTGGAAGATGATTTCTTCAAGTTTGGAGCTCTGTGCGTGATGTGTTGTTGGTCACGGTCTGCTGAGGCTGAGGCGCAGGCAAGCTTTTGTCGGTGACGGTGAGGACTTTGACTTTGCGGCATCTGTGTAGTACGATATATTTTTTGTAATATTATTATGTCGATAGTGATTGCTAATTGTATTATCATTTTTTACGATATCCGGCGGCGAGCAAGGCAAGCAGCAAGGCATCGTATCATGGGTCTTTGGCGTGGGCCTCTTTCTGAAGATCTGCAAAGCGGCATCCACCTTTCAATTTTTGAATCAACACACAACACACTCAAGCAGCTCAAAAATGACCATGGCCGATAATATTATCTTCTCTACTACGCGGCCGTATCAATATCAAGCCGATAAGTGTCGTTTTGGAAAGCTCTCATCGAGGTCTATCGATTCGGCCTATATTCAGCTCAATTGGAGGACTTTTCTCCAATCGATCAGGCTAAAAACGGGTGAAGAAATCGACCAGCAGCTCGGAATCCGGCTCCACAGCCAGATTTTCAGACAAGAAGAGGTCAAAATTTGACCAAACTAAAATACAATATGACCACCTAACCCGTTAGAATCGTCTTTTCAAGCTGCATCGATTAGTACCACTAACCAATATCTATTGAAATCATCAATAAATAACAACCACTGCTCGGCCGAGGCCCTCGCGAAAGAACGACCGCCTTAATCCACCGCATCCAGACAATCGGTACATGTGAATGTGAGATCCAAAAAAGCGACCACGTAGATCATTAATAACACAATAATCACAGCTCAGGGAGGGGTCGCACGATGCGAGCGGCAGCGAGGCCGAGCTTTGTTTATTATTTTGATTGCAATGACAATGACGGCATATTATTGAGCGAGTGCGAGCGGCAGCGAGGACGAGCAGTGTTTATTGTGTTTATCGAATCGATAGCGATAGCGCTTGAAATGACGATTCGAATGATACGGTTGTATCATTGTTTGTCGATTCTGGTCAAAATCCGAATGAGAATCTGGAATGTCGATTTTCATTTGGAGCTTGATATTCGAAATATACTATAGGGGTCGATTATTTTATTTAGTTGAGGCAAGAGATTGACAAAGGATCGATATTTCAAGTCGAGAATAGTACTAATCGATAGATAGAGCGCAATAAGAGGATTCTAAATCACCATTCATCGCCTTGATACGATACGACAACTGCAAGACAAGTTATAGCATAGTGGGAAAGGGTTTTATTTAAAGCTGAGTAAGATAATCGCCACTTACATTACATATACTTATTACTATTGCTACTACTACTATCTATTCACTCGATGAATTGGTTGATTGTCATGTACATACTACGATCGCTATTGACGACTGCTGCTGCTGCTGCTGCTGCGGTTGTGAAGGTCCTCCGGTAGTTTCCATATAATCCGTATTCACATCATGCAATCCCTCTCGACAGATACGACCTCGATCAACCTCCTGCTTGGCGTTGGTTGATAATTTCATTTTATTGTCGGCTGCTGTAGCTGTAGCTGTAGCTGCCTCGTCTTGAATAACATTCTCACTGCTGCTGATGATATCACTTGGATCATTGTCTGCTCTCTCAAGACCACCACCACCACCACCGCCATTATTATTATTAGCAGTAGCATTGCTGCGCCGCCTCCTCTTTCGCTTGACCTTGCTAATAGTCGCCGGAACATCCCCCGAATCCAACAGTACTAATTTATATTTCTGCTTTTTACTTCTCGTGGCTGCTGCTGCTGCTGGAGGAGTGTAATTAGTGTAATTCGAATTCGAATTGTTGCCCGCATCGGCATCGCTCTTGGCGTGTCCTTTCGTATCATTGATGCCGTCGCTACAATCATTATCACTATCATCACTGTCATCCATGTGTAGCATCATCTCATCCACCTGCTGCGTCATGGTGGGCAACAATTGGGGAGCGCCATTATTGTCCTCTGAATTATTAGCATTAGCATCACGTCGAGTGAATAAATGACGTAAATCAGTGCCGGCGTCGTCTTCCCAAATGATTGGATTGGAGTCTTCCGAGGCGGCGATGGAATGATTGTCATCGTCATCATTAGCGTTAGTATTAGCGTTAGTGTCATCATTATGATTGTGACTATAAGTGATATGATTGGTGTGGAATGATTGAAAGGACGCGCACGTGGTGGAAGATGATTTCTTCAAGTTTGGAGCTCTGTGCGTGATGTGTTGTTGGTCACGGTCTGCTGAGGCTGAGGCGCAGGCAAGCTTTTGTCGGTGACGGTGAGGACTTTGACTTTGCGGCATCTGTGTAGTACGATATATTTTTTGTAATATTATTATGTCGATAGTGATTGCTAATTGTATTATCCGTAATCTATGTATGATATGATGACTCGCCAGGGAAGCAGCAAGGCATCGTATCATGGGTCTTTGGCGTGGGCCTCTTTCTGAAGATCTGCAAAGCGGCATCCACCTTTCAATTTTTGAATCAACACACAACACACTCAAGCAGCTCAAAAATGACCATGGCCGATAATATTATCTTCTCTACTACGCGGCCGTATCAATATCAAGCCGATAAGTGTCGTTTTGGAAAGCTCTCATCGAGGTCTATCGATTCGGCCTATATTCAGCTCAATTGGAGGACTTTTCTCCAATCGATCAGGCTAAAAACGGGTGAAGAAATCGACCAGCAGCTCGGAATCCGGCTCCACAGCCAGATTTTCAGACAAGAAGAGGTCAAAATTTGACCAAACTAAAATACAATATGACCACCTAACCCGTTAGAATCGTCTTTTCAAGCTGCATCGATTAGTACCACTAACCAATATCTATTGAAATCATCAATAAATAACAACCACTGCTCGGCCGAGGCCCTCGCGAAAGAACGACCGCCTTAATCCACCGCATCCAGACAATCGGTACATGTGAATGTGAGATCCAAAAAAGCGACCACGTAGATCATTAATAACACAATAATCACAGCTCAGGGAGGGGTCGCACGATACTCGCCTAAGATAAGAACGCTTCGCTGAAGACAGAAGCATCGATCAGTACAATTATTGGATGAATATATCATAATATAACAATCAACCAATCCAACAGCAGTAGCAGCATCATCCTCATTGACTGCTGCTGCTGCTGGTAGGAATCCAACAGCAGTCAATGCAGCAGCCAATCCCCAACAGCAGACAGCAGCCACTCTTCAACACCAGCAGCACTCCAACCAATCCCCAACACCAGCCCGAGCCCCTCCAGGTTTAAATTCTTCTTTCTCTACTGACACCGGTGTCTAGAGAGTAGTGACTAAAATAATCTATCTATCCTCACCTCCTTCTCGAACTGCTGCTGCTGCTGCTGCTGTCGGGGATTGGTTGGAGAATATTAAGGAGGTGAGGATGGTGTTGTCGCTGCTGCTGCTGCTGTTGGATGGTATGAATAGCAATGATGCCGAGCGTAGCCGAGGCCAGTTGATGATGAGGGTAAGGCGAGGGCCCCTGCCCGAGCACCGTTTATTAATGGAAGAAAATTAAATGCGCCGGCCCCTAGTGGTCGTTCTTCAGCGAAGCGTCATTAGAATGAGTACTTCTAATGATTAGAGGTTTTTACGCTAGAGCAGATTAAAATAAGATTAGTAAGATCCACGTTGTTATGACAGATTCATGTTGTGCTGTAATCTAGAACAAGTACTTTAAATTTTCTGTTACATATATCTACATAGCCTCATAATTATTGTCCAACCGATCCCAATTCTCCGCCAAGTTGAGATTATATTGTCTCTGGGTCAATTGACTGAGTGACTGGCTTACGCAAGAATAGTTGATTATGTAGCTGCAAGATGTAGGAAGAAGCATCTACTGAAATACTGTGTGAGTATTGTAAGTAATAACAATACAAGAGAAATTTAAAGCACGTCTTATTAGCCCTCAAGGGGCGAAATTATGACTAACCAACATGTGTGCTGCTTCGTCAGTAATGATTCTTCATATTCTCCCTCCACACATGCTTCTCAGATCGCACTCCAAGCCAGAAGACCCACAGGCAGGATTAATTCAACCATAATATGGTTGTGTTACGTCTTCGATTACTCGAGTCGGTTGAGGACAGAGTATAAGCTAATGAAAGTAATGTAAAGTAATTTTGCAAAGCACCGTCGTTGCAGGGTTAATTAATTGTCTCGCTTTGAAGATTCCCCTTTTCCATAACATTCCTTTTCCCCGCCCAGCTACCAGCTGCTACCAGCCAAGTTTTGATCTTGGTTAGCAGGCCTATGGCTTTGGGTAATCCGCCCATCTCCATGCCTTGGGTAATCCGCCCATAGTGACAAATTTTTGACTTTTCTTGGTTGGGACTTGTGGATTTGTCACGGGTTTCATACCACTTGAAAATTGACAGTGACATGATCTTCTCGAGGGCTCGCTCAATAAATACAAAGTTAATCAGATTAGATATCTATGATACTAAAAGGGACCTGCTTCGGTACAACTGTACGGTCTTTTCTATTGCCGAATGGCTTTCCAGACAGCAAGACGGGAAACTTCCCGTAGGAGTCAAGGACTCCTCTTAAACGCCGAAGCGTCTGTAACCAGGTGAGAGTGCTCCTGCGACACATAGTTTGGACTCAATTCTTTCAGTCAGGGTGGTGCTGTTTCCGTTTCTTCCTCTTCGGCGGAGCATGGCGTTGAGTGGTAGCTAACAATGTGGCCTCCCCAAAAACTACGGACTCTGCTTTGCGTTTCTTGTTCAATAGTGAATGTGTCTGTTGCAATGGCGTGGGGTCTGTGACCAAGATTTTCCCCCGAGTTTTGGGACCTCCCGGGATAATTCGCTTGTTGTTGCGACGTCGCTTTGCGCGCTCCTTGCCTTTTGAGTGCTTGACTGCGGCAGAAGCTTTCTTTGCTGGAAGCGGTTTGATCTTAGATTGGCCATTTCGGCTCCTCTCATTGCTCTGTGTTGGGCGTTGACGCCGCCTCGATTGGACTGCCCGTACTGCAGGTGGTACAGGCCTGTTGGTACTCGCTAGCCACAACAGCATCGCCACCCTACTTCGGGTGTCTAACAGCTGGAAATCTCCCTCATTGTACGAGGAAGGGGACAGAGGGATCTGCTGAGCCAGCATAGTCGCATTAGCGAGGACAAACAATCCACAGTCGTGTCCATTGGTTTGTTTCGGAGAATTGTTGGAGGCATCTACTAGTGACCACTCTGCTTTCCAATCGTCACTCGGTACCCCGTGAAGTTCACTGTATTTGTCCCCCAAATACCTTAACATTGTAGTCAGATACAATTGATTGCCCGGCTTCCTACCTTGGGAATCCCACAGGGTAATAACCTTTGTTTCTGTATTCGCCCTGAGTAATAGCCAGTGAGTTCTAGAGTGGTTGATCGGCACGAAGATCTCTTTCACTCCCAAAATCTTATTCTTCCTCCTTAAACGATTTCCCCAGCGTTTAACGCCGTCAAAGTTGTAGGACGGAGCAGACCTGCCGTCAGCCCCCGTACGTAGGAGGGTTGACATGAAGAATGAGTTGAAGATGTAGACGTGTTGCCGATTCACCTTTGGGAGGAGGACTCTTAGGAGATAGCCATTGATAACTTCATCATTGAGCCACTGAGGGGGTCGCAAAGACCGCATTGCATCACGCCGAACCTTGTCCCCTCCTTGGAGGCATAACTGAAAATTAGCTGGCACATCCCGCAAAAGGGCTCCAACTTGACATCGGTGTAAGTCTTCATCCGAGTTCCTTTGCAGAAGCCCAATGCGGTCCTGTTGTTGCGGACTCACAGCCGGTGGTAGAGTTGTAGGAGGCTGGGTAGGTAGGGCGCTCGGCTGGGCTGTACGCCTTGCTTTTTTCGGGAGAAAGATGGGAGCGAGTGCTTTTGGTTTGCGCGCAGGTGCGGCAGTCTTTGAAGTACCCTGTGGCTTTGATTTGCGATCTTCTCGTTGCTTGGCACCAGTCGTGACTTGCCCAGAAGGAGGCTCTAAAAGCCCGCCTGATTCATCCCCCGCAGCTTGCCTGCTTGCTACCGCTGCGTTCAACCAGTATTGTAGTTCAGAGGTCGGTTTCCCATAGAGCTCGTCCGTCGGAATTTCAAGGAGACATCGTGCTTCAGCTGAGAGCCCATCGGATCCAAGATTAAGCTGATGTTCGATCTCTTTCAAAATCTCTTCTCTTGATGCAAGTGCTTTGGTTCCTTGCGTTCGATGATGTTTCGTGAGATTCCTACAGATCCACTGTGTATGCGTGAGCGAGAGTAGCTTGTCCAGGAAGCCGCTTGTCCAACTGTCGATGGTCAGAAACGAATGGTTCTTTAAAAGATGCTCCTTCTGCATCTGGAGAAACTCCTTGGATACTTTCCCCTCCATCACGTTTCTCCATCCAATCCTATCTAAGCTATTACCCACTCTACGCATCTGTTGAGACATCCTCCATCCCTGACTATGCACCATGTCCACGAATAGAGTGCTGCCCTGAAGAGAGATAAAAAGGGGTAGCCACTTCTGTATGCACGTATGCGTGCAATGTCCCTCCATC
The DNA here is from genome assembly GCA_037178625.1 of Skeletonema tropicum. NCBI lineage: Eukaryota > Bacillariophyta > Thalassiosirophyceae > Thalassiosirales > Thalassiosiraceae > Skeletonema > Skeletonema tropicum. The sequence goes on from CM074148.1 coordinate 1,505,332, forward strand.
CACTCTTGTAGATCGTTTATACTGTCAAGCAATAGCCCCCTCCTAATTCTACTCTTACAGCGGTTCAGGTGATCCGCTGTTTCAAAGCAACCGCAGTTCGGACATTTATCGGAGGCATTTTTGTCATATCTAGTTATCATTTGACCAGTTCCACAATACCCGGAGCATTGTTTCGCATACCACAGATTGAACATCTTAGGCCTGCGGTCGAGAAGCAGGCGCAATGGTTCCCAAGCAACAGAGTCGAATATATCAGGGTGTAGGAGTTGTTCATCGGCATAGAACTGTCGTGCTTTCACCTTCCCTACGTGATACCGTAGGTCCTTTGCTAAGTCTGCAGTCTGTTTGATTCCATCGATGATAACAACCGCTGCTTCTAGCGGTAAGCTCAGAGTGACCGGGAGAGAGGAGAAATTTTCAATTGCTCTCTTTATGGCTGCTTTTGCCCTGAAATCGCAGTCTACGTTCAGTCTAGCTTCCAGAGCCAGGCAAGCATAGCCCAAGCTGTCGTCCTGGTGTGCTTTCACATGAGACAGCTTGTGCGCAAGAGCCGAGACACGTTGGATTTTCCGCAGGACCCGGAGAATGTCGTTGTTCTTCGCCGATCCTGGGACACGATCGTATTTTCTGGAAAACGTGAGAATAGTTCCTTTGTTGTCACAAAAGATGTTTGCATTGGACAATGGCACTCCATAGTGTTCCTCTATTGTCAGTAGGATAAGGTGGATAGCCAACATCCCTAGCTGTTCTCCTCGATAGCTATTTGCCCATTTAGAGTGCTCCGTGAATTCTCCTTTAAGCCACTGTTGAGACTCTGCACAGTAAAAAACCCAAGCCGCACCGCAGATCTCTGGCGCCAACTTTTTCATGTATGACCCGTCTGTACAACAGAACAATGAGCCTCGTTGAATAGCTTCCACAATCCACGAGGGATCCGATGAGAAGCTGATACTATCCCACATCCATTCCCCCCCTTTACTGCGGAGACGCTCAAGAAATGTAGTAGGGGCTACGACTTCTGGCTGGCTGGCCAGTGGCGGTCCTTGTGCTAGCAGTTTGATGGAACCATCTTCGTATTCCAGAATCGTCGTTGGTACCACTGAAGAAGCGGGCTCATCCAGCACTCGGACTGGCTGCATGATCGACACTCTGTCATTCGATTCCACGTCGTGAGCGTATTCATAAATCGTATCATCCGAATGTATCTCCACTGTCCGTGTGTCCGTGTTGAGGAAGTGACGCCAGATCCGTTTAGATGGGTTGATCCAATCTCCAAGTGGCTCCTTAAGAAACAACGATTTGCTATCAGTCAAACGTTGCAGGGATCTCTTCCACAATTTCCAGTCTGCTTCCGTCGGATATTCCGTGCCAAATTCCAGTGTTGACCGCTGTTTACCAAGGCGCCCTTCAGGTGAGTCCTTCCAATGCCCGTCAAGCAGATATTGCTCTAGATATCGTCCATTTGGCGTAGTCACGTCAGAGAGGAACATTGCCTCCTGAGCTTTCCTCACTCTATTGACTCGCTGTAGCTCCGTCCCTCGTAGACCCAGTTCAACCATGCAGTCCATAATAGCCCTATCCTTGCTCCTCGGGATGGGGATGTCATCATATTGCAGATCCAGCACGATTCCCAGTTCGTCTATCTTCTCCCATAGGGCTTTCGCCCATGCGTTGGTTGATAAATGACCCCAAACTTCAAAGTCATAGTTGAAGGGACAGTCCGGTACCCCTATTTCCACTTGAAGGTGTTCCATAACTGCTCTTAAAGTGATCCCTAGGGCTGAAGTTGTTCCATAGTGTTGCAAGAATGAAGATAAAGTAGCAGCCGCAGTTTCCACCGTCAAGTCGTAGAGACCGATTCCACCAAACGTGGCCGGCAGGTATCTCCATTCCTTGGTAATTGATCGGTTGACACCTAGGTTGCTTAACATATAGAAATCTGCTGACATCAATCCTTTTTTGAGCTCAGGGATTGACGCCAAACAGGCCCCCAGACCGTACCTGAGTCCAGACCATAGCTGATTGGTGTAGCTCATCCACACCGAACGAGTTGGTATTTGCCCGCTCTTAATCTGAGCCGTCCACGTTGTCATTTTTTCTCTCATCTGCTCGAAGTGCTGGTCTGGTTTCCCATCCGGTCTAGCGTAGAGACCTAAGTTGTTGTCAGCTTTATTCGATGGCAACCTATCTATTTGCGCAGAGCCCCCGTCAGTAGTGGGGACGTGGAAAATCAAGTCATCCAGTTCACTCATGTCAACCTCTTCGCCGTCTGAGGGCATCGCTTTTTGATCCGTGTAACACCAGCCGCCCTTTCCATCGGGTGTTTGATCGTGTATTGTAACTCCACATTTGTCTGGTTTCAAAGCGCCACCCGTTTCCCCCAAGGCACCTGCCCAATCCGAGATTGACTCTTGCCCTCTAGCACTTGTCGAGATAATGTCATCGTCAGCTCTAAGACCTTCCCACAAATTGGTATCATCAACATACAGAATTCCCACCTGATTAATCTTTTTATGTGAGATTGGACACTTCACTTCCACTCCATGCCCATTAGTTTTGTGGGTATTAATCATGACCGTGCTGATCTGTTGCTGTTGCCATGTCGGTGGAGCTGCACCGTTCCCTTGAGCGAGACCGTGTTTCCCGTCCTCTTTCCCACCAAAATATGAAGAAGATTGGCCAAAACCAGTTCTTAGGAAAAACTCCATATTATGCAAGGGGCGGAGCATCGACAGTGCCGCACATTTGGGCACTTTAAACGCCTGTAGAGTGAGGCTGGCTATAGGAAGAGCAACCCGGTCGTAGCACTGGGCCGCATCAACCTGTGCCACCAGGAGGGGTCTTTTGGTGATTCGGGCAATGTCGTACATCAATACTTGTTGCAGGATTGCATCCTCTGCCGTGCGTCCCTTCCCACTGTAGATCTCCTCCGGGACCATCCCCTTTGCTCGGGCGAGGTCCAGCATGCGATGTCCAAAAATCAACTTATTACAGAAATTGAAGTCAGCCTCAAGCAAGAGAATAGCTCTCAATTTATTCACCAACGCCACACCTGCAATCTTCTCGAGCATTACCGACAGACCCCGAGCCCAACGTTCTGGGCCGGTTCCTGTTTGGATCATAAGAGAGAACTTCTTTGCTAGCAACCTGGACAGGTCGTCATCGAAAGCTATCGACTTATAGTGACCAAAATGCAGTCCCGATATCGAGGATGACGTTCTTTCTTTCACTTTCCTCCAGTAATATTGGTAGTCCTCCTGTGAAACGACAACGGAAATCTCACCATCGCCAATCTTTTTCCAGATGGCTGCTATTTCGTCCAGTATCAGTATTGTGCGTTGATCTGTGTCTGGGGGAGGGGCGAAGGATCCTTCAAGTATTTCTACCGCTGCATTCGTGTCGGCGTAGACTCCCAGGAGGTCGAATAGTACCCCTTGGCAAACTGGGGCAGAAGTAGCCCTTCCAAACCTTGTGCGGAGTTCTGACTTCAGTGCCTCTTCAATCGATTCTTTTGTTGCGTGCTCGACCACTTTCCCGTCTGCTTGTGTAACTTCCACTCTTGTAACATTCATCACTCCTTGCTGCTTTGTTGCTCGTTTAATACCCTGCCACTGTTTTCTCTGAGCCTCCCCTTTGAGGATCAGCTCCACCCGCTTGGCTTCATCAACACGTTCATTTATCACAGCATCGGTCAACTTCTCGTGTAAAAAATGCTTTCTGAGGTAAGGTGATTCAGCCATGAGTTCTCGTGTGCGTTTTTTGGTCTCCTTGTACAGCTGAACCACTTCATCGACAGGGTACCGAAGACAGTCCTCCATTCCTTTGCGCCTGGCGAATCTTCTCAAATTGCCCCAATTGACCTTTTTTCCTTGGTGATGTCGTAGTATCCATTTCAGGAGGTGGCATTTATCCATCCACGATTGTATTGCTGGAGAGAACTCATAATGCGCCGGGTAAATCACTCTGCATTTCGCCTCTGCGTGTAGCATCTCCTCTTCAATCATGTTGTCCAGGATTTCCATCTTGGACACCACTTCAGCCGAGGGCGGGAATGAGGCTATCCTATTTACTTCTTTGAGCTTCTGGGGGATGCGTCTATCTGTGAAGCCTTTTTTTAATTGTGCAAGGTACTTCACTCTAATCCGCGGCACCTTGGAGTTAAGCTTTCTAGCCTTCGGTGGCACAATACGACAGATAGAAGTGCCAATAACCGACCGCATCTGTAGGTCGACAACCACTGGCCGGTGATCTCCCAAATCACCGTCGAACGGTAAGTAGCTGGCTCCAGTTAGTTCAACGTCATCCGAGATCCAAATACCGTCTATGGCCCCATTCTTTTGGCTGTTGCCTCGAAAATGTGTAGCAGGACCTCTTCTGCCGGGGACCATACGGTGCACTGCTTCCCTCATGCGGATATCATCCTCTGCAAGTCGTTTACTGAGGACTCCGTCCAACACATTCTCATTAGCATCCATCATCAGAACAACCCTGTCGCCTTTGCTACGCCACCGTTTGATGGCATCGACAATGTGTCTCCGGAACAGATCCTTGGGGTTGGTCTTCAGCTGGTGCGATTGGATGTATCTCTCAATATGTTGATAGTATGTACCAACCCCTTCTGATTTACAGGGCGCGTAGGCACTTAAGAAGACTGTTCTCACGCCATTGACCGGCTCCGTCCTATACCAGCTGAACATTCCCAGCTCAGTGGAATCTTTACCGCAGGTCATGGGTAAGCCCGACAACTCGTCTCTAATCACAACTGCTGTCCCCCCCGCTTGAACATTACCAATGTTCTGAAGTTCCCGAGTGTTCTGAGAATGTACTGATTTGATTCTGTCATCTCCATGTCTTAGCATCGAGGCTACCGTCACTGATGATTTTAGATGGTGGAAGTTGGTGTTGGTCTCCTGGAGCCCCAGAACATCCACACCATACGTCCGCAGGACGTGCTTGAGTCTATCTACCTTGTGGTTGTTGTGCTTCCACAGACTGAGCCCGTTGATATTCAACGACATTATTCGAACTACATCACTGCCCTTCTCCTCCACCCTCAAGTTCCCGTAAATAGGCACAATCGTATTCTCCACTGTCTGGCCAAGTGGACGGAGTTCTTTCGTCGAGGAGGTTCTATCTTGTTTCTCCCTCTCTTTGTGCCTATAATCATCAAGCAGTTCATTGAGGTCCTTTGCTGACGGATCATCGCACCAACGCTGCCTATTTGCTATGAGCTGCCTCATCGTATCTGCATCTAACTTATCATTTGTATTATTCTTTTCGCTGCTGTACCTCCCTCTAAATTTGACGTGGTTGCGTGTATTCGAGAGTCGGTACTGTTGTGCACGCCGGGCCGATTTCTTCTGATTGGAGGTACTGCGGCGAGGTTGTTGCTTACGTTGCCTCTCTTGAATGGATTGGCTCACCTCGGGGTATCGGGCAAAATACCGTAGAGGCTGCCCATTATCCATTACACCATGGGCCCCACAACACCTATATCAGATGGAGGGGCCTGGGAGAGAGCTGCCTCGGCTTGTGAGACCGAGACGTCGACGCAGTCATTAGATACCAATCTAACAAGGAATGATTCACTACCGCGATTGTGTAGAATAAATTTGGTGTAGATGCTACACACATCCGAATCTTCACCGCAATACGTATTGCCATTTTCCAAAATATTGTCACTGTTGTTATGATTTTGTAGCACAACTTCGACTGTAGACGTCATCCAATTCACAACGCTAAAAGGACAATAGCCAGAAGTGTTGTTGTTATGTGAAAGAGCGACAAAGGGTCTACTTTGTTGTGTACATCTCCAATTATATTTGTGGCGTACAAGTGCCGCGTCTTCCATGCAAATTTGCTCCGATATAGGTTCTTCATCATGCCAAGGTGGGGGCCAAGGTGGTTTAGGTGGGGGGGCTGGGATTGCACCTTTTTGATGTAGTAGATTGTTGGCAGTAAGTTGTTGGACTGCTTCCTCCCTCCTCATCTTCAAGCCTTGTTTCTCAACCGATTGTGTCACAACCCAATTGTTGTTCCAGTTTCCCTCCTCTCCATCCATGAGATTAAAAGTCGTCCATCCCTGCGTTGTGTCCATTGACCGGCAGAGTCGTCCATCCCGTAATCCGTCCCTCATTCCTCCGATATCTCCAAAACACCATTCCTGTTTGATGTTGCAAGCCGCCCTTCCCAAACAATATGAGTGTAGTGTCAATTGATGCGTACTTTTTTGCCGTAGTAAGTCTCGTTTTTAAGGAGCCATTCATATGGTTATTATACATTATAGTGTTGTCGTACCCTGTTCCCAGGGTGCAGTTGGTAGCGGTGTCGGCTGCCATGGTTCATGTCGATCGCTGTAGACGATGTACTAATTCCTACGTAGGTATTTATGTCATTTTTTCATATCTTTTCCAGACAACCTGCTTGAGATTGTGGGCTCGCTCAATATTTAATTTCTTAATCGGCGATTTCATGTAGGAATTTCATACATTTCTACTAATCTTCCCAGATTCAACAAGATTCGAGGGCTTGCGCACGTGGTTTGCAATTTCGGGAAGTGCCGAGGAACTTGCGCACTTTTGCGAGTGCAGCACAATGACGCTCTGTGGTTTACACCGGACCTGGAACGATTTCGTATTTGTGAACTTGTTTCTTGGCTAATCAGCTGGAATCTATTTGAAAAACGGAGGACAGACAAAATCTCAACGTACTTCAGAATATTTCATTTAAGGTCTGGATGAATTAGGACATTTCTATGCGTAGGAATCCATTGTGAAATGGCGTCATTCTAGCCCAATCAATTTTCGGATTCACCGGCGGCTTCGAAGCGAGCTTGAGATTCAATCAATGCTCACTCGTGTTCACATTATTTTTTCCTTTGGATAGAAACAAACATCCTCCGGTTTGCCATACACTCAAGGCTTGGTAAGTTGCTTTTACTCTCGATGCTCATGGATGGCCTACATGCTACGCACGACCGTAGCGATGGAGCAGTGGCTTGGAATGGTGTAATTTGATTGAAAACTGAGGATTTTATGCCGTTTATCGTCGGCGAGGCGGACTTGCTTCACTAGCTGTAGAGCCGTAGGTAGTTGATCTTCCGGGACATTCAACGTGACTCTGCCATAGCTGGATCTCTATGATAAGCGATGCACTGGATTGAATGCATCGACAGTGACTAGCGGCTCGGATTTACGGCGGTGGTATCGATTTGAGTACATCTCATTTATGTTTTATGTACAATGTGGCGGCGGCGGTGAATCTTCGCAGATCTGCAACGCACAACCAAGCCAGCCTCGGGCGGTCGTACCAAATGTTCCTCTACACGGCCGTGCTGTACCAATTTGTATCGAGTATCTATCCAAATGGATGTTATATTATTATCCAAATGCACTTCATTCACTTTATATCTGACCATTTAATTATACCATCTGCTCTCTCTACTTATCAGATTCTATCATCTCAACAACAAATTATATATCAAAAATGCCCGCCACTAGATTTACAAAGCTTGCCCTCGCCGCTGTCGTCACCTTGGCTGCCGGGACCAATGCGCTCCTCGTCAACCCTGTCAGGACTGTTATCACCAGAGATATCAAGACCCCCGATCCCGTCCCACAATCTGGTATCGATGTGGCCGTCTCTCTCATGAGCACTGGGCGTATGTACCGTTACAATGTCAAGGATGCTGAGTCTAGTACTGTGTCCAAGTGTGAGGTGGAGATTGCCGAGTACACTGGTCACAAATACTGTGTTGCTCTTAACAGTTGTGGTAGTGCCATTATGTTAATGTTGAAGTGTGCTGGATTACAACCTGGTGATGAGGTATTGAGCAATGCCTTTACTTTCGGAGCTGTTCCTAGTGCTATTGAGCATGCTGGAGGAAAGGTGCGTTGTGTTTTGCCTGTTATATTATTTGTTTTGTGCACATTTTGTGCCATGATTATTGTATCTTCTTTAGGTTATCCGCTCACACACCTCGCAACTCCATTGTCTCTTCCAACATGGTTGTACCTCAACAGGCCGTCTACGTAGAATCTAATTACAACCACGTCATTGACATCGATGATCTTGAAAAGAAGCTCGTTGAATACCCTAATTGCAAGTACATGCTCATCTCTCACATGCGTGGAAAGCTTGCTGATATGGATGCCGTCAAAGATGCCTGCGATCGCCACGATGTTACCCTCCTCGAGGATTGCGCTCACTCTCTTGGTGTGGAATGGAAGGGAACACACTCTGGACACGTCGGTAAGGTTGCTGCCATCAGTGCTCAAAGTTACAAGATGATCAACAGTGGTGAGGGCGGATTCCTTCTCACCGATGACGCCGAGATTGCCGCCAAGTGTGCTGTCTACGCTGGAGCATACGAGGGCCTTGCCGCAAAGCACACTACTGTCCCAGGACCTGAGGTGTTTGCTGACTTGCCCAACCAAATTCCCAACTACAGTCTTCGTATGAGTGCTGTCTCCGCTGCCATCATTCGCCCTCAGGTTCTTACCCTCGATGAGAGGCGTGAGAAGTACAACAAACGTTATGCTTTCGTCACCGAGCAGTTGGTCGAGAGGAAGGGACACTTGCTCTCCATCCCTGTCAACACCCCTGGAATGACTCCCGTCCATGATTCTCTTCAGTTCAACCTCAACCATGATATTACTGATGAACAGGTCCAGAAATTCCTCGATGAGACTGCCACTCACGGACTCCCCGTTGAATTGTTCGGTCACAAGTCCAATGCCAGAAATTTCGTCAACTGGAAGTTTGCTCCCGCTGAGGATCCTTTGCCGTTAACTGCCAAGATGCTCTCTAGGGCCTGTGATGTCAGACTTCCCCTTATGTGGGACGATAAAGACTTTGAAGATATGGTTGATGTTTTATGTGAGAGTCTTGACGCTGCCCTTGCCGAAGAAGATGTCATGGCCTAATCAGTTTGCCATTATTCTTAGGGATTTGGGAAACGTCTCGGGGATACAACATATGGCGGGTCAATTACACGCCCTAACAACATCGGGGAATGTTGCTGTATGTCAAAAGTATTGTTTATTAGAGAAATGGCGTCCTTCGTGGGGAATCGTTGCGTTGGACGAGTGTACATATTAGTTTTGTGCCTCGGTTGTAATGTTACTCCTACAACTTTTGCATCTTTCTATGATTCATCTCTGCCGCTTTGGTCGGTGTCATCACTCTCGCTCAAGATCTTTGATCCTAGAGGGATATATATTCATAAATAAAAATAAAAAGGGATTACGGGAGATCTAATTCTCCTACAACTCTCAATAAGTAGCCGCGCCTTCATCATACTTATTTATTGCTTGATTGTCGTTGACTTTCCCTCATCTCACTCACGATGGAATGAACAGGCCAACGCACCCAGATCTGACGACTTTCGCTCGGCAACTTCAAAAATCCTCCTTCTTGCTGTTTCCCACAGAAATTGCCCACTGTTGAGGTTGCCTAGTTGTGACTCTCAATACTATTTTAGGTTTACATGTTTCTGTCGATTGAATGAGGGTTCTCACTCACATCTCTAACGCAAGAGCTGCACTATCTTATGCGTTGAGTTGCATGCACTCAGCTAAACGCTTGATTGTCGTTGACTTTCCCTCATGCATCTCACTCACGATGGAACGAACAGGCCAGCCAACGCATCCAGATCTGACGACTTTTGCTCGACAACTTCAAAAATCCTGCTTCTTGCTGTTTCCCACAGAAATTGCCCACCCCTCCCCTAAACACGAATCAAGATGAGAAAGATTACTTCGCACTTCTATGTTTTTCCACCTTTGGGGGTGGAAAAATTCGTTGCGCGTCAGTTTGCTACTCACTGACAACTACACAAAAGATCTAAGGACAAGTGTGGGACATATGGGACAAGACAATCCAAGTTGCATATCAAATTGGGCTGTCTAATACCATTAGAACTACATTGGGATTAAGGTCCCAATCGTTCAGACCCAAACAGGCCGACCGCCATGAGGCAGGTTGAGTGGAACTAGCAGTATATCGGACTGCTAGAGTAACCAAGCACAATCTTTTGTGATAGTCGCCATGAAGAACAAGCTGACTTGCAAAAAAAGAAAAATGGAGTTCGCTTAACCATAGTGGCGTGAAACCCAGTTTAAGCATCATGTCTAACAATGTGTTAGAGCGTAGTACACAGAGTAATCGTCCAAGATAGATTTATAATTAGTCCATATCCTCGATATCGTAAGGATTGGATGCATCAATAGTACCTGCTGACGAAGTACTGATAGCAGAAATAATGTTCGCTGTATCTTTGCTCAGGGCCTTGCAATGCGCCCGGGAGCTATGGAGTGTGTCCCTTAAGTAAAGCCTATAGCTATCGCTTTGCCAACGAAGACGTTGCTGGATATATGATGGTGATTTGCCAGCTTGGTCAAGGAGGACACAAGCCCATACACGAAGCGAATGTGCTGAGAATTTCTTGAGTTCGTCCTGAGAAATAGTAGGATGAACCTTCTTAACTGCTTGTTGCAGGAAGGATTTTACCTTGGCACCCGTAATGTACAATAGGTCCGTAGAATTATCTTTCGCGAAGACACACAAAGGAGTATCAAGGTTGTTCGGATCGAGACGGAATTTGCGCATCACAATGTGAAGAGCATTGCAGACTGGGCAGATGTCGGTATGGGCCTTATCGATCGGTATTTTGATAGATTGGCCATTACGTCGATTCTTTTGAATGCGCCATGTCACTGTCATGTAGGCCATTTCTGAATAAATTTGCAGGATATTGTCGCGAGTGCGTCCACGGAGGGGAATATGATTACCCTTTTTGGCGAAGAACTTAAAGTCTTGTAGAATCCAAGAACGAACCACCTTGTTGCCTGATTTCCAAGTGTGATAAACGATTTTGTTCTGTTGCTTTTGTGCGTATTCGGAAAGACGAGGAACGACATAGCGTCCGAGACAAAGAATATTTGTAATCAAGGATGATGCCGAGTTTGGATGCGCCACTTTTCCTCGTTTGACACATTCAGCTGCGATTTCTTCGGTGAGGGGGCTGCGCTGAACTGCGATATTTTCTTCGTCAGCAAGATTAGCTATAGCAGCAGCACTATCGTTGCTCTTGTCTCCTGAGACATAGGGTAATGGCATATTGCGGAGGAGGAAGAGCATATTGACTGCTTCCGCGTAACCTCGGAGTGTGTTTGAGCGAACTGATGGTTGATTATGGTAATTGTCTCCCAGACGAACGCCATGCAAGTACATTCCGACTAGCTGTTTATAGAAAGGGTCATCTCCAACAGGATCCTTGACATGGTTCTTTGCGCACCAAGCTATGTAGTGAGCCTGCCGAGCTCGCTGGGTTCCAAGCTCCTTATTTCCGCGAGAGTTGGACTTTGCCTGGTGATTAACACTTGATAGATGAACGAGAGCAGGCGTGAGCTCGGTGACCAGAGCCGACAACCCGACAGTGTCGTGTTGTATCTCTGTTGTAGAGAAGAATAATCAAAAGTAGGATGTCCGTTAGAAATGTTTGCAGGATTCAATTTGAAACGCGAAATACCGTCTGCAACCTCATTATCATTTGTGTTGATCCACGCAGCATTGATCCCTAAAGGTGAGTCCATGAGTAATCCAACGAAGAGCATGCCGAGTGCCCTCCCAAGCGCGGAGCCCTTGCAGCGATGATTGATCCAGTTTAAGGCAGACGTGTTATCAGTCTTACAAAGGATGACGGGATACGGATCATTTTGAAGAATACCGCTCTCGGACAGGATTGTAAGCGTGGCACAGTAATTCAAGATGACTGTCACGAACTCAAGGGCATTGATAGATATCAGATTGCCTTCAGAGTCATCAGCGAGATAGATAAGCGTTCGCTGGATAATCTCGTCTGGTAGAGAGAGATGCCACCAAAATCTAAACTCAACGCAATAGCCACCACAACCAGTAAGACACGCGTCTCCGAATGGAATACCAATCGGGGTTCGAGGAACGACGTGGGCTAGCGGGGAAGACCACGGTATCCCCGACTCTGGGAGCAATGCCCAGCGGAAGAACTCAATATCGGCTCGAAGTAGTGCCGAAATTTTGTGCTTGCTTTTCGAACGATGAACAAGCTGACTCGCTTGTTTAAGGGCGAATGCAACAATACGTCCTGAATCCTGGGAAAGTTTGCTTGTACCCATCTGACCCTTCTTTATGCAGCTAATAAGACCCTTAAAACGGGGGGAATGATAATGGAGGAGTCGGTGGTTGGACGCTAATGCAATTGCGATCTGGTCGTAGGAGTGAGATAGGATGTGGTACACCCATCTAGCTCCTTTTGCAAGACGGGCGAGCTTTCCTACTAGTACTTGCATGTCATGAGCTGTAAAGCTATACCGTGTAGATGGCCACTCCTTGTCAATATAGGCGAGGAGGTCGAGGCGATAGTCCAATGTTGTTCCTTTCGTGAGCTTAATAGTGTCGTAGAAGAGACCGAGAAGCACCTGATGAGGACCAACCTTCAGCTTTTCCAACTTTTCGAGGGAAAGGGCACAGCGTCTTCTTGATATATCCGGATAACCCATGACGAAGAAAATAGCCTCAATAGTCGCCGCAAGAAGTTTCAGCATTCGCATACGTCCAATGGCCGCTAAAAGTGCATCGTCAACATAGAAGCGTGCAGGTCTTTTCTTCTCTATGCCATTTTCATCTAATACCCCGGGGCACAACGCACAACCCTTCGCTTGGATGAAAGGTCCATGTGTATCATCATCCCACTCGATCATATCAAGATAGTACTTATGCTTCTCGACAAGGTCGTCCCTATCTTGGAACGCTTTAGACAGAATCTCGATTGATCGTCGGAAGGGCTCCCATTGATTTGCCGATACGACTGAGCCGAATACCATCGCCGTTGCCAGATGATAGAAGCCTTGACTATCATGGAATCCGAAGGCACCTGACAAGTCCGGATGAATTCTTGCAAACTTGAAGCAAGATGTGATATCTTCCGTTCCAAGTAATATTAGTGCGTGTGGGTATGAGACACGAAGATTATAGAGATCGTGATCAAATTGACGTTCAGTGTGACCAAAGGTGACCGGTGCTTCGTTATTTGTTGGGGTCACATCATTGAGGACGACATCATCGTGACGCTGTTTCGTTGATCCATCCCATACAATCCGAAATGATTTGTTAGGCTTGTCAACAGCTCCTTGCGGAGTGTGCCGGCAGTAAGCCGAAAAGTAGGCAAGATCTTCATCGAGAACAATAACGTGTGAATATTTGTCTTCCTTGTTCATTGCTCGTTTTGCTTTATCCATATTGCTATTGTAGTTTGGCTGATTTCCTCGGGCAAAAGAACGGAGGCGGGAGCTGTTCTCTTCTTCAAAACAGAATTCGGCAGGACAACCTTCGTACAAAACTCTTTCCATTTGATTATAGTCTTCTGCTGGGATAAGATGTTGGACTCTCGAAAGGATCCCCTCTCGATCTAGATGCTGAAGCGTGAATTCTTGGGCACAATAACGGACTAGTTTTCCCGGATCACCTCCAGAGCGGATAAATTGGGCTGATGCCATATCGACACGATCTTGTTGAATGCATGTTTGAGCGGCATAGTCAAACCTCGGATCTCGAAGTGGGCTTGTGTCGAGGTTGAACCAGTTCAGATGCTTAGGGACAAGGCGGCGCAGGCGTCGAGTTACTTGCTCCATAACTTGATAGTCATCTCCATCGAGGTAACCACTGGCAAACAGTGGCAGTACGATCAGTTCAAAGTTCACGTCCTTCACCCGATAAGTTGCTGAATGGCGGGGGGGCATTACTCTTCTGACACGTCGTCTCGGGGTGTTATTCATCTTACCTTGTGCTTTTGTAACAATTGAGTTAGTATTGTCGCCCCGGAATGTGTCTTCATAGTGAGCAAGGATCTCTTCGGCATGATTGGAATTGAGGACGAGTCGCGAGGACGATGTAGTAGAATCTTCAGGAACAGTAGCCGAGAGCTGTTGGGTTGCAAGGACAGTCTCTACAGTAGGACGGGAAGCTAGAACAGATTGCTGTTCGGGGCGTCTCAAAGCAGAAGGAATAGAAGTAGGAATAGTACTTGGAGCGGTAAAAAAGGGTTTACTAGGGCAATTCGTCAAGTAAGAAGCTTCCGAAGAAGTATCTTTTTGATGAATCTCCTGCACACTCGCTTCCTCTCTTTTTGAACCTATGAATTCATTCAAAGAGGAAGTGAGTGTGAGAAATTATTCTAACAAAGAGGTAAACCAACTAATTGCTAGTCAGACCGTAACGCATTTACGCACGTGCAGAAGGGGGTCGAGTTAGACCCACTCCCCCGATGATACCTTGAAGTTCAGGGGCTGTCTCTTCGATTTCAGCACCGAGCTTCCACTTGTTGATGTATGCAGTCTTCTTCTCCCTCAAATGCTTGTACAATCCTGTCCTGTGACGGTCGAAAACGGCAGAGAGAGTCCTCCAATGAATCATGGTGCATGCTTCTCCTCGGGGGCAACTGAACCCTCTAGTAATAAACTCAGGACATGCAGGGAAGCCAGTAGGAACAGCCTGGGAGAGCGTGCTTCCTTCGTAAAGGATGATAAAGCCATTATTTCCAGATCCATTGGACCTCTGAGCTGCAGAACGATTATCAGTAGCGACGATGATTTTTTGCTTCTTTGCGGAACGATGACTCTCTTGGTGACGAGCGATTGGTTGCTGGCGTGAAAGACGGTCAGCAACAGCAAGATCATCAGATGGAGGCGAAGTAGTCTTGTTAAGATGAAAGTGAGCAATCGCAGGCACAGAAGTATGAGGCGAATGCGTGCTCTGTCTTGTCTGAAAGTCGTTCTTCAAGTTGCTAAAACCATTCATGAAAGTAGTAATCTCGGAAAAGTCAAGCTTGGTCAAATCACCATTTGGGTCCGTGATGATGCTGCGGTTGTGGAGCGAGTTCGCGAACTTTCCAAAATGAACGAATAGTGAATCGGCCCACATAAAGTAAACCCATGCTAGATGCTTCATGTTGTGATGAGCGTCGATCCTCCACTTTGCGTTTACTTTCATAACTTGCGTCATCATCCATTCAATCAGCTCCGTACACAGCTGAGAGAAAATAGACGGACTACCTTTCCTCGCCATCGCCTCGAAATCAATTAGAATGGAGAAAACACCACGGCCGTTAATCAAGATTTTGATGGCTGTGTCTTCTTTGACCTTGTCGAGAGTGGCAATCACGACACGAAGTTGACGGGGTTCCGAGGAAGATGATGATGATGGATTTGCATGTCTCATACTACGCTCTTTATCCTCAGCTTGAATATGCTGGATGATGGTGGCATCGGAAGGGTCTTGGGGCATAAAAGTAGCGGCTCCTAATCCAGTAAATTGCTTCGGATCATGAATACCTCCCAAGAGCGCGACTTGGACCTTGCCTAATAGCATCATGTTACAGGCGTCGGTGGGAAGAATCTGGAGCGTAAGATTGGAGAAAGGGTTCATAACGCTGCCGTTCTTGGTAGTTTCATTGATGAGGCAAGAGACATTTTCCGCAAAGACGTCCTTCCGGCTTCCAGCAGGAGTGCTCCTAATGATACCAAACGCACGCGTCTCTTCAGCACGAGAGAGAGTAGTAAGATCAATCGTCCTTGTCTGTAAATCAATCTTTCCTCCCACATTAATTAGAGCCAATTTGGTAAGCCCGGTATCGGAAGCAAACTTCTCCTGCTTATCCTGGTTGGTCGTGATCTCGTGAACAATAGATGTTCCATTACTCGAATGGGATTGGAATGGAGACAAATCCTTGGGAGAAAAGATGGCTTCGAGCTTTTTGAGCTGGGCTGGGAAGTGCTCGAAGGAATCACTAGTTGCTACCATCGCAGGCCCTTCGAGGTCGATATCGTCAGGCTTGTTGAGGATGAAAGTGTCGATACCTGCTTGAATCGTAGGGTGCTCGAAGATCTGCTTGATTTTCTCCTGCTTAGCGGGAGAATCCACAGACATTACTAGAGCCGTGTACGCTTCATGACCTTGTCCATTCCCTTCGAGTTGGTGTAGGACTTCAGGAAGAGGACCCCTGGGAAAGTGTTGCCCGAAATGTCCAACAAGAAACTTTGGGCAAGCTACCAAGTAGTAGTTTTGCCCCGTCAATCCTTGAGCCGAGGCGATTTCTTCTGGGATGGCAGAGGGCTTGTCGAGACCGAAAGCGTTCATATCGTCTTCACCGAGACAGCCGAGAAAGTGATAAGGAGAGATGCTGATTTTGACAGGTGCTAGCATTCCAATCTGATCTTGGGAATTTCCCATGACAGTTGTAGATTGGGATCCATCGACGGTTGGGAGAAGGCTTGGAGCGTAGACTTGTTGAACTTGATTCGCAGAGTTCAAGAATGTCAGTGCTGCAGCAACATTCGTGCTGAGTAAGGTGTACACGTTGCGAATAGGCAAACCAATAGTTTGGTCGAGTGAGCCTGTGACGTCGTGACCTTGAGGGCGGCTTTTCGTAAACAACTTTGAATGCGAGTTTGTCATGGTCTTGTGTAACAAAAGAGGAGAGGGAAAGTGTCAGTTTTTGTGTTGACAATGTCACAATTTGATCGAGGAACATTCAATCTGCTGATGCGTGGCTCGATGACGTGGCGTATGACGCAACATCGGAGTTTCTTCAACATGGGATTCTTTCAGTATCGAGACGAATGTCTCAGCCGCAAGCCGCCACCAAGTGGAACTCTAGATGCTTACGAGGTATGCTATGGAGTTGTTGTGATGCTGCCTTGTAGCCTGCATGTGATGCTTATGCCCGAATGAAACTCTCTTCATGATCATACTGCTCGTGCAGGGTATCTATGCAAAGTAGTAGTTAGGTAAAGATTTTTCTTCTGTCACCTTTCGACTCCTCTACAAAGTACCTCTATTAGCAGTCATGGCAGTAGAAGTGAGATAATCGAGAATGACAGTCGCACATCTCAATTTTCGTAGGCATAGCGGCATCTGTAGCACTAACCGGTGCCGGCATAGCAGCAATCGCAATACTAACCAATGGCAGCAGAGCGGCAATCGCAACACTCACTAGGGTCACCTTCTTGCGCATAGCGGCAGTTGCATCACTAACTTCGGTGGGCAGAGTGGCGGTCGCAGCACTCACCAAAACGGCATAGCGGCAGATCACAACGCTAACCAATGCACCATGAAACTGTCCCGTTATCGATAATTCGATCCTAGAGAACATCGTTTCGGCAGCAGGAGGCCTGTAATGTCGGTAATGAGGATGATCCGTCCGACACGATACCTCTTCAATTAAACCAACCAAAGGGATCTCAACACCGTTCCAAAAGCGTCTGAAATTTCCCTTATCGAGCAATCAATCCGATATCCTTGTAATTCTTACCGAAAAAGTTTTCAATGGCTACTGCAATCGTGAATTGCTCGAGAATCTCTGCTATGCAATGTGTTGCTATTGAAGGAGCAAATGCTGCAGAAATGAGTGACCGTGGGCTGATGGTTTTCGAGCCCTTGCGAGATCGAGCGATTCTTGGCGGGCCAAGATCTCATTAACACGTACTTCATTCGAACGGTATGTCTCAATGACTATGTCTCAATGACGTGTAGGGGAAAGTCTTTCTCTCACTGAGTGGCTCAATCCTAAGGAGTCCCGATAGTATTGAAAGTGCGCGACGAGGCGAATAGGGAAGAAAGAGAGGGAAGTAGCCATTGACAGGCTCGTTTGCTTCCTCCGCTACCTGCGAACGGTACTTAGTACTTACCAGCTACAGGTGATTTCTGCTTTTCTGACACAGACACATGCTAAGTACGTTTGGACCTGTCCCACAAGATAAGGAGTCTTAGTACTTGTGTTGACAGAAAGCCTACACCACAGCGGTGGCGGATATGAGCAGATAATTTTCTTGACCACTATATACTTATGTAAAACCTTCTTCGGAAGCATTGCTTTACTGTTGTTAGATTCCTGTGCAATACTTCTCTTTTCTATCACGCGGCTGCGATAATGAGCGAAGATGACATTGGAGATGGAGAGAAAGCCGACATGATGTGTTGTGCTCCATGTGGTACGGCAAAAATCGACAACATCAACATCAAACGCAATGAATTTTTCGCTTCCGTTTCCTGCGATCTCGACCGATGTTGTAACGATGGTAGTGAGGAGAAGCGCAGGGCAAAAAATGATAGACAAGTGCGCAAGAAGCAAGGGGCTAATAATCGTGACGACATCTTATTGTTTAGGCAACCTGAAAGCAGTCATCTTGGAGACTGCCCAATCTGCTTAATACCTCTATCGCTTGATACTAATCTCTCCGTGATGCTACCATGCTGCAGCAAACTCATCTGCATAGGCTGTTACTGTGCTCGTATCCGTATCATGTGAGGAGGTTGAACAGATGATCAAGAAAAAGTCATCATCATGTCCTTTCTGTCGCCAACCTGAACCAAAAACGGACTCAGAAATCGAGCGCTATAAAATGAGAAGGATAAGAGCAAATGATCCAGTTGCGTTGATAGAAGCAGGGAAAAGATGCTACCATTCCGGAGACTACGAAGGTGCGTTTGAGGCTAAGTGTATGGTCTGTTCTCAGCCGCCACTGGCTACCAGCTAGCTAACCTACCAAAATACTCCGTAGGCTAGCTAACCTACCAAAATACTCCTCTCGATGAGCTTGTTACAAATCCATGAGTTGCTTCCAACTTCCAAAAATAAAAAATATTTTGTTAGACCCATTCCCTAGCTTGACTTGGGGGTTAACCCCCAAAAGATCCATGATCCTTTAAGTAGAGTTTAGAGTCTCGAAGAATGCAGCCATTCTATTCTACAGCTGAGAAATCTTCTTACTGCATTCGCTTTTAATTGAGATCAAGGGATTGTATTCATTGTCAAATAATGTTATCCCCAGAAGTGAGTCTGTCTCTAGCCTAGAAAGGGATTTAGATGCATGTCGAACCTTTCGCTTTCGTGCGGCACTGATGGGTGAATGACACACCACATACTCGTCAGAAGCAGAGAATAGGCTCCAACCAAAAGCACGCGATATGAAAGTAGAAAGAGACTAGAGTACGATGCAACCAATTTATATTTAATCTTCGATCAAGTCGGGCCAAGCAGTCAAAGAATACTAACATTAATCATGCCCCCAAGAATTTCTCGAATAATGCAGGTGCAATCTGTTTTAGTGCTGCTTTAGCGTATGGGATAATTAGTGCTACTACATAGGGAAGAATCCGAGAGATAGTGCTGTGCTCAGGTAGGAAGAAACACGTAGCAGTTAGAATGAGTAGATATGAATCAATAACAAGCAATTCGTCACAGTAGCAGACTTACATTCCTTTCATAATCTCTCCGACCCTTGAGTAGAACTTGATTTGTTCATTGAATAGTTCCTTGTAGATTTCTTTGTCCTTCTCTGCGGTCTCTTTCGATTGTTCTCGAGAACGAACTATAGCTGCACGTAAAAACGCCTTGTTCAACCCCATGAGTAATGCGGTCATAGCAAATGGCTCAACCCAATCATTAAAGGATGAAGCGCGTCCAACTATTCCAGTGTCAGCTGCTACTAACCATTTTGCGAGTTTCATGCATGAATTGAGTCCAAATGCTGCTGCAGAAAGCGCTTGTCCAGAAAATGCCTTGTAGCCAAGAAGCCGGATAGATTTGTACTGCGGGGTTTTCTTGCTCTCACTTTGATTTGAGCTGATGCGATTGTTATCTTTCTCATCCTCAGCAGCTGCTACTTTGGCACATAATGAATTGATCAAGGAATAGCCGAGTGCAAGCGTTGTAGCAACAAAAGTCACCATTGACGATGGTGATACATTTTTCAATCCTAACCGCTTCATGCTCATCTGCGGCAATGCAGCCGCATCCACCAACGAATTAAGCGCAAAATTCAGCGCTACAAAACGCCACATCCAGCACATCGAGGAGAAGAAGGAGGATAGACTTTCATTAGTCACACGATTCTCGTCACTCTGCATCCACTTCTCATAAAACTTGGAAACTCGCTGCACCCCCAGAGCAAATACGAGTAAAGTCAAACTATCAGTGATATCCACATAATCTGTCCAGCGGAGTTTGACTAGACTTGCAATACCGAATAAATTGGACCATATCTTTTTGTCTATCAATGTTGTCGTGACATCCACTGCGCTAGCGACGAAGCAAGTTTTGTAGCATGTTCGCATTGCAAGTAGCGCTTTCGGCATCAGGGGGCCGTCATCGTTTGCTGTTGTTGCCGCCGAGGCTGATGGTGTCGCTGCAAGTTTGGTGCTTCTAGCAGCTGCAGCAGGAACCGCTCCACCTTTTGTGCTGAGAGCCGCCGACATGAGCCTGATGGATGGTGAGTTGTTGCTTGGAGGCGTTAACGCTGCTACCGAAGCAGAAGAAAGAGAAGCAGCAGCAATGAACAACGCCTTGATGATCATCATCGTCGCGACCTATGATTAGATACTTAAGTATGACCAGTCAACAGGCTGATGCCGCCGGCCCACATGTAAGTTGCCACCTACCTGTTGCCACAAGCCGCTAGCTTGGGTTGTTGGAACTTGGCTTGGTTGGATGGATCTTCAACATCATCTGTCTCCTGTCGAAGCGACAATCTTTCTGACACTGTTTCTTTCGAAGCAGAAGTCAAGAGATGATTCATATATGATGGGTCCTGCTTTCTGGCTGCTGGGTGCCGCTTCCTTCTGGGTGCCACTTCCTTTTGCGAACCCTAAAATCCAAAGTCATAAGTAGGAGTAATGACTTAGTAAGTACTCGACTGTTTCTTTGCCACGTCAAGTGCGAGCACTGGACCTAGGTTCTTGCTCGTCTGCATTGCACTCAAAGGATACTAAAGGTTACGTCATCCCCCGGGAACCCGGAAGACAAACCGCAACATCGAAAAGACTCACTTCTTTGTTGGGGTGCCAAAACTGTGTGGGTTAAAAAATATTGATGCAAACCCACACTCCCAGTACCACTGCGACTCTAAGAGCCAGTTGGTCAAAGGGTGGGGAGTGGGCACGGAAATGTCGATGGGAGGGGTGACGGGAGGTAAAAGTTGAGGATTTTATGCCGTTGATGGCGACGCTAATTTATTAGTTTTCGGTAAATACACTGGGTATTGTGGTCGGTGACGCTTATATTAAGATGTATACTATCGAATAAGTCGAGAATCATAGGTGATTTTAGTAGTTGTGCATAACTGTGGCCATAGGAGTGGAGGACATCATGGTGAGGGTGTAAATTATGGGAGTCGGAGTTTGGATAGGATGATTTTGAGTGGTGCCGGTTAGCGAAGGCCTCTGTACGTAGGAATCGAACCCTCTAGCTACGGCCAAAACAGCGATTGTACAGTAGGAATACTACACAAAAACACTTGTGTTCTACCTTAACTAGAACTACTAATGACTAACCGCACACAATGATACGATGAGTGCAATGGTTGCTGTTAGTGATGAAAAACGGAATGAGCATGATCATCAACTTCACCAGCATCCGCAAACCGACAAACTCGCAAGAAACCGCCATCTGGATCTGGACACACGTTGAATACCGTACCCGTGGGAATGAGACAGCTGTCTTAAGCTGTTCCCGTTCCATTCGACTGTTTTTATGTCCATCACCACAATACATAAAAGCCGGCCAGCTTTGTATGCAGAAATACGTCGAATATGACAGATCGTATGCAGATATGACATACTATTTCCAAATCCTAGATCCAATCCCTCGCGTAAATCTGTCAAAATTCGAGTATTTGTACTTGTACTTTGGAAAAAGTATGTCAGAAAAAAGCGAGAATGCATACGAAAGCATCTCACACGAGGATTGCGCTACAAAGCTAGGAAACACACATAAACTGATGAGCCCTACTATGGTAGATACCTCCTACTACTGCCCTTCGACGAACAGTACGGAGTACGGCCATCACTTCTATCACATGCCATCCCTCCCCCGCTCATCAATATCTCCTCGTCACCCCCCTTCTGCATCTCTGCATCCTGCATAGAGCGGCGCAGCAGTGAAATAATAAATAATCCCTGCGTCGACCATTGACACAAACAAACCCCCGCCGGCGACACTCTCCATCACCGCCGACCGCCGTCATCTGTATTGTTAATCATGGTGCGGAGCAACCATGGGTCTTCCTTTGAACCTAGAAAGAAGAGGAAAAGCAACGACGCCAGTAGCAGCAGTGATGATGACAGCCGCAGCGAAGAGGCAAAGCAACCAGCAAAACTGAAAGACCAACACGCCGATGCTGTGGAGACAACAAACTCATTCACTGTTCAATGCATGCCAGATTATCGTCGGCGTGTTAAGAAAGTGCAGGAATATTTGCAGACGGAGTACCCTGATGTTTATAATGAAGTTGTGTACGAACTCACCTCCGAGGAGAAAGCAGACAAAACTCGTCACTATCACAACGCGACGCATAGTTTCTTCTACGATCAATTTCCCACCAAATTTCTTCAATCCTTCTTGAGCAACCAATGGAAAGATGAAGAGAAGGAGATTCGTTACACATACGATCATTTGCGCAAATACCACGATGCCGTCCTCAAGTGCGCGGAGTTCTCCCCTTACGATTTACCACGCAGCTATCGGACTCAAATGACGCCGTATCTGGATAATCTCAAAAAGCAATTGACAGAGGCAAAAAGCGATGGCAAGGTATCAGAACAGGATGCAGATCCAATATGTTTTGGTTTGTATGAGCAGCTTTGCCAATGGGCTGTAATGACAGGACGGATATTTGTCTGGATCTTTTTGGTGTTGCAGTGGAATTTGATAGCAAGGGCTTGTAACATAGATTCGTTAAGCTTTCAAAATTTTTGGGCGGATGGCGGATGGTGATTGTGTGAAGTTCAAGTATGACCTCAACAAAAAAGATAGGAAAGGAGAAAAAACTACTGAAAGCACTGCTATGCAAATCCGAAGAAGCAATACATCTGCTTATTCTTAGCTAGGGATCCGCGACGAAATACGTGACGCAATGAAGCTTCTACGCAAATATCGCCGTGATGTTGAGTGGCTGAAGGACAATTTAGCGGGAATAGTGAAGAATGCAATGGAAGAACGAGCGACTGAAAATGGGAACATCACCGCAACTTTCGTGGCGGAAACAGTTGCTGCTGCTACTGCAACAGCGACTGCGCCGATTACGCAAAAAATGGTGGAAATGGAGGAACGGATTATGGCTCGCATTGGGGCATCTTCTTCAGTTCATACCAATGGCGGTGTGCCAGCTTCCGCTTCCTTGCCTGAGAGACTGGAGGCACGCCTCTATCCTTCTTACACGTATCAAGATCCTCATGCAGCGGCAAGTAAGAAGCATCAGTCGGATTGGCTTGTTCCGTCAGGCTTTGAGATGCCATCAGCAGATTTATATTCTGGGTGGACAAGATGGCTGCAGGGGTTTCCTTCCTATGCTATTCTAGATGGCAATGGCGAACAGATTAATGCACCAGTCAGGCCTTTCCGCCTGATGAAGAAATGCAACTTGCCACGCAGGTTGAGGAGATCCTACGACAATAATTGGAAGCCAATCATGGAATTGATGGAGAAAGAAGTTGAAGACGAGATTCGCACTCGTCACGTCCATGATATGGACTTTGAGTTCTTTAGAAGCACTTATGACAAAGCTCTGAAAGCTATCCAGGAGGAGTATCCAGAATTTGCAAGTCCGAAGAGTACCTGGAAAGTGTCAACTTACTGTAGGAAGTTGAGAGAGATAAATGTCTCGCGTAAGAAGGAGGAAGACATGAATATGGTGTAGCTTAATTTCATTAATTATTTGTTACGTTGTTCCAATACATACACGTCCGTCAAGTTGTGTGATAATGTTGATTGTGCGTGTTTGTGAGGATGTTGGATGGAGGTTTCGGATCTTGGCTGTACTTGGCTGCCCACGCGACGAACTTGCCCACGTCCAGGAACCCGTTCGCTGGGCACATAGTAGTTTTATGCCCTTATTCTTAACCCTGCATACTTCTGCATACTTTTTCCACTAGCAATAAAGTAACCCATTTATTCGCCACGTAACCCAAGGAGCCCAAGGGCGCGAAGCGCGAAGCCTCAGGCCAGGTTCCAAGAGTGCAGAGTCATAAGTAAAAGTAGCCAAAACAAAATGAAGACAGCCGCACCAGCCAAGACAGTAGAGGAAGAGGAGAAGGATGATATCGCTGCACTCATTTGGCAGGAAAGTCAGTTTAGGAAAAGGGAGGCTAAAGCAGCTGCCATCAAGATCGAGAAATCACGTATTCGTCGTTCCTCTCGGGTTGCTTCCGCTGCCGCTGCTGCATCGATCACGGCCTTGAATTTGGAAGAAGGAGAAGAAGTGGTTGAAAATGATAGAAAGGATGCTACATTGACCAAGAAGGTGAAAAGGGAGGCGGTGACAAATAGCATGAAACGTCTCTGTTCAGAAGACAACGATGTTGTGCCGAAAAAAGTCGCCCGAAAGCAAAAGAGAACTCCTCCTGCTGATGGATGCACACCTAGAGTCATCAAAGGAGGAGAGTTGTTCGAAAGCCATGAGACAACCGTCAAAGTGGAGCTATGCACTAGTGAAGGATTTGCAACATGTGCACCAATTGGACAGGTACATGTTAGTGGAGAGATGCGTGTTAAAAATGGGGGCACGACGGTAAAGAAAGTATGCACCATCAAGCGTGGTAAACCACCATGCAGTAAGGGAGGGTGCACAAATCTTTCCTTCAGAGGAGGAGTGTGTCAGAAGCATGGGGCCAAGGTCCCTCGATGCAGAAGTGAAGGATGCACGAATGGAGCCGTCAAGGGAGGAGTTTGTATTCGACATGGGGCACAACACAAACAGTGCAGTCAAGATGGGTGCACAAATAAAGCTATACAAGGAGGAGTGTGCATGAGGCATGGGGCAAAAGTCAAACGATGCAACAGAGAAGGATGCAAGAACCTTTCTGTGAAAGGAGGCA
Organism: Skeletonema tropicum; assembly: GCA_037178625.1. Taxonomy (NCBI): domain Eukaryota; phylum Bacillariophyta; class Thalassiosirophyceae; order Thalassiosirales; family Thalassiosiraceae; genus Skeletonema; species Skeletonema tropicum. The sequence continues at coordinate 1,530,238 of CM074148.1, forward strand.
TATGCATTAAGCATGGGGCGAAGAAGAAACTTTGCAGCATGGAAGGATGCACAAAATATCCTCAGGGAGGAGGACTTTGCAAGATGCACGGGGCAAAGGTCAAATTATGCAGTCTCAATGGATGCACTAATCAAGCAAGAAATGGAGGAGTGTGCGTGAGGCATGGGGCAAAGCGCAAACTATGCAGTTATGAAGGATGCAAGAACCAAGCCATACGAGGAGGAATTTGCGTGAGACATGGTGCAGGAAGTAACCCACCTTGTAGCATGGAAGGGTGTACTAATAAATCTGTCAACGGAGGAGTATGTCAGAGGCATGGAGCTAAGGTAAAGCGATGCTGCATGGAGGGCTGCACGAATCAAGTTGTCAAAGGAGGAGTGTGTAGGAGACACGGGGCGAAGGTCGAGACCATAGGAGCTTGAATATTAATTTATGAACTACGATACTGCTTTAATTAGGTATCATTCAGCGAACAAAATTATTGGAGATAAGTTTAAGGCAGGATCATACATTAGCAACTTCTCATGTTACCCCAGCAAAAGACCAGCTTTAATCTCTGCTCAAGTGCTTAAACGCTCATTGGCGAATGTTTGGAAAATGATGCGTGCAGTAGAATGGTGAAGTTTGAGATCTAAGATTTGATACTCTCATCAATCCATCTGCTGTGTTCCCCATCACTTCTTCCCGATTGAAACTTTCTCTCCCGGTTCATGTTTTGTGACAAGGTTGTGTCCATTGCAAACGAATAATCGAGAAAGAAGAAGCGCAAGTTCCCGTTATAAGTAGCTGTTGACGGTTGCGGCCTAACATATGCATACATTTAAGATCGAAGTCCAAGTAGTAGCTGGGCGGGTATCCTATCAGAAGACATTGCGTGCGAAGACAAAATGTCTTTGCATGCAAAGAGTTATTGATATGTTACACTACTGACTGGAGGTCAAGTCCACACAATGTGCAAAAGATCCTTTCGTGATAGATGGAGATTCGATGCGCTTGATTACTTCTGCTCTCAAGAGCATTGCAGGAGGAACACTGACGTCAAAGTCGGCTGTTTATGTCGTTGTTCCCTGCTACGGGCGGCACAGGCGTATGTACTTTAGCTTGTGAATCATTTGCGCGAAAATGTGATGAATTTCAACCTCAACTTCAAAGTTGCCTGCCACTCGGTACTCGATTTGTCGAATGATTCTGTTGATCACTTCGTTTCATCTTTCTAACACACATCTTCCTGCCCAACTTGACATCATCGTAGATCCTACTTCCACTGTGACTCAAGAGGAGTTCAACGAGCACACTCTTCTTTTGGCATACCACAATCGACATGGCCAGCCACCGTCCACTCATCCACTGCTATTTGGACCAAGCAGCCTGTTGACATGAGAACTTCGTGTAGTTTGTGCAGTCGAGGGCCTATCCTGTCACCAAGTATATAGCGCTCAATAATCCCATTGCGTATCGGGTATCATTCTGCTCCTGTCGCTCAATGGTATCTTCCGACCAACCGATTATTGGGTTGGGCCTCCTCCTCCTCCTCCTCTTCTTCTTCGTTTGTCGCTGCTCTACGCACATAGTCTTTGCGATTATCACTGTTTCTACACATCATGGTCATGGCGATCATTTTGCAAATAATTGCAATAGCGTCCTTTCAAAAGCACGAGTTCGTTATGCGAGCCACTCTCTACAATCTTCCCATCTTGCATAAATACAATCTCGTCCGCATGACGTATAGTTGACAACCTATGTGCCACTACAAGCAAAGTCTTGCCCTTCATCGCACCGAATAGAGTTCTTATCACTTTCTTTTCAGTTTCTGCGTCGAGAGATGCAGAGATTTCATCACAGACGAGTACTCTGGCACGAGAGATTAACGCTCGGGCGATCGCAATCCTTTGGCGCTGCCCTCCACTTAGACAAGCAATTTGCCGTATGGGTGTACGATATCCACTCACACATTTGCCAACGATGAATTCATGTGCCTCAGCTAGTTTGGCCGCCTCAATTACTCTGTCGAAAACGTACTCGCTTCCTCGTTCAACGTCGTCTTTGGACAAACCCAAAGATATATTTTCAAGTATGGTCATGTCAGGATGTAAGATTTGATCTTGATCGATGCATCGAATGTGGCTACGTAACCATGAGACATCTATGGACTTGATGTTAACATCATTGAGTTCAATTGTTCCCTCTGTAGGATCATAAAACCGCTGCAGAAGCCGGCAAACGGAGCTCTTCCCTCCACCACTCCCTCCAACAAGCGCCACAATTTTGTTTGGTTGCAGATGTAAGTTTATCCCGTCCAGAACTTTTATTGTTGGGTTGAGGCGGTATGAAAAGGAAACATTCTTGAAAGTCAAACTAATTTGGTCGCATTTCTCTGGCAAAACCGTTTTGCCCAACTTCCCCTTGCTAGTGATTTTTGATTGCCTGTACATCAATTCAAAGTACACATGCGAAGACATGCGTAATGTCATGACATCATTCCACCATCTCAAAAGTTCCTTTTGCCCTTGATCAAGCAGCACTAAGTGTGAGCGAAATGTGTAGTAACTCCCAATTGTTGCTTCTCCGTGTAGCACACGCGACAATCCTATCCCCAATATCATCACATCTTCTAAATTGTTAAGTCCATATTGTACCAAGCAAAGCAGCGTCTGTCGGAAGTGCGTAGTACTGAGATAATCAATGAATTCGTCCTGCTTTTGTCTGTAATCCTCAACAACTTTCCACTGTGCCCCGTGTGCCTGCAAACACTGAATAATTTCTAACGATAGGATGGATGCAGCCATTCGATTTGCAGCTCCCATCGACTCATCGTACAACTTGCTGTACTTCACCAAGTCAGCCCTTGTCATTTTTTGTAGCATTGCCACAAGTGGGCTATTAAATACAACACTAATCAAAGCCAAGTGTCGATCCACTTGCATCAAAGCATGAATCCCTGCTACTAATGAAACAGTCCCAAAGAACAACCGTGGCAAAGATTCATTCACAATGCTTTGCATCCGATCTGTCTCCCTGTGCATTAAGTGGGCGAAGCCGATGGAATGCCGCTCCTCCTGTAAATAGTCTTGTTCTTGATCCAATATACTTGCCAGCATATCAGTACGACTACACGCTCGGAAGCGATGAACTGCTGCATATTTGAAGTAGTCTCTGGCAGACACCAAAATGAAGTCGATCATGGCGAAAAGCAATAACGAACGAAAGTATGGCCAGAAAGCAGATTCCATGGAAGCATTAGGTTGTCCCACCGCATCGAACATCTGTCCTACTACTTTGGGTTTTTGATATGCAATAAATTTAACTCCAACGCCGGCCATGATAGATGGGACTACATACCGCACTTGTATTCGTTTGTAAACTTCATCAATGAGTAGTTGCAGAGATATTTTCTCCGACGATGATGCGCCTGAATCTTTTGATTGTTCTTTGCAAGTATCTTCAGCGGCAGCAGTTGTTGCATCTAAATTATGCAACAACTGCTCCCCGCGCTGCAAAAATTCAATTGATTTACGACCATGCAATCTCCACGCCGCAAATGGGAGCCACGGCCCAACGACGGTGTAGAATGTAATCGGATCTGCCGTGATGATGACAAAGAGGATGCAGAATAGACTTGTTGACGCGACGAACGTTACTTCGGAGGGAGGGATGTGATCTAGTAACTGCCTAAGGAAGACAGCTGCCGCAACTGCGATGAAGGACACAGCATACTTATTTGATGGCATGTTTCGTAGTTGGCCTGCGTGCTACAATCAACAAGCAAGAGGAGATACCGTTAAAAGTAGCACAGCACGCTATGATTACGCAATAAACAGACTAATCAGTACTACCTACTGCGATAACATCAACTAATAAAAACATTACATGGTACGGATACAAAACAGGCATCGAGGTGGTCGGTGCTGGTGGATGAGTTTTAAGGAAAAGGAGGGAGAAGAGGGGAAAAAGAGAAGAGAAAAAGAAAGATCTCGCTCGACCATGTCAAAAAGTCAAAAGATCCGTAGTAGCAGTCTAGTAGTAGTCATTACTGTAGTATGCTGTTGTCGATGTAAGGTTCGCCGCCAGAGAACTTATCCCATGGACCGTCGATGATAATATTTTTGTCGAAGAAGATAATGTACGTCTGCGTGTAGAATAATAATACATCAAGAGGCATGATTCATTTAGAAAAAGTACCGTGATGGCCTCACATGATGTGATGTAAATAACTCTATCCACATCAAGTGTGGAATGTCTCCTTCAATTATTCAATTAATAAATAGACACAGCAGAATAATAATTATTCCCGTGAGAATGTAGCGCATTACAAATGTGGCAGGCAGTATATGGAATGAGAGTCACGTAAGAGTCGACGCAGAAGAGTCGACGCAGAGTTACTGAGCGTTAACTTAGAAGGGGGGTTGCGTTTATCGTCAGTGGACTTGAAAGCAGCATCGCTACTATTTACGGTTCGAACCCAACGCGGGGGTAATTCTATCAATGCAGGGGGGGGAGTGCTGCCTTTTTTTGCTCGTATCACGAGTTCTACAAGGTTAGTAGATGATTTCATGTTTGTAAAGTCTGGTCAAGGTCTGGTAGAGAATGGATTTCATTTCACTAATGATGTTTTCTATTTCTATTTACTACTATTTATTCATACAAAATTTTTCGCCGCCACTACCTTTACATCCAGGAACTGAACAATGCTTGCATCTCTTCCGTGCTCTTTGCCTCGGCTTTTGGATCTGGACTGATGTGGCAAGCTTTGGTGTATTATTTCTTTCGTAATACAGACAGTGGTTGTGACTACCTCTTCCTGGGCAAGTGTTTGCATACTGACCACCATTGTTCAAGCATAGGGTACACACATTCGTCCTCCTCGCGATTGGCATTGGTATAGGGAGTGGAATGCGCCCAACAATCATGCCGCCGTGCTGCACGTACGGTGCTGTGTGAAGCGCTTGTGGCGGTGGTATTGGAAAAGGTCGAGGCAGCATAGGTTCTTGCAAAGTGTGGCTAAGCCCTGCTGATGATGCTTTTCGCTTTTGTGGCGGAGCAGCGTTTGTTGGTGTAGAGATTGCTGGAGCGGGTGGGGAATCATTTGCTAGTGCTTCGTTGGCGTTGGAGTCTTGAAGGATTGTCGGTGAGATCTTGTCATGTAACTCATTCAATGCATCTATTCCACTCTTTGCCTTCTTCATGGTATCTCTAATCCTTTGATTTCTATCAAAATTTGCAACTTCTACACGAATGTGACATGGCAGCTTGGCATGTATGTTCTTCTCTGGATCCACATGCTTACACCATTCCAATGCAAGCTTCACTTCGTCTATTGGCCCATCATGCTGAAGCATCATCTTGACAAAGAGCTGGCGCTCTTCCTTTCCTTCTTTTGAAAACGGAAGAAGAGGTAGTGGAACTCCCATAGCGTCACACATATACTGCATGTCGTTTGTCAACCTTACTTCTCCGAGCTGCTCTCGTCGTGCCTTCAATGCATCTTGGAGTTCTACGTGATGGAGAGCAATCGTGTCAAAGCTCTCGTCAGTTGGTTTATATGCACTAGCGCTATCCCACCCTGGATACAGTACGGTCGCGTGATTTTCCAGGTACAGATCTTGGAGCTGATCAATTTTGTGCAGACTGAAGTGCCCAACGATGGGGTGTCCCGCTCTTCGCCGCTCGGCAATGTGTTGGTTGTGCCGATGACGTTTTTCAGCCAGAAGGCAGTCTGCAAGCCGCACTCCAAACATCTTTGATTTGACGGACGGGTGCAGGTGCTTATGGTAAGCTTCAACGCGATTTGTGCCCCGGAAACATTCAATTAGTTCCATCCCGTACTTATTCCTAAGTACCATAGTAGGTTCTCTTGAAATTTGAAATTTGAAATGAAACCAGCGCAGTAAGTGCGCAGTGGAGCCGTGGCTTCTCTGACTGGTGGATGAGTTTTAAGGAACTCTCAATTTTAAAACTCCTTTCAGGACTTTCTCGTAACCCCTAGACATAAAATACTTATTCCATCGTACGTATGTAGACCCCTAGACATAAGCCTACTGAAGGAATAGGTACCTTATGTCCTAGGGGTCTCCACCAGCACAAACTAGCTGCCACAAAACATGGATAAAGATTGGTGAGAAGTGAGTGATCGTATGAGAGAATGAGACGTTCCGTGCTACGCGAAACGCTCCCCGTGAATTGTAAGCTTACGCTTGCGATTCATAATGCTATCTAAGACGCGAGGTTATCGAGCTCCCATTTGCCCCTCCCAGCTCCCATCTCCCATCAAATAAATGGCGGGAACATTGATGGGACATGGGATGGGAGTGGGTCAGGCTATCGAAAAAAACGACACCTCCCACGACAACTCCCAGCAAACTTTGGCTCTCGTGGCACGATTAATAACGTGTCATTGCTGATCTACCTCATCACTTTTCGACCGGTAACAGCAACAATAGCGGTAAGATTGATAATGTTCAGTCAGATAATCGTAAATTCTCAAGAAGAAGGAGGGTCCGTGGACAGTGATGCAGGATACACGCTCGTGGAGAGTCGAGGGGAAGTCACTAGAGGTAGTTCTACTGATGACAATGGCTGCAATAGGTTAGGTTCGGCAACGCTTTAGTCCTGAAGTATGTTATTTGAGGAGATGATATTGCTTTCTACTCGTGAAGTAGATGAAAAGACGAGTAATCGTGTGAAAGGAAACGGAACGACCGATTTTGATCATTGCTACTATCTTATTAATAATGTCTATTAGTGAGTGTAGCAGCATCATTTTGAAGCCCTATTCGGTGTAACAGGGATATGACCATCCATCCTCTCCGCCATGAATCGCCTTATTTCATCGTCTGATTGTTATGAGCATGTCCCGCAATACACCAGATAATCCACTAGCAGACGCAGAACAGAATCTCTTCGATATGCTGCCCACTTTACCGACATAACTATCGGACTAATTGAAATTTCCTGTCGCCATTCCCCTCAATTCTATCAAGATTTCCTGTACAGCCGCCGGCGACCGATACTGCTTGAGATATAATATTATTTTTTTGACAATGAAGAACGCAATGGAAGAAATCGATTCGATGGGTGCGCTGCCGTAGTTAGAAGATTCCCGCAGTCATTCTCCCACGAATGAATCAATTGGTCATCCCTCTCACGCTGCATGCAGTATGAATTTATGGTATTGTGGCCGATCGCCGTCGAAGATGGAAAGTTTGTTTTCCCACGTACGTGGGAAGAAGGAAAGTTATCCTCATCACGTCAACCACACTGTCACCAAAACTAAGTCACGGCAGCCGGTAGTAGCAGACGACCTCATGAAGAGAATATTGCGGCGGCGTTGAGGGTGAGGGGCATCATTGCTACGCCATGGTGTCGTGCGCTGCCGCTACCTGCTATCATTGACAACATGGCCGTTGCTGGAAGTTGCTGGGAGTTGCTGTTAGAAATGATAAAGTCACTGTCCCAGTAATCGATTACTGGGACAGTGACTTTATCATTTCTAACATAATGCAAGTCACCAGTTCGAGTCCAGCGAGGTAAAAAGCCTTTATTTCCCACCTAGAGAGAGGTATGGATAAGAGGAAATACTACTGCGGGTAGGCGGACTAGGAGATAAAGATCTAGCTAGAGGAATACTAGTACTGTAATTCCCACTAGATGTAGGTGGACGCTGCAAGGTGTGACCTGCGCTAGCCTACTCCTGTCTCCAGTAATCGACTAGAGATGGCATGGACTTACGGTCCTGTCAAGGCTCGTAATCCTGTCATCAGTCTAGGAACGGACTGGTGACTTGCATTATGTTAGAAATGATAAAGTCACTGTCCCAGTAATCGATTACTGCGACAGTGACTTTATCATTTCTAACAGTTGCGAGAGCCTCCCATGGGACGATTTTTGGCGGGAACATTTGCTGGGAGATTTTTCCTCCCATGGGAGGTGGTCGTCCCATGGGAGCTTTTTTTGCGTTCGATAACCTCGCCCCTAAGTCTCCCCGGAAACCTTCTCATCAATTGTCGTGCATTGATTTGGGTAATATGTCAATTCGTTGAGAAGTTGAATTCTCTTGTATAAAGGTAATATCTTCGTGAGTGTGTCCGAGTAGTTGGCTCCAGGAGGTATTATCGACACAGTAAAATTCCCGTTGCGGTATACTCCCCCCTGATGCTGATGATACGGTGTCTGACTGAGTTTTGTAGTGGATGTTGGAGTATTCGTAGCCGTCACCATACTGTCATTGTCACAAAAGAAATCAGGTGCTCAGTCGTTGGTACAGCGAACATCTTTAGTTTGATCTTCAGTGCAACTGTCAAGTCTCTCGCGAAGCGCAACGCTACCATCTCGGTCTCTCGGCTAAATTTTGCAGATTCAGCTGTACTCTGCTTCTTGTTTATTGAACGATAAGATTCTGATCTTCGCCTTCTCTCCCAACGGAACTGGTATTTACGCTGGGGCTTCCTCAATCAACTCCCGTAAAAATCCTTCCAATCTGTGCTGTGCTTTGGGGCTTCTTCAACATGCATTGTAGACATAGCAAGTCTCCTATCTGGATACCTATCCAGGTAACGTATAATTACGTGAACAGCCTTTGAGGTGTCCAAGACGAGGTGCGGCCATGTATTGTGACATGATGGCGACATCAATCTGGATATAAATTCGTCCAGATCCAATCGATCGAAACATTGCCATGATCTGTTGATATCTAGTTGAACACTGTTTTAACTTCTCCCCGTTGGCCGCTGGGTGCATTCGGCCCAATATGCTGGTCGGTATTAATGTACGCTTGGATTCCCTCGGCACCGTATCTGGTAACATGTTTTGATCGTGCTTGTGGTCAAAATGAATCTGGTAACATGTTTTGATCGTGCTTGTGGTCAAAATGATCTCTACATACCGGCTGGGTCAATCTTTACTAGCCTCAACGGTCTCCCCGTAAACGTAAACACCTTTCGGTGTACATCCTTTCCATGTAACTTCTCAGATGCATCGGGGTTTTGTATTCCTGAGTGTCGAGAGATGCTTTGACGACATCGTAAAAACGGTCTGATTGCTACAAGCCAATTGATCGTCGCACACATGAGTTGCTTGTATCTTTACCTCTTTCACCGCTTTAATTCGGTGTCTAGCTCTAGCGTTCTGGATAAGGTAGCCTGGTATCTTCCTGTGTCAACTTAATTGATTGAGTTCTCTTTTCTCCCTCTCATGCATCGTGTTGTCTCAGGGGTTCTTCGTAAGTTTGCCATGTCCTTCTTCCTGTTCCTGCCCGAGGTCGTTTAGTATTCTCTCGGGGCTTAATCATCACCTCGTTCGGGTTCTTGGTAGGATGTCATCTACGTCGACAGATACTATCTCATAACGAATGATGGATTGTGTTCCTAATCATCTCGTGTCTTGTGGGTGACTCTTCATCCTGTATACGTCTTTGACAAGCATAGTTCTGTATATTGAAAGTCATGTTGCGCATAGTGACAAATCTTCACTTCGTCTCCTTCATCTTCACTATCTCAGGTGATGCTAGTTTCGAACCACATTTTCACTTAAATTCAAGCATGCATTGCCCATACAAATATTCGTTGTCAGTGCGTCTAATGGCGGCCATGTAGATGAGGTAGGCATTGTCCCGTGGATGACAGATTGGATCTGTATCTGTGCTATTTTGTGAGCGCTAACTTTGATGCGTCTGACTGTTCGGGCTGCTGCGCTTATCCGCTTTGTCTTTGCTCAGTATTTGTTCGCAGCAATTTATACTCTGCATGTTCAAGGAGTCATTTCCTCACAACCTCTTCTGTATTCCGATAGGTGTCGCCTGTATTGCTTGTGTAATATGTGGGATGTCGTGCTTCCAGGGTCGGCGTGTGACTTCCTTGGTATGTTGGCTCTCCTGCTATTGTCTCATCGCCTCTCGCATATCTATACATCTTTAAGTCGGTCTCTTGTTGTTCTAGTTGGTGATTGTCGAATCAGTCTCATGAAGTCATGTGGTGGCTTTACCCCATCTACCACAATCGGCATCTCACCGTCCGCAATACCCTAAGTATCGATGGCACCCCTACTCTGTCAGACCTTCTCGTGCCGTTTGAGATTGGTCACACCTGATATATTCGAATTCATTTGCAACTCTAGTATCCAGTGATAATAGGGATTTTTGATCCCTAGTCTCAGTGCCCTAATAAGTAGTTCGATGCAAAGGTTAGCTGTTGTTGTCGTCTCATACTAAGCAGGCTTGTTGTCCATGCATCTTGTCCATGCATCTGGAGTCGTCTCCAAATGTGTCATGTCATACAATTGCTCTCAAGGATTGTCAGGCGTCACCTTAACAGCGAGTCCTACACTCGGTCTTAACGTCCTAGTTTCATGAAACTCACTAACAATAATCACTAAGCTATCGAGTCGGCTTCTCGGAAATGTTTTGCTCTGCTCTGCTAATGCAAACATGCCCATGTAAGGTATCACGGTGTTCACACCATTGTTATCATAATATTGACGTCAACTTGATGCTATAAAGCCGCTTTGTGTGTCATCCAATCTTTCTCATGTCGCTTTCATTTGACCCTACCAAAGCATTCTTCATTATCATTTCTTCATTTGCACTCTTCTGCCAATATCTTGGTATGTACTATCTCGTTGATTTCCTCTGCCATTATGTCGGGTGATAAGATATGCATCACGTCCTTCCTAGCTTCACATCTGGCGTTTATCCACATTTATCCGTAGTGTCACATGTATCTTCACGTCTGGCTCTATGATTAGCGTGAGCATCATTTGCATCTGCTATGAACGCAGCTCCTTGTTGCATTGGACTCTGTCTCTTTTATTTGCCTCTTCTATCCCATCTTGGGAATGTCAAGTATCAACATTCTCCCCTGCTTGACATTCACTTATTGGTCTACCCGAGGTATTGCTGCCCTTTCTTTGATCATATCGAGTGTCTCCCGTTCCTGGATGTTAACACATCTCCAGTTCGGTGCGCATTGTTTTCACCATGTTGTATCAATCGTCCTTCACTCTGGGCTCCTCGCTGGCAAGATGCTCTGGAGTATTGCATGATGTCTTGGTACCAGTCACGGCTCGAACATCTGTTCGTCCTTTGTCCGCAGGGCGTTTCTCCATCAATCTATTCTCTTCAGCTTTGTTTCTCCTTTGCCGCAGGACGTTTCTCCACCAATTTGGATTATCATCCGCTCATCATGATGGATAGTAACGTCCTTGTCTGCGGTCTGTTCTTCTTCAAACTGCCTCCTCGGCTTATCATGATGGATAATAACGTCCGCGGTCGTGTTCTTCTGACTACATCCAATTTCCTGTCTCTTATACCTTGTCGTATATGCTACCGCTTGTATTCGCATCCGCTGTTATCAAAGCGACGCAGCTTGTACTACAGATTGTATTCGCACCCGCTGTTATCAAAGCGATGCAGCTTGTACTAAAATTGGCTACGCTTATGCTTCTGAGAGATCTTGTGCCAAGATGAAGTCTTCCTATCTCTTGACATCTCAACCACCTCAAGCCGCGCTTCACAATAAGAGTGCTTGTCGATTGTTAACTCTCATGTTCGCTTCCGATTCACTTTGAATGCTCGTGTACCATTACACGCTTCTATTATTTGCTTTGTCATAAAGTTCCAAAGTAATCTACTCTGTAGCGACGATCTTCTAAGCCGATCCCAAGGCATATTGTGTATGTACAACATCATGATATTTGCTTTTCGTCTCTGCCTCATCACATGGCATGAAGCTACTCCCATTCAAGTGCTTGCTGGCGAGCCGTTTCTTGCTATGATCGAGTTGCCACCTATTCCTTATATTTTTCAAGTAAGTGCTGTCCATTTCTCACTTTCTCTCCCTCTCTATTCCTGGAGGAAGAGTGGTCTCCCCCCATCTTTCTAGCTATATCATGGAACTCTGTCTGCGGGTGTATTCATTATAGACCCCATTATAGACCCCTCGACGGTCAACATCAATTCTCGTTGGAGGGTGTCATTATTCGTTGTGATGGTTCACTGATCTGTATGGTCGCACGAATTGTTGCAAAGTACTTGCACATGCATATCGTCAGAGTAACTTTCATGCTTCGGTTCAAAATGCCATAACCTTAAATGTCAGAGTTTTGCTGTAACTGTAAGCGTTCAAGCATTCATCTTGTGTTTCACATTAGCGTTCAAGCATTCATCTTGTGTTTCCCATTGCTTATAATCGGGTCTATAGGTCAACCTCTTGTCGACTTTCATTTGTAATCGACTTCTTATCAAGAGCAAGCCCGAATACTATTTTCACATTTATGCTCTCAAAAGGATTGATATTCATAATTGTCAGGGTTTAGCGCGTTTGATCTCATTCTCATGTTGGAACTCTTGTGTTCCTGATAGTATCTTATCTCCGATTCTATGTCAGATCTCTCCATGAGGTTTTGGATAATGTACTCGGCATCCGTGACGTGCAACCCATTACATTACCAGCCCGGGTTCATTGCCGTGAACGCTCTCGTTCTGGTCCGATGAGTTAGATCTCTACGATCTCTCAGAGTTCATGTGCATCTGTTGGTTTACCGCTGATCTTGCTGTTTATCTGTCCCTTAGTCCTGCTCAATTTTCTTCGGTATTCTTCTCCTCGAATACAGCAGTATTGTTTATCCGTCTCTTCGGCCTGCTCAATTTTCTTCGGTATTCTTCTCCTCGAATACAGCAGTATCCTTATATTCTGATTATCTTCTTCGGTATTCTTTCCCGGATATCAAAAGCTTCACGTGTCATCAAGTTGATTATCATGTCCAACATCTCTCCTTCTAGAGTATCACCCCTCGGCTTTCGTCCAAGGTGCGGCTACTCTAATCTAATTAATATGACATAGTTAACGGTAACGGTGACCCTATCTGGGTGCACATTAGTATTTGTCTCATTTCACTACTCTAGCCTTTTCAGCTCTCTTGTCGTCTCTCGTACGAAATATGTATTTCTATTGCACTTCTCTTCCTGACCAATCATGGTCCCTATTCTTTTCCACTTACCAACATTACAGGCACTCGGCCGTCTCACTTTACGCCAGGCACTTCGGCCATCTTTTCCGTCAGGCGCTGCGACCGTGACTATCACTGTTTCTGCTCTATATTAGTTTCTTTTCACTGCTCTCTATTATTTTCTTTCTGCTCTGCGGCGCTGACAACTTTCTTAGGCACTTCGGCCTGTTTCTTAGGCACTTCGGCTCAGTTTCTAGAGGTGCGGCACTTTGGCTCTGTTTCTTTGGCACCTTTTGCACTTCGGCTCTGACCATACGGCCTCCCCGTTCTGGAGAATAAATAGCACCGCGGCTCTGATGGCACCACGGCTAGATTAAACGGCTCCACGGCCTGATGGCACCTCGGCTAGATTAAACGGCTCCACGGCCTGATATCACCACGGCCAAATTTTCCTTGGCACCACGGCCTAATTTTCCTTGGCACCACGGCCTAATTTTCCTTTTCCTTGGCACGGCGGCCTAATTTTCCTATTCCTTGGCACGGCGGCCTAATTTTCCTTTTCCTTGGCACTGCGGCCTAATTTTCCTTTTCCTTGGCACTGCGGCCTAATTTTCCGTTTCCTTGGCACTGCCGGCCTAATTTTCCTTTTCCTTGGCACTGCGGCCTAATTTTCCTTTTCCTAGACACTTAAACCGTTAAAAGTAGCACGGCACGCTATGATTACGTAATAAACAGACTAATCAGTACTACTGCGATAACATCAACTAATAATATAATTACATGGTACGGATACAAATAGTTGATTGTGAGGCTGGGACGTCAGCGTCAGTTTGCCCGCTATTCACAAATGAAAGCAACTACAACCGTTCTTTTCAAGAAGAACAATCAGTATTAGCTCTTCTTTTGAGTTGTACATAATCAGAAGCAATGCACCTGCACAGTCACTTACGCAGTATAGGTGTGAACATTTCTCTAGTTGAGGTGATCGGACAAGTCGAGTACCGGATTGACACAACATGTTCAAGTTGCGAGAAATATCTCTGGTTTAGATTGATCTTCACCTGCCGCTGTGTCATAGGCACTGGCTACATTAGCCAGATACCAATCCCGTTTCCTGTTGCCTAGCACACGGTCCAGCTCGCCAATGGCTCGCTAAGTCATTGTCTGTCCTTCCTTCCACGTTAAGTAACAGATAACGTATGAGAGCCACAGGATCTCATTACGTCACCCTTATCAATCGATGACGTGCCTTCCTTCAGCCATCTTCTTCCGGAAGCTGCATCGATCACTCTTAACGCAGACTAGCATAATTTACATAACACCAAATTATTCATTCAACTCACCGTATCAGCTACCGCCGCTGACACTAATAATATTATTACTCGGTCCTGTTCCCAAGGAACAGGCAGTGAAAGTAGCAGATTCCTCTAAAATAAAGAGAAGACGATGTCGAGATTACTCAGAGTAGTCAACGACAGCAATAATTGGATGGTAGGAGATCGGTTCACGGCGAACACGTACTCTCAAATCAATCAGCACAAGACTGCAAATCCAAAACTTAAAGTTGAACGCGGCTGGTTCCTGAACGAAGAACGTGTAACGTTCAGTTTCTCCAGGGACCCAAAGAAAGCTCGCCCATCGACTGCCGGCAACCGGTTCGAAATCAAAATAGGAGGTGTAAAAAAACAAGTCAGCTCGCTCGTCAGCAGAGCCTACGACGACTTCATCCAAAAGCAAGCAGAATGCATCAACGCCTACTATGATACCAAGCTCATTGCGCAGCTTGAAGATTTGGTCAGCGTCAGGGACGCGCATCAACAACACTACAACAAACAAAGAGCCAAGCTCGAAAATCTCAAAAGGTTTGGTGGTTCCGAAGAGGACATCAAGAAAACAAAAAAAGAAGTCAAACAACAATCCGAGGCGCTAGAAAGCACCAAGGACAGTATTCTTGACAGGGTAGAAAAGATGCGCACAATGTACATCAACTTCATCGGGGATCTCCATGGAACCTTCACCGACACGGTGGAAACTACCCTACTTAAACCTACAACGCATGAAATTACATCATACGAATTGAAAAAGGTAGCTTTCCAGTGGGACAATACCAAAGACGAACCAGTAGGTCGCATCGAGATGTATGATGACAGGGTCGACGACGTCACCTTCAACGATCCAGACGTCAAGTTCCGCTACGAAATGCAAAAAGTAACATATGAGATGGACGCTCCTCGGGGACTTTCCTTTGAGGGCATCATGAACGCCATTCGCAGCCATGCTGTGCATCAGGGGGGTTACGGCCGTGCCGAAATCCAAAAGAAAAAGATGACTAATCATGCTCTTTTTCCTCCCAACGGCGAAATCCCAGTGAAGGACTTTGTGGGCTTCCTGGAAGATATTAATCGTAACATTCCCTTGTTGCCGAGCACAAAGGATAATCCAATGTATATCAATAACGATCAGGTCCCGTGGGGGAACAAGCCTTTCACCCAGAAGGAATTATGTGACATCCTGGTCGACTGCATGCCCAAAAAGGTGCAGACTCTGTTCAAATCGCATAATGCAAACAACACTGTACGTTTTGACGTCAAACTTTTGGCAAATGAACTTCAGCCCCTTGTCGATCAAGTGCGCACCGAGCAGAAAGCTTCTCAACCCCAGGGGGGGGGAGGAGGAGGTGGTGGTGCTGGTAAGAATTCCAGCAACCGCAACAACCAACGTGGAAACCGCAAGAATGGTCAAGGAAACCAAAACCAAGCGGACAGCGAAACGAAACATTGCAAACTTTGCAAGAAGTTTGGAGGCGCTCATCACAACCACAACACCGCTGACTGTCAAAAGTACAATGAAGATGGCAGCTTGAAACGTCAGCGCGGTCGTGACAACTACAGCAACAAAGAAGTAGTAGATATGCTAGCCAGCATGAAAGCCGATAACAAGAAATTGAGAAAGTCAGTGCATGCCCTTCAGAAGGGTAGTGCCAAGAAGAAGAAGCGTAGCATGAGCTACAGCGACGAGGAAGAAGATTCCGACAGCGAATAGGATGATTGGCGCAGTGCCAACACGATCATGCAAACTGAATCCGAATACGAGCAACTAGAAGAACTTAAACCTAGAAAGAAACTCTTTAAGCATATCCATGATTGTGAGCCGATAAACGGCGCTTGTAACATTGACTACAGTGGTAGAAAAGCTCATCACGCTACTCTTAAAGCTACTGTAAGGAAAGGGATGGGCCTCAAGACCGTCGTCTTAGGCAGCCCCGTATTTAAAAGGAGACTTAACAAGAGGACTCGGCCCTTTCGAATCTTATTGGACACCGGTAGTGATGGAGACATAGCTTTCCTCACCCGCTCTGAATTCCTTAAATTTGAAGCGGTACGAAAGAGCCAACCGTCACGATGGACAACCTCCAATGGAGACTTCATCACCAACGACGTTGCCAAAATGGACTTGCTCTTTCCCGAGCTCTCTCAGAGCAAGATTTTTTCCTGCAAAGCAGATGTAAAGATTGTTTCTGTAAATGATAACCCAACGTACGACCTCATTGTAGGGATAGAGACGTTGGCCCGTTGGAATGCACTCTTGGATTTCGAAAACCGAGTATTAACACTCGATGGAATCCAGACACCAATGAAGTCGAACGAAGAGCTACAATCTAGACGCGATCTTTTCAACACCTACAATGAGGCAATGGAACCATCCTCAACCAAACAGGCAACAGAAAGAGTCGTCAAGATATTAGACGCCAAGTACGAAAAGGCAGACCTGCCTAAAGTGGTCGAAGAAAACTGCCCAAACCTCACCAATAGCCAGAAAGAAGCTCTCCTCAAAGTATTGACTCGCCATGAGTCAATGTTTGAAGGCGAATTGGGGACATGGGACAAAGAATTCGTGAATTTTGAGCTGAAGCCAGGAGCAAAGCCATTCCGAGGTTGGGCCTTTCCCGTTCCTCGAATTCACAGGGATACAATCAAGAAAGAACTAAAAAGACTCATAGACATTGGTGTCTTAGAACCAATTGAGCAAAGCGAATGGGGAGCCCCCTCATTCGTCATACCAAAAGCAAATGGTACAGTCCGCTTCCTTACGGACTTCCGCGCTCTCAATGCACGCCTGATTCGCAAGCCTTATCCGTTGCCGAAGATTGCGCAGACGTTGCAGGAGATCGAGGACTTTCAATGGGCCACAGCGATTGACCTTAATATGGGATACTATCACCTTAGGTTGGACCCAGCAACCATGGATATTTGCACTATCGTGTTTCCATGGGGTCTTTATCGTTACAAACGTCTACCTATGGGGGTCGCCTGTAGTCCAGACATCTTTCAATCGAAAATGAACGGTCTATTCCACGATTTGGAATATGTAAGAGCATACATCGATGATTTGTTGCTCATCACCGCTGGTACCTTCGAGGACCATCTGGAGAAACTAGATACAGTTCTTCAAAGATTGCGTGACGCAGGTCTGCAAGTTAACGCTGCCAAATGTAACTTTGCTGCCGAAGAGGTCGAGTATCTTGGGTATACTCTGTCACGGGAGGGAATTAAACCTCAAGTGAGCAAAGTCAACGCAATTCTGGCTCTTCAGCCGCCGAAAAACGTCAAAGAATTACGACGCATCCTCGGAATAATTCAGTACTATCGAGACCTTTGGCATCGACGTACGGATCTTCTTGCTCCGCTCACTGATCTCGTAGCGGAATGTGGATCTACCAAGCTTTCAAAAAAGAAAAAGAAAGATGGGACGCAACGTAAAGCGCCTAAGCCTTGGCATTGGGACAGCATTCACCAAGAAGCGTTTGAAGAGATCAAGAAAATTATTGCACGGGACGTAATCCTAGCATATCCGTCATATGAAGACGATGAGCCTTTCGTAATTTACACAGATGCGTCCAAGCGTCAGCTTGGGGGCGTAATTACACAGAAAAATAGGCCTTTAGCCTTTTTCAGCAGGAAGCTGACTACGGCGCAACGAAATTACTCAGTCACGGACCTAGAGCTCCTCTCTATCGTCGAATTACTTCAAGAATTCCGAAGCATGCTCTTGGGTCAAAAGATTATCATCTACACTGATCATATCAACCTCACAAGAGACAACATCGGCCAATCTTCTGATCGGACACGCCGTTGGATGGTCATCTTGAATGAGTTTGGACCTGACATCAGGTACATCAAAGGTATTGATAACACAGTAGCCGACGCTATATCACGTCTTGACTACTGTCCAAAGACAAATCCCCACAAAGACGACGAAGTGGATGACGACGGCAACTGGAAAACCAACCGTCATGAGAAGTGGAACGCGATGGTTTCCCTTTTCAGCCATTATAAAAATGACTATGACCCGGAAGACTCACAGTCATTACAACAACCTAAACAAGTGATGACGCATCTCTTCTCACAAGTAGAACAACAGGAAGACATGGTCTACCCTGTCACGATTAGTGAGATTGCCGCCGAACAGCGTGCTGATGCAAAGTTGAAAAAGCACTTTGAGAAACCTCAGCGTGACTCTCAGTTCCAACTTATGATCTACGATGATGTTGAAGTCCTCGTTAAGGGCAGAGACACTAGACAACCCAGACTCGTCATACCGGACTCCTTGCAGGAGAAAGTGCTGGCTTGGTATCACACGTACCTTCAACACCCCGGTAGAGACAGAATGATGGAAACAATTTCCGCAGTAATGTATTGGCACGGAATGAGTGCTCAAATAAAACGGCTGGTCAAAACCTGCAATAAATGTCAGAAGGGCAAGTCGCGCAAGCGAAAATATGGCCATCTTCCGCCGAAAGATGCAATCGTTAGACCATGGCATACCGTCTGCGTCGATCTCATTGGACCAATTGAGATTGAGGACAAAGCCGGTACTTGCATGGATTTCATGTGCATGACTATGATCGATCCGGCCACGGGATGGTTTGAGATCGTCGAATTGCCAACTAAAATCGTCGACAAATACGACAAGAAAGAAGACAAAATGATAAAATCAGAGATCATCGACAAATCATCTGCGACAATATCGCGTCTCTTTAACAAATGCTGGTTGAGTCGTTATCCTCGTCCACGATACGTGACGTGTGATAATGGAGGTGAATTCAAACTTCACCTCGCCGAGTTATGCAAAACTTACACGATTGGTAGAAAGCCGACCTCCAGCAGAAACCCTCAAGCAAACGCTATTCTAGAGCGTGTGCACGGTGTCGTCAACAGCATGTTGCGCACCTCAGGTCTCAATGACCTCGATGAGGTAACTGACGCTCAAATAGACGATTGGATCACCAACACAGCGTGGGCAATCCGAGCGACCCATCACACAGTGCTCAAGTCGTCACCTGGTGCTGCTATATTCGGTAGGGACATGTTATTCGACATCCCTTATGTGGCAGACTGGGCTGACATCGGCCGTCGACGACAAATGCAAGTGGACAGTGACAACGCCCGAGAAAACTCGAGACGTCTACCGTATGATTATAAAATTGGTAGTAAGTGTCTCATCATTAAGGACATTAATGGTGAGCGGCTTCCTAAAGCCGACGACCGGAACAAAGGACCTTATGCTGTTACGGAAGTCTACACGAATGGAACTGTCAGGATACAAAAGGGTTCAATCAGTGAACGAATTAACATTAGGAGAATAACCCCATACTTCGATAGAAATGAAGAATCATAGAGCAGGGGGGCGTGTACAATATAAATTAAACATCACATTAGGAATATATCCTCAAGGCCAAGTGTACCGCACGTATCAAGTACGTTTGTTTTCAACAAGTCTTTTTACCAGAGCTCACCGTGCGTGGACAAAGTCCCCGACCGTCACTCCTCAAAGAGTTTTATCCCACGTGGTTTTCTCCTTGTGTTCTCCCCTTTGATCCCGACACTTGGGGGCGAGTGTCATAGGCACTGGCTACATTAGCCAGATACCAATCCCGTTTCCTGTAGCCTAGCACACGGTCCAGCTCGCAAATGCCTCGCTAAGTCATTGTCGTCCTTCCTTCCACGTTAAGTAACAGATAACGTATGAGAGCCACAGGATCTCATTACGTCACACTTATCAATCGATGACGTGCCTTCCTTCAGCCATCTTCTTCCGGAAGCTGCATCGATCACTCTTAACGCAGACTAGCATAATTTACATAACACCAAATTATTCATTCAACTCACCGTATCAGCTACCGCCGCTGACACGCTGCACCGCTGGCTGGTACAAATGCAGTTTCAAAGCTCCCAGTGAAAAGATTATATTCATTGTTGCCACAATTACATTTCAGGGGACGATCACAATCGGATCCAGGGCCGGGAGGGGACTGTACTCGTATTCATACGCTTGTTCGTCATGAGCCGCATCTCTCTTCTGTTTGCTGTAACCAAACCAACCCAATTCTTCACTCCTCCTTTCTCACGAAGCATCCATATCCACTATGAGTCCCACTGTCAATTCGTGCTCCATGGGGTCGCACGTTTTGCCTTCAAGGACGTTCTGAAACGCAAGAGGTGGCATCCCAGCCCCAGCCCCACCCTCATATTCACATTCACCTTCATGGTGGAACTTGACTTGCGCTTGAGTCGTCGCATCTTACCTACAAACAATGGCAAGACTTCTCTTCTCTACTTCGAAGGGGGCAACGATGAAGAGACTGGTCATCTGAAGATATCTATTGTTGTCAGCAGGACAAGCCGGCCGTAGAATGTGCTGAGTCTGTGTGCTTTGAAAGTAGTAAGGAGGTCAAGATTCTTCAGCGTAAGGTACAGTCTTGTGTGTTGGAGAGGCATTAGCCAATGCTCCTGATGATACTTCATCTATCGTATCAAACGTTGTCACTGTAGCAATGAGCCGCTTGTAGCGTAGTGGCCCAAAACACTTGCCTACGATAGCATAGAAGCAGATCAGGATTGCATAGACGTGACACATCTATATCTACAAGCTATGCTATAGCTTGGTAGATGACCTAATGCCGCCAAGTGCTGTGTTACAGTCGAGCAACTAACATATCGTATCAAGCGTTGTCTCTCGTGAAATTGCCCCCTACCTCTCTAGAGCTAGAGGCCTAGCTGAGCCTGCCACCGTGCGGACAAACTGAAACTGAATAGTTGCGTGGGCGCGAGCTGCCACAGCGGAGAGCGACACGAAGATGAAAGATAGAAAGTTGCTAGAGAGCTTCTTCCTGAGATCTTATGATTGAATGACTACCGAAAGAATCGAAGGCTCTAGATCTAGATCGAGAGAGAAATAGAGAAACAACATCTGATAAATGCAATCCTACCTTGTGATAGTTGATTGTGAGGCTGGGACGTCAGCGTCAGTTTGCCCGCTATTCACAAATGAAAGCAACTACAACCGTTCTTTTCAAGAAGAACAATCAGTATTAGCTCTTCTTTTGAGTTGTACATAATCAGAAGCAATGCACCTGCACAGTCACTTACGCAGTATATAGGTGTGAACATTTCTCTAGTTGAGGTGATCGGACAAGTCGAGTACCGGATTGACACAACATGTTCAAGTTGCGAGAAATATCTCTGGTTTAGATTGATCTTCACCTGCCGCTGCACCGCTGGCTGGTACAAATGCAGTTTCAAAGCTCCCAGTGAAAAGATTATATTCATTGTTGCCACAATTACATTTCAGGGGACGATCACAATCGGATCCAGGGCCGGGAGGGGACTGTACTCGTATTCATACGCTTGTTCGTCATGAGCCGCATCTCTCTTCTGTTTGCTGTAACCAAACCAACCCAATTCTTCACTCCTCCTTTCTCACGAAGCATCCATATCCACTATGAGTCCCACTGTCAATTCGTGCTCCATGGGGTCGCACGTTTTGCCTTCAAGGACGTTCTGAAACGCAAGAGGTGGCATCCCAGCCCCAGCCCCACCCTCATATTCACATTCACCTTCATGGTGGAACTTGACTTGCGCTTGAGTCGTCGCATCTTACCTACAAACAATGGCAAGACTTCTCTTCTCTACTTCAAAGGGGGCAACGATGAAGAGACTGGTCATCTGAAGATATCTATTGTTGTCAGCAGGACAAGCCGGCCGTAGAATGTGCTGAGTCTGTGTGCTTTGAAAGTAGTAAGGAGGTCAAGATTCTTCAGCGTAAGGTACAGTCTTGTGTGTTGGAGAGGCATTAGCCAATGCTCCTGATGATACTTCATCTATCGTATCAAACGTTGTCACTGTAGCAATGAGCCGCTTGTAGCGTAGTGGCCCAAAACACTTGCCTACGATAGCATAGAAGCAGATCAGGATTGCATAGACGTGACACATCTATATCTACAAGCTATGCTATAGCTTGGTAGATGACCTAATGCCGCCAAGTGCTGTGTTACAGTCGAGCAACTAACATATCGTATCAAGCGTTGTCTCTCGTGAAATTGCCCCCTACCTCTCTAGAGCTAGAGGCCTAGCTGAGCCTGCCACCGTGCGGACAAACTGAAACTGAATAGTTGCGTGGGCGCGAGCTGCCACAGCGGAGAGCGACACGAAGATGAAAGATAGAAAGTTGTTAGAGAGCTTCTTCCTGAGATCTTATGATTGAATGACTACCGAAAGAATCGAAGGCTCTAGATCTAGATCGAGAGAGAAATAGAGAAACAACATCTGATAAATGCAATCCTACCTTGTGATAGTTGATTGTGAGGCTGGGACGTCAGCGTCAGTTTGCCCGCTATTCACAAATGAAAGCAACTACAACCGTTCTTTTCAAGAAGAACAATCAGTATTAGCTCTTCTTTTGAGTTGTACATAATCAGAAGCAATGCACCTGCACAGTCACTTACGCAGTATATAGGTGTGAACATTTCTCTAGTTGAGGTGATCGGACAAGTCGAGTACCGGATTGACACAACATGTTCAAGTTGCGAGAAATATCTCTGGTTTAGATTGATCTTCACCTGCCGCTGCACCGCTGGCTGGTACAAATGCAGTTTCAAAGCTCCCAGTGAAAAGATTATATTCATTGTTGCCACAATTACATTTCAGGGGACGATCACAATCGGATCCAGGGCCGGGAGGGGACTGTACTCGTATTCATACGCTTGTTCGTCATGAGCCGCATCTCTCTTCTGTTTGCTGTAACCAAACCAACCCAATTCTTCACTCCTCCTTTCTCACGAAGCATCCATATCCACTATGAGTCCCACTGTCAATTCGTGCTCCATGGGGTCGCACGTTTTGCCTTCAAGGACGTTCTGAAACGCAAGAGGTGGCATCCCAGCCCCAGCCCCACCCTCATATTCACATTCACCTTCATGGTGGAACTTGACTTGCGCTTGAGTCGTCGCATCTTACCTACAAACAATGGCAAGACTTCTCTTCTCTACTTCAAAGGGGGCAACGATGAAGAGACTGGTCATCTGAAGATATCTATTGTTGTCAGCAGGACAAGCCGGCCGTAGAATGTGCTGAGTCTGTGTGCTTTGAAAGTAGTAAGGAGGTCAAGATTCTTCAGCGTAAGGTACAGTCTTGTGTGTTGGAGAGGCATTAGCCAATGCTCCTGATGATACTTCATCTATCGTATCAAACGTTGTCACTGTAGCAATGAGCCGCTTGTAGCGTAGTGGCCCAAAACACTTGCCTACGATAGCATAGAAGCAGATCAGGATTGCATAGACGTGACACATCTATATCTACAAGCTATGCTATAGCTTGGTAGATGACCTAATGCCGCCAAGTGCTGTGTTACAGTCGAGCAACTAACATATCGTATCAAGCGTTGTCTCTCGTGAAATTGCCCCCTACCTCTCTAGAGCTAGAGGCCTAGCTGAGCCTGCCACCGTGCGGACAAACTGAAACTGAATAGTTGCGTGGGCGCGAGCTGCCACAGCGGAGAGCGACACGAAGATGAAAGATAGAAAGTTGCTAGAGAGCTTCTTCCTGAGATCTTATGATTGAATGACTACCGAAAGAATCGAAGGCTCTAGATCTAGATCGAGAGAGAAATAGAGAAACAACATCTGATAAATGCAATCCTACCTTGTGATAGTTGATTGTGAGGCTGGGACGTCAGCGTCAGTTTGCCCGCTATTCACAAATGAAAGCAACTACAACCGTTCTTTTCAAGAAGAACAATCAGTATTAGCTCTTCTTTTGAGTTGTACATAATCAGAAGCAATGCACCTGCACAGTCACTTACGCAGTATATAGGTGTGAACATTTCTCTAGTTGAGGTGATCGGACAAGTCGAGTACCGGATTGACACAACATGTTCAAGTTGCGAGAAATATCTCTGGTTTAGATTGATCTTCACCTGCCGCTGCACCGCTGGCTGGTACAAATGCAGTTTCAAAGCTCCCAGTGAAAAGATTATATTCATTGTTGCCACAATTACATTTCAGGGGACGATCACAATCGGATCCAGGGCCGGGAGGGGACTGTACTCGTATTCATACGCTTGTTCGTCATGAGCCGCATCTCTCTTCTGTTTGCTGTAACCAAACCAACCCAATTCTTCACTCCTCCTTTCTCACGAAGCATCCATATCCACTATGAGTCCCACTGTCAATTCGTGCTCCATGGGGTCGCACGTTTTGCCTTCAAGGACGTTCTGAAACGCAAGAGGTGGCATCCCAGCCCCAGCCCCACCCTCATATTCACATTCACCTTCATGGTGGAACTTGACTTGCGCTTGAGTCGTCGCATCTTACCTACAAACAATGGCAAGACTTCTCTTCTCTACTTCGAAGGGGGCAACGATGAAGAGACTGGTCATCTGAAGATATCTATTGTTGTCAGCAGGACAAGCCGGCCGTAGAATGTGCTGAGTCTGTGTGCTTTGAAAGTAGTAAGGAGGTCAAGATTCTTCAGCGTAAGGTACAGTCTTGTGTGTTGGAGAGGCATTAGCCAATGCTCCTGATGATACTTCATCTATCGTATCAAACGTTGTCACTGTAGCAATGAGCCGCTTGTAGCGTAGTGGCCCAAAACACTTGCCTACGATAGCATAGAAGCAGATCAGGATTGCATAGACGTGACACATCTATATCTACAAGCTATGCTATAGCTTGGTAGATGACCTAATGCCGCCAAGTGCTGTGTTACAGTCGAGCAACTAACATATCGTATCAAGCGTTGTCTCTCGTGAAATTGCCCCCTACCTCTCTAGAGCTAGAGGCCTAGCTGAGCCTGCCACCGTGCGGACAAACTGAAACTGAATAGTTGCGTGGGCGCGAGCTGCCACAGCGGAGAGCGACACGAAGATGAAAGATAGAAAGTTGCTAGAGAGCTTCTTCCTGAGATCTTATGATTGAATGACTACCGAAAGAATCGAAGGCTCTAGATCTAGATCGAGAGAGAAATAGAGAAACAACATCTGATAAATGCAATCCTACCTTGTGATAGTTGATTGTGAGGCTGGGACGTCAGCGTCAGTTTGCCCGCTATTCACAAATGAAAGCAACTACAACCGTTCTTTTCAAGAAGAACAATCAGTATTAGCTCTTCTTTTGAGTTGTACATAATCAGAAGCAATGCACCTGCACAGTCACTTACGCAGTATATAGGTGTGAACATTTCTCTAGTTGAGGTGATCGGACAAGTCGAGTACCGGATTGACACAACATGTTCAAGTTGCGAGAAATATCTCTGGTTTAGATTGATCTTCACCTGCCGCTGCACCGCTGGCTGGTACAAATGCAGTTTCAAAGCTCCCAGTGAAAAGATTATATTCATTGTTGCCACAATTACATTTCAGGGGACGATCACAATCGGATCCAGGGCCGGGAGGGGACTGTACTCGTATTCATACGCTTGTTCGTCATGAGCCGCATCTCTCTTCTGTTTGCTGTAACCAAACCAACCCAATTCTTCACTCCTCCTTTCTCACGAAGCATCCATATCCACTATGAGTCCCACTGTCAATTCGTGCTCCATGGGGTCGCACGTTTTGCCTTCAAGGACGTTCTGAAACGCAAGAGGTGGCATCCCAGCCCCAGCCCCACCCTCATATTCACATTCACCTTCATGGTGGAACTTGACTTGCGCTTGAGTCGTCGCATCTTACCTACAAACAATGGCAAGACTTCTCTTCTCTACTTCGAAGGGGGCAACGATGAAGAGACTGGTCATCTGAAGATATCTATTGTTGTCAGCAGGACAAGCCGGCCGTAGAATGTGCTGAGTCTGTGTGCTTTGAAAGTAGTAAGGAGGTCAAGATTCTTCAGCGTAAGGTACAGTCTTGTGTGTTGGAGAGGCATTAGCCAATGCTCCTGATGATACTTCATCTATCGTATCAAACGTTGTCACTGTAGCAATGAGCCGCTTGTAGCGTAGTGGCCCAAAACACTTGCCTACGATAGCATAGAAGCAGATCAGGATTGCATAGACGTGACACATCTATATCTACAAGCTATGCTATAGCTTGGTAGATGACCTAATGCCGCCAAGTGCTGTGTTACAGTCGAGCAACTAACATATCGTATCAAGCGTTGTCTCTCGTGAAATTGCCCCCTACCTCTCTAGAGCTAGAGGCCTAGCTGAGCCTGCCACCGTGCGGACAAACTGAAACTGAATAGTTGCGTGGGCGCGAGCTGCCACAGCGGAGAGCGACACGAAGATGAAAGATAGAAAGTTGCTAGAGAGCTTCTTCCTGAGATCTTATGATTGAATGACTACCGAAAGAATCGAAGGCTCTAGATCTAGATCGAGAGAGAAATAGAGAAACAACATCTGATAAATGCAATCCTACCTTGTGATAGTTGATTGTGAGGCTGGGACGTCAGCGTCAGTTTGCCCGCTATTCACAAATGAAAGCAACTACAACCGTTCTTTTCAAGAAGAACAATCAGTATTAGCTCTTCTTTTGAGTTGTACATAATCAGAAGCAATGCACCTGCACAGTCACTTACGCAGTATATAGGTGTGAACATTTCTCTAGTTGAGGTGATCGGACAAGTCGAGTACCGGATTGACACAACATGTTCAAGTTGCGAGAAATATCTCTGGTTTAGATTGATCTTCACCTGCCGCTGCACCGCTGGCTGGTACAAATGCAGTTTCAAAGCTCCCAGTGAAAAGATTATATTCATTGTTGCCACAATTACATTTCAGGGGACGATCACAATCGGATCCAGGGCCGGGAGGGGACTGTACTCGTATTCATACGCTTGTTCGTCATGAGCCGCATCTCTCTTCTGTTTGCTGTAACCAAACCAACCCAATTCTTCACTCCTCCTTTCTCACGAAGCATCCATATCCACTATGAGTCCCACTGTCAATTCGTGCTCCATGGGGTCGCACGTTTTGCCTTCAAGGACGTTCTGAAACGCAAGAGGTGGCATCCCAGCCCCAGCCCCACCCTCATATTCACATTCACCTTCATGGTGGAACTTGACTTGCGCTTGAGTCGTCGCATCTTACCTACAAACAATGGCAAGACTTCTCTTCTCTACTTCGAAGGGGGCAACGATGAAGAGACTGGTCATTTGAAGATATCTATTGTTGTCAGCAGGACAAGCCGGCCGTAGAATGTGCTGAGTCTGTGTGCTTTGAAAGTAGTAAGGAGGTCAAGATTCTTCAGCGTAAGGTACAGTCTTGTGTGTTGGAGAGGCATTAGCCAATGCTCCTGATGATACTTCATCTATCGTATCAAACGTTGTCACTGTAGCAATGAGCCGCTTGTAGCGTAGTGGCCCAAAACACTTGCCTACGATAGCATAGAAGCAGATCAGGATTGCATAGACGTGACATATCTATATCTACAAGCTATGCTATAGCTTGGTAGATGACCTAATGCCGCCAAGTGCTGTGTTACAGTCGAGCAACTAACATATCGTATCAAGCGTTGTCTCTCGTGAAATTGCCCCCTACCTCTCTAGAGCTAGAGGCCTAGCTGAGCCTGCCACCGTGCGGACAAACTGAAACTGAATAGTTGCGTGGGCGCGAGCTGCCACAGCGGAGAGCGACACGAAGATGAAAGATAGAAAGTTGCTAGAGAGCTTCTTCCTGAGATCTTATGATTGAATGACTACCGAAAGAATCGAAGGCTCTAGATCTAGATCGAGAGAGAAATAGAGAAACAACATCTGATAAATGCAATCCTACCTTGTGATAGTTGATTGTGAGGCTGGGACGTCAGCGTCAGTTTGCCCGCTATTCACAAATGAAAGCAACTACAACCGTTCTTTTCAAGAAGAACAATCAGTATTAGCTCTTCTTTTGAGTTGTACATAATCAGAAGCAATGCACCTGCACAGTCACTTACGCAGTATATAGGTGTGAACATTTCTCTAGTTGAGGTGATCGGACAAGTCGAGTACCGGATTGACACAACATGTTCAAGTTGCGAGAAATATCTCTGGTTTAGATTGATCTTCACCTGCCGCTGCACCGCTGGCTGGTACAAATGCAGTTTCAAAGCTCCCAGTGAAAAGATTATATTCATTGTTGCCACAATTACATTTCAGGGGACGATCACAATCGGATCCAGGGCCGGGAGGGGACTGTACTCGTATTCATACGCTCGTTCGTCATGAGCCGCATCTCTCTTCTGTTTGCTGTAACCAAACCAACCCAATTCTTCACTCCTCCTTTCTCACGAAGCATCCATATCCACTATGAGTCCCACTGTCAATTCGTGCTCCATGGGGTCGCACGTTTTGCCTTCAAGGACGTTCTGAAACGCAAGAGGTGGCATCCCAGCCCCAGCCCCACCCTCATATTCACATTCACCTTCATGGTGGAACTTGACTTGCGCTTGAGTCGTCGCATTTACCTACAAACAATGCAAGACTTCTCTTCTCTACTTCGAAGGGGGCAACGATGAAGAGACTGGGTCATTTGAAGATATCTATTGTTTGTCAGCAGGACAAGCCGGCCGTAGAATGTGCTGAGTCTGTGTGCTTTGAAAGTAGTAAGGAGGTCAAGAGTCTTCAGCGCGTAAAGGTACAGTCTTGTGTGTTGGAGAGGCATTAGCCAATGCTCCTGATGGGATACTTCATCTATCGTATCAAACGTTGTCACTGTAGCAAATGAGCCGCTTGTAGCGTAGTGGCCCAAAACACTTGCCTACGATAGCATAGAAGCAATCAGGGATATTGCATAGACGTGACACATCTATATCTACAGCTATGCTATAGCTTGGTAGATGACCTAATGCCGCCAAGTGCTGTGTT
>CM074149.1:0-56578 GCA_037178625.1 Skeletonema tropicum
GTCTTTGCATCACCGCTTCTTGAAGTCCAAGAGGAGAAGTAGTGAGATTGTGAGATATGTGATAGGTTGGGTTGAATGTAAAATATTCTCTACTACGATTGGGGGTTATCAACCCTTGCCCTGTACGAATACCAATGTCAGCTTTGAATTCCTAGCTTTGCCAGTCCGGATAAGGCAGGTCATCTTGGCCCTCCTGGGTGGCCTCTCTCAAAGAGAGAGGAGACCCAGAGGCGAGATCCTCTCAAATAAATGGAGGTAAAGAGAACAAGGAGCCATCCAAGTCTCTAGATTCCTGCCCGTCCTGCGTCGCGCAAAGGTCGTAAGATTTCATCACAAAACAAAGGCGTGACGTGTCACGGCATAAACCCAGGGTCGTGGTGGGTGGGGAAAAACTAATTTCTGTGAGAGATGCAACTGGGTAAGCTGTACGGTCTTTCCCACTGGCACACAGATAATACTCTAAGCTTCTCCGATGCTGCTGCTGGTCGTTTCAAACAACTTTGATCTCACGGTTGTTGGAAACGCCGAGGCTCCTGCCGATACGTCATCAAGTTGGATCTTTCGTCGTCTTTCGTCAGGATTCTCGTCATTACCGACTCAGCAACTTCATCATATTGATCCTCGCAATTACCTGCTCCTCGAGACCATCTAAGCAGAAGCACGTGTCGGTCTTTGCGTCACCGCTTCTTGAAGTCCAAGAGGAGAAGTAGGTGAGATTGTGAGATATGTGATAGGTTGGGTTGAATGTAAAATATTCTCTACTACGATTGGGGGTTATCAACCCTTGCCCTGTACGAATACCAATGTCAGCTTTGAATTCCTAGCTTTGCCAGTCCGGATAAGGCAGGTCATCTTGGCCCTCCTGGGTGGCCTCTCTCAAAGAGAGAGGAGACCCAGAGGCGAGATCCTCTCAAATAAATGGAGGTAAAGAGAACAAGGAGCCATCCAAGTCTCTAGATTCCTGCCCGTCCTGCGTCGCGCAAAGGTCGTAAGATTTCATCACAAAACAAAGGCGTGACGTGTCACGGCATAAACCCAGGGTCGTGGTGGGTGGGGAAAAACTAATTTCTGTGAGAGATGCAACTGGGTAAGCTGTACGGTCTTTCCCACTGGCACACAGATAATACTCTAAGCTTCTCCGATGCTGCTGCTGGTCGTTTCAAACAACTTTGATCTCACGGTTGTTGGAAACGCCGAGGCTCCTGCCGATACGTCATCAAGTTGGATCTTTCGTCGTCTTTCGTCAGGATTCTCGTCATTACCGACTCAGCAACTTCATCATATTGATCCTCGCAATTACCTGCTCCTCGAGACCATCTAAGCAGAAGCACGTGTCGGTCTTTGCGTCACCGCTTCTTGAAGTCCAAGAGGAGAAGTAGGTGAGATTGTGAGATATGTGATAGGTTGGGTTGAATGTAAAATATTCTCTACTACGATTGGGGGTTATCAACCCTTGCCCTGTACGAATACCAATGTCAGCTTTGAATTCCTAGCTTTGCCAGTCCGGATAAGGCAGGTCATCTTGGCCCTCCTGGGTGGCCTCTCTCAAAGAGAGAGGAGACCCAGAGGCGAGATCCTCTCAAATAAATGGAGGTAAAGAGAACAAGGAGCCATCCAAGTCTCTAGATTCCTGCCCGTCCTGCGTCGCGCAAAGGTCGTAAGATTTCATCACAAAACAAAGGCGTGACGTGTCACGGCATAAACCCAGGGTCGTGGTGGGTGGGGAAAAACTAATTTCTGTGAGAGATGCAACTGGGTAAGCTGTACGGTCTTTCCCACTGGCACACAGATAATACTCTAAGCTTCTCCGATGCTGCTGCTGGTCGTTTCAAACAACTTTGATCTCACGGTTGTTGGAAACGCCGAGGCTCCTGCCGATACGTCATCAAGTTGGATCTTTCGTCGTCTTTCGTCAGGATTCTCGTCATTACCGACTCAGCAACTTCATCATATTGATCCTCGCAATTACCTGCTCCTCGAGACCATCTAAGCAGAAGCACGTGTCGGTCTTTGCATCACCGCTTCTTGAAGTCCAAGAGGAGAAGTAGGTGAGATTGTGAGATATGTGATAGGTTGGGTTGAATGTAAAATATTCTCTACTACGATTGGGGGTTATCAACCCTTGCCCTGTACGAATACCAATGTCAGCTTTGAATTCCTAGCTTTGCCAGTCCGGATAAGGCAGGTCATCTTGGCCCTCCTGGGTGGCCTCTCTCAAAGAGAGAGGAGACCCAGAGGCGAGATCCTCTCAAATAAATGGAGGTAAAGAGAACAAGGAGCCATCCAAGTCTCTAGATTCCTGCCCGTCCTGCGTCGCGCAAAGGTCGTAAGATTTCATCACAAAACAAAGGCGTGACGTGTCACGGCATAAACCCAGGGTCGTGGTGGGTGGGGAAAAACTAATTTCTGTGAGAGATGCAACTGGGTAAGCTGTACGGTCTTTCCCACTGGCACACAGATAATACTCTAAGCTTCTCCGATGCTGCTGCTGGTCGTTTCAAACAACTTTGATCTCACGGTTGTTGGAAACGCCGAGGCTCCTGCCGATACGTCATCAAGTTGGATCTTTCGTCGTCTTTCGTCAGGATTCTCGTCATTACCGACTCAGCAACTTCATCATATTGATCCTCGCAATTACCTGCTCCTCGAGACCATCTAAGCAGAAGCACCTGTCGGTCTTTGCATCACCGCTTCTTGAAGTCCAAGAGGAGAAGTAGGTGAGATTGTGAGATATGTGATAGGTTGGGTTGAATGTAAAATATTCTCTACTACGATTGGGGGTTATCAACCCTTGCCCTGTACGAATACCAATGTCAGCTTTGAATTCCTAGCTTTGCCAGTCCGGATAAGGCAGGTCATCTTGGCCCTCCTGGGTGGCCTCTCTCAAAGAGAGAGGAGACCCAGAGGCGAGATCCTCTCAAATAAATGGAGGTAAAGAGAACAAGGAGCCATCCAAGTCTCTAGATTCCTGCCCGTCCTGCGTCGCGCAAAGGTCGTAAGATTTCATCACAAAACAAAGGCGTGACGTGTCACGGCATAAACCCAGGGTCGTGGTGGGTGGGGAAAAACTAATTTCTGTGAGAGATGCAACTGGGTAAGCTGTACGGTCTTTCCCACTGGCACACAGATAATACTCTAAGCTTCTCCGATGCTGCTGCTGGTCGTTTCAAACAACTTTGATCTCACGGTTGTTGGAAACGCCGAGGCTCCTGCCGATACGTCATCAAGTTGGATCTTTCGTCGTCTTTCGTCAGGATTCTCGTCATTACCGACTCAGCAACTTCATCATATTGATCCTCGCAATTACCTGCTCCTCGAGACCATCTAAGCAGAAGCACGCCCTGTCGGTCTTTGCATCACCGCTTCTTGAAGTCCAAGAGGAGAAGTAGGTGAGATTGTGAGATATGTGATAGGTTGGGTTGAATGTAAAATATTCTCTACTACGATTGGGGGTTATCAACCCTTGCCCTGTACGAATACCAATGTCAGCTTTGAATTCCTAGCTTTGCCAGTCCGGATAAGGCAGGTCATCTTGGCCCTCCTGGGTGGCCTCTCTCAAAGAGAGAGGAGACCCAGAGGCGAGATCCTCTCAAATAAATGGAGGTAAAGAGAACAAGGAGCCATCCAAGTCTCTAGATTCCTGCCCGTCCTGCGTCGCGCAAAGGTCGTAAGATTTCATCACAAAACAAAGGCGTGACGTGTCACGGCATAAACCCAGGGTCGTGGTGGGTGGGTGGGAAAAACTAATTTCTGTGAGAGATGCAACTGGGTAAGCTGTACGGTCTTTCCCACTGGCACACAGATAATACTCTAAGCTTCTCCGATGCTGCTGCTGGTCGTTTCAAACAACTTTGATCTCACGGTTGTTGGAAACGCCGAGGCTCCTGCCGATACGTCATCAAGTTGGATCTTTCGTCGTCTTTCGTCAGGATTCTCGTCATTACCGACTCAGCAACTTCATCATATTGATCCTCGCAATTACCTGCTCCTCGAGACCATCTAAGCAGAAGCACCTGTCGGTCTTTGCATCACCGCTTCTTGAAGTCCAAGAGGAGAAGTAGGTGAGATTGTGAGATATGTGATAGGTTGGGTTGAATGTAAAATATTCTCTACTACGATTGGGGGTTATCAACCCTTGCCCTGTACGAATACCAATGTCAGCTTTGAATTCCTAGCTTTGCCAGTCCGGATAAGGCAGGTCATCTTGGCCCTCCTGGGTGGCCTCTCTCAAAGAGAGAGGAGACCCAGAGGCGAGATCCTCTCAAATAAATGGAGGTAAAGAGAACAAGGAGCCATCCAAGTCTCTAGATTCCTGCCCGTCCTGCGTCGCGCAAAGGTCGTAAGATTTCATCACAAAACAAAGGCGTGACGTGTCACGGCATAAACCCAGGGTCGTGGTGGGTGGGGAAAAAACTAATTTCTGTGAGAGATGCAACTGGGTAAGCTGTACGGGTCTTTCCCACTGGCACACAGATAATACTCTAAGCTTCTCCGATGCTGCTGCTGGTCGTTTCAAACAACTTTGATCTCACGGTTGTTGGAAACGCCGAGGCTCCTGCCGATACGTCATCAAGTTGGATCTTTCGTTCGTCTTTCGTCAGGATTCTCGTCATTACCGACTCAGCAACTTCATCATATTGATCCTCGCAATTACCTGCTCCTCGAGACCATCTAAGCAGAAGCACCTGTCGGTCTTTGCATCACCGCTTCTTGAAGTCCAAGAGGAGAAGTAGGTGAGATTGTGAGATATGTGATAGGTTGGGTTGAATGTAAAATATTCTCTACTACGATTGGGGGTTATCAACCCTTGCCCTGTACGAATACCAATGTCAGCTTTGAATTCCTAGCTTTGCCAGTCCGGATAAGGCAGGTCATCTTGGCCCTCCTGGGTGGCCTCTCTCAAAGAGAGAGGAGACCCAGAGGCGAGATCCTCTCAAATAAATGGAGGTAAAGAGAACAAGGAGCCATCCAAGTCTCTAGATTCCTGCCCGTCCTGCGTCGCGCAAAGGTCGTAAGATTTCATCACAAAACAAAGGCGTGACGTGTCACGGCATAAACCCAGGGTCGTGGTGGGTGGGGAAAAACTAATTTCTGTGAGAGATGCAACTGGGTAAGCTGTACGGTCTTTCCCACTGGCACACAGATAATACTCTAAGCTTCTCCGATGCTGCTGCTGGTCGTTTCAAACAACTTTGATCTCACGGTTGTTGGAAACGCCGAGGCTCCTGCCGATACGTCATCAAGTTGGATCTTTCGTCGTCTTTCGTCAGGATTCTCGTCATTACCGACTCAGCAACTTCATCATATTGATCCTCGCAATTACCTGCTCCTCGAGACCATCTAAGCAGAAGCACCTGTCGGTCTTTGCATCACCGCTTCTTGAAGTCCAAGAGGAGAAGTAGGTGAAGATTGTGAGATATGTGATAGGTTGGGTTGAATGTAAAATATTCTCTACTACGATTGGGGGTTATCAACCCTTGCCCTGTACGAATACCAATGTCAGCTTTGAATTCCTAGCTTTGCCAGTCCGGATAAGGCAGGTCATCTTGGCCCTCCTGGGTGGCCTCTCTCAAAGAGAGAGGAGACCCAGAGGCGAGATCCTCTCAAATAAATGGAGGTAAAGAGAACAAGGAGCCATCCAAGTCTCTAGATTCCTGCCCGTCCTGCGTCGCGCAAAGGTCGTAAGATTTCATCACAAAACAAAGGCGTGACGTGTCACGGCATAAACCCAGGGTCGTGGTGGGTGGGGAAAAACTAATTTCTGTGAGAGATGCAACTGGGTAAGCTGTACGGTCTTTCCCACTGGCACACAGATAATACTCTAAGCTTCTCCGATGCTGCTGCTGGTCGTTTCAAACAACTTTGATCTCACGGTTGTTGGAAACGCCGAGGCTCCTGCCGATACGTCATCAAGTTGGATCTTTCGTCGTCTTTCGTCAGGATTCTCGTCATTACCGACTCAGCAACTTCATCATATTGATCCTCGCAATTACCTGCTCCTCGAGACCATCTAAGCAGAAGCACCTGTCGGTCTTTGCATCACCGCTTCTTGAAGTCCAAGAGGAGAAGTAGGTGAGATTGTGAGATATGTGATAGGTTGGGTTGAATGTAAAATATTCTCTACTACGATTGGGGGTTATCAACCCTTGCCCTGTACGAATACCAATGTCAGCTTTGAATTCCTAGCTTTGCCAGTCCGGATAAGGCAGGTCATCTTGGCCCTCCTGGGTGGCCTCTCTCAAAGAGAGAGGAGACCCAGAGGCGAGATCCTCTCAAATAAATGGAGGTAAAGAGAACAAGGAGCCATCCAAGTCTCTAGATTCCTGCCCGTCCTGCGTCGCGCAAAGGTCGTAAGATTTCATCACAAAACAAAGGCGTGACGTGTCACGGCATAAACCCAGGGTCGTGGTGGGTGGGGAAAAACTAATTTCTGTGAGAGATGCAACTGGGTAAGCTGTACGGTCTTTCCCACTGGCACACAGATAATACTCTAAGCTTCTCCGATGCTGCTGCTGGTCGTTTCAAACAACTTTGATCTCACGGTTGTTGGAAACGCCGAGGCTCCTGCCGATACGTCATCAAGTTGGATCTTTCGTCGTCTTTCGTCAGGATTCTCGTCATTACCGACTCAGCAACTTCATCATATTGATCCTCGCAATTACCTGCTCCTCGAGACCATCTAAGCAGAAGCACCTGTCGGTCTTTGCATCACCGCTTCTTGAAGTCCAAGAGGAGAAGTAGGTGAGATTGTGAGATATGTGATAGGTTGGGTTGAATGTAAAATATTCTCTACTACGATTGGGGGTTATCAACCCTTGCCCTGTACGAATACCAATGTCAGCTTTGAATTCCTAGCTTTGCCAGTCCGGATAAGGCAGGTCATCTTGGCCCTCCTGGGTGGCCTCTCTCAAAGAGAGAGGAGACCCAGAGGCGAGATCCTCTCAAATAAATGGAGGTAAAGAGAACAAGGAGCCATCCAAGTCTCTAGATTCCTGCCCGTCCTGCGTCGCGCAAAGGTCGTAAGATTTCATCACAAAACAAAGGCGTGACGTGTCACGGCATAAACCCAGGGTCGTGGTGGGTGGGGAAAAACTAATTTCTGTGAGAGATGCAACTGGGTAAGCTGTACGGTCTTTCCCACTGGCACACAGATAATACTCTAAGCTTCTCCGATGCTGCTGCTGGTCGTTTCAAACAACTTTGATCTCACGGTTGTTGGAAACGCCGAGGCTCCTGCCGATACGTCATCAAGTTGGATCTTTCGTCGTCTTTCGTCAGGATTCTCGTCATTACCGACTCAGCAACTTCATCATATTGATCCTCGCAATTACCTGCTCCTCGAGACCATCTAAGCAGAAGCACCTGTCGGTCTTTGCATCACCGCTTCTTGAAGTCCAAGAGGAGAAGTAGGTGAGATTGTGAGATATGTGATAGGTTGGGTTGAATGTAAAATATTCTCTACTACGATTGGGGGTTATCAACCCTTGCCCTGTACGAATACCAATGTCAGCTTTGAATTCCTAGCTTTGCCAGTCCGGATAAGGCAGGTCATCTTGGCCCTCCTGGGTGGCCTCTCTCAAAGAGAGAGGAGACCCAGAGGCGAGATCCTCTCAAATAAATGGAGGTAAAGAGAACAAGGAGCCATCCAAGTCTCTAGATTCCTGCCCGTCCTGCGTCGCGCAAAGGTCGTAAGATTTCATCACAAAACAAAGGCGTGACGTGTCACGGCATAAACCCAGGGTCGTGGTGGGTGGGGAAAAACTAATTTCTGTGAGAGATGCAACTGGGTAAGCTGTACGGTCTTTCCCACTGGCACACAGATAATACTCTAAGCTTCTCCGATGCTGCTGCTGGTCGTTTCAAACAACTTTGATCTCACGGTTGTTGGAAACGCCGAGGCTCCTGCCGATACGTCATCAAGTTGGATCTTTCGTCGTCTTTCGTCAGGATTCTCGTCATTACCGACTCAGCAACTTCATCATATTGATCCTCGCAATTACCTGCTCCTCGAGACCATCTAAGCAGAAGCACCTGTCGGTCTTTGCGTCACCGCTTCTTGAAGTCCAAGAGGAGAAGTAGGTGAGATTGTGAGATATGTGATAGGTTGGGTTGAATGTAAAATATTCTCTACTACGATTGGGGGTTATCAACCCTTGCCCTGTACGAATACCAATGTCAGCTTTGAATTCCTAGCTTTGCCAGTCCGGATAAGGCAGGTCATCTTGGCCCTCCTGGGTGGCCTCTCTCAAAGAGAGAGGAGACCCAGAGGCGAGATCCTCTCAAATAAATGGAGGTAAAGAGAACAAGGAGCCATCCAAGTCTCTAGATTCCTGCCCGTCCTGCGTCGCGCAAAGGTCGTAAGATTTCATCACAAAACAAAGGCGTGACGTGTCACGGCATAAACCCAGGGTCGTGGTGGGTGGGGAAAAACTAATTTCTGTGAGAGATGCAACTGGGTAAGCTGTACGGTCTTTCCCACTGGCACACAGATAATACTCTAAGCTTCTCCGATGCTGCTGCTGGTCGTTTCAAACAACTTTGATCTCACGGTTGTTGGAAACGCCGAGGCTCCTGCCGATACGTCATCAAGTTGGATCTTTCGTCGTCTTTCGTCAGGATTCTCGTCATTACCGACTCAGCAACTTCATCATATTGATCCTCGCAATTACCTGCTCCTCGAGACCATCTAAGCAGAAGCACCTGTCGGTCTTTGCATCACCGCTTCTTGAAGTCCAAGAGGAGAAGTAGGTGAGATTGTGAGATATGTGATAGGTTGGGTTGAATGTAAAATATTCTCTACTACGATTGGGGGTTATCAACCCTTGCCCTGTACGAATACCAATGTCAGCTTTGAATTCCTAGCTTTGCCAGTCCGGATAAGGCAGGTCATCTTGGCCCTCCTGGGTGGCCTCTCTCAAAGAGAGAGGAGACCCAGAGGCGAGATCCTCTCAAATAAATGGAGGTAAAGAGAACAAGGAGCCATCCAAGTCTCTAGATTCCTGCCCGTCCTGCGTCGCGCAAAGGTCGTAAGATTTCATCACAAAACAAAGGCGTGACGTGTCACGGCATAAACCCAGGGTCGTGGTGGGTGGGGAAAAACTAATTTCTGTGAGAGATGCAACTGGGTAAGCTGTACGGTCTTTCCCACTGGCACACAGATAATACTCTAAGCTTCTCCGATGCTGCTGCTGGTCGTTTCAAACAACTTTGATCTCACGGTTGTTGGAAACGCCGAGGCTCCTGCCGATACGTCATCAAGTTGGATCTTTCGTCGTCTTTCGTCAGGATTCTCGTCATTACCGACTCAGCAACTTCATCATATTGATCCTCGCAATTACCTGCTCCTCGAGACCATCTAAGCAGAAGCACCTGTCGGTCGTCACCGCTTCTTGAAGTCCAAGAGGAGAAGTAGGTGAGATTGTGAGATATGTGATAGGTTGGGTTGAATGTAAAATATTCTCTACTACGATTGGGGGTTATCAACCCTTGCCCTGTACGAATACCAATGTCAGCTTTGAATTCCTAGCTTTGCCAGTCCGGATAAGGCAGGTCATCTTGGCCCTCCTGGGTGGCCTCTCTCAAGAGAGAGGAGACCCAGAGGCGAGATCCTCTCAAATAAATGGAGGTAAAGAGAACAAGGAGCCATCCAAGTCTCTAGATTCCTGCCCGTCCTGCGTCGCGCAAAGGTCGTAAGATTTCATCACAAAACAAAGGCGTGACGTGTCACGGCATAAACCCAGGGTCGTGGTGGGTGGGGAAAAACTAATTTCTGTGAGAGATGCAACTGGGTAAGCTGTACGGTCTTTCCCACTGGCACACAGATAATACTCTAAGCTTCTCCGATGCTGCTGCTGGTCGTTTCAAACAACTTTGATCTCACGGTTGTTGGAAACGCCGAGGCTCCTGCCGATACGTCATCAAGTTGGATCTTTCGTCGTCTTTCGTCAGGATTCTCGTCATTACCGACTCAGCAACTTCATCATATTGATCCTCGCAATTACCTGCTCCTCGAGACCATCTAAGCAGAAGCACCTGTCGGTCTTTGCATCACCGCTTCTTGAAGTCCAAGAGGAGAAGTAGGTGAGATTGTGAGATATGTGATAGGTTGGGTTGAATGTAAAATATTCTCTACTACGATTGGGGGTTATCAACCCTTGCCCTGTACGAATACCAATGTCAGCTTTGAATTCCTAGCTTTGCCAGTCCGGATAAGGCAGGTCATCTTGGCCCTCCTGGGTGGCCTCTCTCAAAGAGAGAGGAGACCCAGAGGCGAGATCCTCTCAAATAAATGGAGGTAAAGAGAACAAGGAGCCATCCAAGTCTCTAGATTCCTGCCCGTCCTGCGTCGCGCAAAGGTCGTAAGATTTCATCACAAAACAAAGGCGTGACGTGTCACGGCATAAACCCAGGGTCGTGGTGGGTGGGGAAAAACTAATTTCTGTGAGAGATGCAACTGGGTAAGCTGTACGGTCTTTCCCACTGGCACACAGATAATACTCTAAGCTTCTCCGATGCTGCTGCTGGTCGTTTTCAAACAACTTTGATCTCACGGTTGTTGGAAACGCCGAGGCTCCTGCCGATACGTCATCAAGTTGGATCTTTCGTCGTCTTTCGTCAGGATTCTCGTCATTACCGACTCAGCAACTTCATCATATTGATCCTCGCAATTACCTGCTCCTCGAGACCATCTAAGCAGAAGCACCGTGTCGGTCTTTGCGTCACCGCTTCTTGAAGTCCAAGAGGAGAAGTAGGTGAGATTGTGAGATATGTGATAGGTTGGGTTGAATGTAAAATATTCTCTACTACGATTGGGGGTTATCAACCCTTGCCCTGTACGAATACCAATGTCAGCTTTGAATTCCTAGCTTTGCCAGTCCGGATAAGGCAGGTCATCTTGGCCCTCCTGGGTGGCCTCTCTCAAAGAGAGAGGAGACCCAGAGCGAGATCCTCTCAAATAAATGGAGGTAAAGAGAACAAGGAGCCATCCAAGTCTCTAGATTCCTGCCCGTCCTGCGTCGCGCAAAGGTCGTAAGATTTCATCACAAAACAAAGGCGTGACGTGTCACGGCATAAACCCAGGGTCGTGGTGGGTGGGGAAAAACTAATTTCTGTGAGAGATGCAACTGGGTAAGCTGTACGGTCTTTCCCACTGGCACACAGATAATACTCTAAGCTTCTCCGATGCTGCTGCTGGTCGTTTCAAACAACTTTGATCTCACGGTTGTTGGAAACGCCGAGGCTCCTGCCGATACGTCATCAAGTTGGATCTTTCGTCGTCTTTCGTCAGGATTCTCGTCATTACCGACTCAGCAACTTCATCATATTGATCCTCGCAATTACCTGCTCCTCGAGACCATCTAAGCAGAAGCACCTGTCGGTCTTTGCATCACCGCTTCTTGAAGTCCAAGAGGAGAAGTAGGTGAGATTGTGAGATATGTGATAGGTTGGGTTGAATGTAAAATATTCTCTACTACGATTGGGGGTTATCAACCCTTGCCCTGTACGAATACCAATGTCAGCTTTGAATTCCTAGCTTTGCCAGTCCGGATAAGGCAGGTCATCTTGGCCCTCCTGGGTGGCCTCTCTCAAAGAGAGAGGAGACCCAGAGGCGAGATCCTCTCAAATAAATGGAGGTAAAGAGAACAAGGAGCCATCCAAGTCTCTAGATTCCTGCCCGTCCTGCGTCGCGCAAAGGTCGTAAGATTTCATCACAAAACAAAGGCGTGACGTGTCACGGCATAAACCCAGGGTCGTGGTGGGTGGGGAAAAACTAATTTCTGTGAGAGATGCAACTGGGTAAGCTGTACGGTCTTTCCCACTGGCACACAGATAATACTCTAAGCTTCTCCGATGCTGCTGCTGGTCGTTTCAAACAACTTTGATCTCACGGTTGTTGGAAACGCCGAGGCTCCTGCCGATACGTCATCAAGTTGGATCTTTCGTCGTCTTTCGTCAGGATTCTCGTCATTACCGACTCAGCAACTTCATCATATTGATCCTCGCAATTACCTGCTCCTCGAGACCATCTAAGCAGAAGCACCTGTCGGTCTTTGCATCACCGCTTCTTGAAGTCCAAGAGGAGAAGTAGGTGAGATTGTGAGATATGTGATAGGTTGGGTTGAATGTAAAATATTCTCTACTACGATTGGGGGTTATCAACCCTTGCCCTGTACGAATACCAATGTCAGCTTTGAATTCCTAGCTTTGCCAGTCCGGATAAGGCAGGTCATCTTGGCCCTCCTGGGTGGCCTCTCTCAAAGAGAGAGGAGACCCAGAGGCGAGATCCTCTCAAATAAATGGAGGTAAAGAGAACAAGGAGCCATCCAAGTCTCTAGATTCCTGCCCGTCCTGCGTCGCGCAAAGGTCGTAAGATTTCATCACAAAACAAAGGCGTGACGTGTCACGGCATAAACCCAGGGTCGTGGTGGGTGGGGAAAAACTAATTTCTGTGAGAGATGCAACTGGGTAAGCTGTACGGTCTTTCCCACTGGCACACAGATAATACTCTAAGCTTCTCCGATGCTGCTGCTGGTCGTTTCAAACAACTTTGATCTCACGGTTGTTGGAAACGCCGAGGCTCCTGCCGATACGTCATCAAGTTGGATCTTTCGTCGTCTTTCGTCAGGATTCTCGTCATTACCGACTCAGCAACTTCATCATATTGATCCTCGCAATTACCTGCTCCTCGAGACCATCTAAGCAGAAGCACCTGTCGGTCTTTGCATCACCGCTTCTTGAAGTCCAAGAGGAGAAGTAGGTGAGATTGTGAGATATGTGATAGGTTGGGTTGAATGTAAAATATTCTCTACTACGATTGGGGGTTATCAACCCTTGCCCTGTACGAATACCAATGTCAGCTTTGAATTCCTAGCTTTGCCAGTCCGGATAAGGCAGGTCATCTTGGCCCTCCTGGGTGGCCTCTCTCAAAGAGAGAGGAGACCCAGAGGCGAGATCCTCTCAAATAAATGGAGGTAAAGAGAACAAGGAGCCATCCAAGTCTCTAGATTCCTGCCCGTCCTGCGTCGCGCAAAGGTCGTAAGATTTCATCACAAAACAAAGGCGTGACGTGTCACGGCATAAACCCAGGGTCGTGGTGGGTGGGGAAAAACTAATTTCTGTGAGAGATGCAACTGGGTAAGCTGTACGGTCTTTCCCACTGGCACACAGATAATACTCTAAGCTTCTCCGATGCTGCTGCTGGTCGTTTCAAACAACTTTGATCTCACGGTTGTTGGAAACGCCGAGGCTCCTGCCGATACGTCATCAAGTTGGATCTTTCGTCGTCTTTCGTCAGGATTCTCGTCATTACCGACTCAGCAACTTCATCATATTGATCCTCGCAATTACCTGCTCCTCGAGACCATCTAAGCAGAAGCACTGTCGGTCTTTGCGTCACCGCTTCTTGAAGTCCAAGAGGAGAAGTAGGTGAGATTGTGAGATATGTGATAGGTTGGGTTGAATGTAAAATATTCTCTACTACGATTGGGGGTTATCAACCCTTGCCCTGTACGAATACCAATGTCAGCTTTGAATTCCTAGCTTTGCCAGTCCGGATAAGGCAGGTCATCTTGGCCCTCCTGGGTGGCCTCTCTCAAAGAGAGAGGAGACCCAGAGGCGAGATCCTCTCAAATAAATGGAGGTAAAGAGAACAAGGAGCCATCCAAGTCTCTAGATTCCTGCCCGTCCTGCGTCGCGCAAAGGTCGTAAGATTTCATCACAAAACAAAGGCGTGACGTGTCACGGCATAAACCCAGGGTCGTGGTGGGTGGGGAAAAACTAATTTCTGTGAGAGATGCAACTGGGTAAGCTGTACGGTCTTTCCCACTGGCACACAGATAATACTCTAAGCTTCTCCGATGCTGCTGCTGGTCGTTTCAAAACAACTTTGATCTCACGGTTGTTGGAAACGCCGAGGCTCCTGCCGATACGTCATCAAGTTGGATCTTTCGTCGTCTTTCGTCAGGATTCTCGTCATTACCGACTCAGCAACTTCATCATATTGATCCTCGCAATTACCTGCTCCTCGAGACCATCTAAGCAGAAGCACCGTGTCGGTCTTTGCGTCACCGCTTCTTGAAGTCCAAGAGGAGAAGTAGGTGAGATTGTGAGATATGTGATAGGTTGGGTTGAATGTAAAATATTCTCTACTACGATTGGGGTTATCAACCCTTGCCCTGTACGAATACCAATGTCAGCTTTGAATTCCTAGCTTTGCCAGTCCGGATAAGGCAGGTCATCTTGGCCCTCCTGGGGGTGGCCTCTCTCAAAGAGAGAGGAGACCCAGAGGCGAGATCCTCTCAAATAAATGGAGGTAAAGAGAACAAGGAGCCATCCAAGTCTCTAGATTCCTGCCCGTCCTGCGTCGCGCAAAGGTCGTAAGATTTCATCACAAAACAAAGGCGTGACGTGTCACGGCATAAACCCAGGGTCGTGGTGGGTGGGGAAAAAACTAATTTCTGTGAGAGATGCAACTGGGTAAGCTGTACGGTCTTTCCCACTGGCACACAGATAATACTCTAAGC
Organism: Skeletonema tropicum; assembly: GCA_037178625.1. NCBI lineage: Eukaryota > Bacillariophyta > Thalassiosirophyceae > Thalassiosirales > Thalassiosiraceae > Skeletonema > Skeletonema tropicum. The sequence goes on from CM074149.1 coordinate 14,523, forward strand.
TTCTCCGATGCTGCTGCTGGTCGTTTCAAACAACTTTGATCTCACGGTTGTTGGAAACGCCGAGGCTCCTGCCGATACGTCATCAAGTTGGATCTTTCGTCGTCTTTCGTCAGGATTCTCGTCATTACCGACTCAGCAACTTCATCATATTGATCCTCGCAATTACCTGCTCCTCGAGACCATCTAAGCAGAAGCACCTGTCGGTCTTTGCATCACCGCTTCTTGAAGTCCAAGAGGAGAAGTAGGTGAGATTGTGAGATATGTGATAGGTTGGGTTGAATGTAAAATATTCTCTACTACGATTGGGGGTTATCAACCCTTGCCCTGTACGAATACCAATGTCAGCTTTGAATTCCTAGCTTTGCCAGTCCGGATAAGGCAGGTCCATCTTGGCCCTCCTGGGTGGCCTCTCTCAAAGAGAGAGGAGACCCAGAGGCGAGATCCTCTCAAATAAATGGAGGTAAAGAGAACAAGGAGCCATCCAAGTCTCTAGATTCCTGCCCGTCCTGCGTCGCGCAAAGGTCGTAAGATTTCATCACAAAACAAAGGGCGTGACGTGTCACGGCATAAACCCAGGGTCGTGGTGGGTGGGGAAAAACTAATTTCTGTGAGAGATGCAACTGGGTAAGCTGTACGGTCTTTCCCACTGGCACACAGATAATACTCTAAGCTTCTCCGATGCTGCTGCTGGTCGTTTCAAACAACTTTGATCTCACGGTTGTTGGAAACGCCGAGGCTCCTGCCGATTACGTCATCAAGTTGGATCTTTCGTCGTCTTTCGTCAGGATTCTCGTCATTACCGACTCAGCAACTTCATCATATTGATCCTCGCAATTACCTGCTCCTCGAGACCATCTAAGCAGAAGCACCTGTCGGTCTTTGCATCACCGCTTCTTGAAGTCCAAGAGGAGAAGTAGGTGAGATTGTGAGATATGTGATAGGTTGGGTTGAATGTAAAATATTCTCTACTACGATTGGGGGTTATCAACCCTTGCCCTGTACGAATACCAATGTCAGCTTTGAATTCCTAGCTTTGCCAGTCCGGATAAGGCAGGTCATCTTGGCCCTCCTGGGTGGCCTCTCTCAAAGAGAGAGGAGACCCAGAGGCGAGATCCTCTCAAATAAATGGAGGTAAAGAGAACAAGGAGCCATCCAAGTCTCTAGATTCCTGCCCGTCCTGCGTCGCGCAAAGGTCGTAAGATTTCATCACAAAACAAAGGCGTGACGTGTCACGGCATAAACCCAGGGTCGTGGTGGGTGGGGAAAAAACTAATTTCTGTGAGAGATGCAACTGGGTAAGCTGTACGGTCTTTCCCACTGGCCACACAGATAATACTCTAAGCTTCTCCGATGCTGCTGCTGGTCGTTTCAAACAACTTTGATCTCACGGTTGTTGGAAACGCCGAGGCTCCTGCCGATACGTCATCAAGTTGGATCTTTCGTCGTCTTTCGTCAGGATTCTCGTCATTACCGACTCAGCAACTTCATCATATTGATCCTCGCAATTACCTGCTCCTCGAGACCATCTAAGCAGAAGCACGTGTCGGTCTTTGCATCACCGCCTTCTTGAAGTCCAAGAGGAGAAGTAGGTGAGATTGTGAGATATGTGATAGGTTGGGTTGAATGTAAAATATTCTCTACTACGATTGGGGTTATCAACCCTTGCCCTGTACGAATACCAATGTCAGCTTTGAATTCCTAGCTTTGCCAGTCCGGATAAGGCAGGTCATCTTGGCCCTCCTGGGGTGGCCTCTCTCAAAGAGAGAGGAGACCCAGAGGCGAGATCCTCTCAAATAAATGGAGGTAAAGAGAACAAGGAGCCATCCAAAAGTCTCTAGATTCCTGCCCGTCCTGCGTCGCGCAAAGGTCGTAAGATTTCATCACAAAACAAAGGCGTGACGTGTCACGGCATAAACCCAGGGTCGTGGGTGGGGGAAAAACTAATTTCTGTGAGAGATGCAACTGGGTAAGCTGTACGGTCTTTCCCACTGGCACACAGATAATACTCTAAGCTTCTCCGATGCTGCTGCTGGTCGTTTCAAACAACTTTGATCTCTCACGGTTGTTGGAAACGCCGAGGCTCCTGCCGATACGTCATCAAGTTGGATCTTTCGTCGGTCTTTCGTCAGGATTCTCGTCATTACCGACTCAGCAACTTCATCATATTGATCCTCGCAATTACCTGCTCCTCGAGACCATCTAAGCAGAAGCACCTGTCGGTCTTTGCATCACCGCTTCTTGAAGTCCAAGAGGAGAAGTAGGTGAGATTGTGAGATATGTGATAGGTTGGGTTGAATGTAAAATATTCTCTACTACGATTTTGGGGGTTATCAACCTTGCCCTGTACGAATACCAATGTCAGCTTTGAATTCCTAGCCTTTGCCCAGTCCGGATAAGGCAGGTCATCTTGGCCCTCCTGGGTGGCCTCTCTCAAAGAGAGAGGAGACCCAGAGGCGAGATCCTCTCAAATAAATGGAGGTAAAGAGAACAAGGAGCCATCCAAGTCTCTAGATTCCTGCCCGTCCTGCGTCGCGCAAAGGTCGTAAGATTTCATCACAAAACAAAGGCGTGACGTGTCACGGCATAAACCCAGGGTCGTGGTGGGTGGGGAAAAAACTAATTTCTGTGAGAGATGCAACTGGGTAAGCTGTACGGTCTTTCCCACTGGCACACAGATAATACTCTAAGCTTCTCCGATGCTGCTGCTGGTCGTTTCAAACAACTTTGATCTCACGGTTGTTGGAAACGCCGAGGCTCCTGCCGATACGTCATCAAGTTGGATCTTTCGTCGTCTTTCGTCAGGATTCTCGTCATTACCGACTCAGCAACTTCATCATATTGATCCTCGCAATTACCTGCCTCCTCGAGACCATCTAAGCAGAAGCACCTGTCGGTCTTTGCGTCATCACCGCTTCTTGAAGTCCAAGAGGAGAAGTAGGTGAGATTGTGAGATATGTGATAGGTTGGGTTGAATGTAAAATATTCTCTACTACGATTGGGGGTTATCAACCCTTGCCCTGTACGAATACCAATGTCAGCTTTGAATTCCTAGCTTTGCCAGTCCGGATAAGGCAGGTCATCTTGGCCCTCCTGGGTGGCCTCTCTCAAAGAGAGAGGAGACCCAGAGGCGAGATCCTCTCAAATAAATGGAGGTAAAGAGAACAAGGAGCCATCCAAGTCTCTAGATTCCTGCCCGTCCTGCGTCGCGCAAAGGTCGTAAGATTTCATCACAAAACAAAGGCGTGACGTGTCACGGCCATAAACCCAGGGTCGTGGTGGGGTGGGGAAAAAAACTAATTTCTGTGAGAGATGCAACTGGGTAAGCTGTACGGTCTTTCCCACTGGCACACAGATAATACTCTAAGCTTCTCCGATGCTGCTGCTGGTCGTTTCAAACAACTTTGATCTCACGGTTGTTGGAAACGCCGAGGCTCCTGCCGATACGTCATCAAGTTGGATCTTTCGTCGTCTTTCGTCAGGATTCTCGTCATTACCGACTCAGCAACTTCATCAATATTGATCCTCGCAATTACCTGCTCCTCGAGACCATCTAAGCAGAAGCACCTGTCGGTCTTTGCATCACCGCTTCTTGAAGTCCAAGAGGAGAAGTAGGTGAGATTGTGAGATATGTGATAGGTTGGGTTGAATGTAAAATATTCTCTACTACGATTGGGGGTTATCAACCCTTGCCCTGTACGAATACCAATGTCAGCTTTGAATTCCTAGCTTTGCCAGTCCGGATAAGGCAGGTCATCTTGGCCCTCCTGGGTGGCCTCTCTCAAAGAGAGAGGAGACCCAGAGGCGAGATCCTCTCAAATAAATGGAGGTAAAGAGAACAAGGAGCCATCCAAGTCTCTAGATTCCTGCCCGTCCTGCGTCGCGCAAAGGTCGTAAGATTTCATCACAAAACAAAGGCGTGACGTGTCACGGCATAAACCCAGGGTCGTGTGGTGGGTGGGGAAAAAACTAATTTCTGTGAGAGATGCAACTGGGTAAGCTTGTACGGTCTTTCCCACTGGCACACAGATAATACTCTAAGCTTCTCCGATGCTGCTGCTGGTCGTTTCAAACAACTTTGATCTCACGGTTGTTGGAAACGCCGAGGCTCCTGCCGATACGTCATCAAGTTGGATCTTTCGTCGTCTTTCGTCAGGATTCTCGTCATTACCGACTCAGCAACTTCATCATATTGATCCTCGCAATTACCTGCTCCTCGAGACCATCTAAGCAGAAGCACCTGTCGGTCTTTGCATCACCGCTTCTTGAAGTCCAAGAGGAGAAGTAGGTGAGATTGTGAGATATGTGATAGGTTGGGTTGAATGTAAAATATTCTCTACTACGATTGGGGGTTATCAACCCTTGCCCTGTACGAATACCAATGTCAGCTTTGAATTCCTAGCTTTGCCAGTCCGGATAAGGCAGGTCATCTTGGCCCTCCTGGGTGGCCCTCTCTCAAAGAGAGAGGAGACCCAGAGGCGAGATCCTCTCAAATAAATGGAGGTAAAGAGAACAAGGAGCCATCCAAGTCTCTAGATTCCTGCCCGTCCTGCGTCGCGCAAAGGTCGTAAGATTTCATCACAAAACAAAGGCGTGACGTGTCACGGCATAAACCCAGGGTCGTGGTGGGTGGGGAAAAACTAATTTCTGTGAGAGATGCAACTGGGTAAGCTGTACGGTCTTTCCCACTGGCACACAGATAATACTCTAAGCTTCTCCGATGCTGCTGCTGGTCGTTTCAAACAACTTTGATCTCACGGTTGTTGGAAACGCCGAGGCTCCTGCCGATACGTCATCAAGTTGGATCTTTCGTCGTCTTTCGTCAGGATTCTCGTCATTACCGACTCAGCAACTTCATCATATTGATCCTCGCAATTACCTGCTCCTCGAGACCATCTAAGCAGAAGCACCGTGTCGGTCTTTGCAATCACCGCTTCTTGAAGTCCAAGAGGAGAAGTAGGTGAGATTGTGAGATATGTGATAGGTTGGGTTGAATGTAAAATATTCTCTACTACGATTGGGGGTTATCAACCCTTGCCCTGTACGAATACCAATGTCAGCCTTTGAATTCCTAGCTAGCTTTGCCAGTCCGGATAAGGCAGGTCATCTTGGCCCTCCTGGGTGGCCTCTCTCAAAGAGAGAGGAGACCCAGAGGCGAGATCCTCTCAAATAAATGGAGGTAAAGAGAACAAGGAGCCATCCAAGTCTCTAGATTCCTGCCCGTCCTGCGTCGCGCAAAGGTCGTAAGATTTCATCACAAAACAAAGGCGTGACGTGTCACGGCATAAACCCAGGGTCGTGGTGGGTGGGGAAAAAACTAATTTCTGTGAGAGATGCAAACTGGGTAAGCTGTACGGTCTTTCCCACTGGCACACAGATAATACTCTAAGCTTCTCCGATGCTGCTGCTGGTCGTTTCAAACAACTTTGATCTCACGGTTGTTGGAAACGCCGAGGCTCCTGCCGATACGTCATCAAGTTGGATCTTTCGTCGTCTTTCGTCAGGATTCTCGTCATTACCGACTCAGCAACTTCATCATATTGATCCTCGCAATTACCTGCTCCTCGAGACCATCTAAGCAGAAGCCGTGTCGGTCTTTGCATCACCGCTTCTTGAAGTCCAAGAGGAGAAGTAGGTGAGATTGTGAGATATGTGATAGGTTGGGTTGAATGTAAAATATTCTCTACTACGATTGGGGGTTATCAACCCTTGCCCTGTACGAATACCAATGTCAGCTTTGAATTCCTAGCTTTGCCAGTCCGGATAAGGCAGGTCATCTTGGCCCTCCTGGGTGGCCTCTCTCAAAGAGAGAGGAGACCCAGAGGCGAGATCCTCTCAAATAAATGGAGGTAAAGAGAACAAGGAGCCATCCAAGTCTCTAGATTCCTGCCCGTCCTGCGTCGCGCAAAGGTCGTAAGATTTCATCACAAAACAAAGGCGTGACGTGTCACGGCATAAACCCAGGGTCGTGGTGGGTGGGGAAAAACTAATTTCTGTGAGAGATGCAACTGGGTAAGCTGTACGGTCTTTCCCACTGGCACACAGATAATACTCTAAGCTTCTCCGATGCTGCTGCTGGTCGTTTCAAACAACTTTGATCTCACGGTTGTTGGAAACGCCGAGGCTCCTGCCGATACGTCATCAAGTTGGATCTTTCGTCGTCTTTCGTCAGGATTCTCGTCATTACCGACTCAGCAACTTCATCATATTGATCCTCGCAATTACCTGCTCCTCGAGACCATCTAAGCAGAAGCACCTGTCGGTCTTTGCATCACCGCTTCTTGAAGTCCAAGAGGAGAAGTAGGTGAGATTGTGAGATATGTGATAGGTTGGGTTGAATGTAAAATATTCTCTACTACGATTGGGGGTTATCAACCCTTGCCCTGTACGAATACCAATGTCAGCTTTGAATTCCTAGCTTTGCCAGTCCGGATAAGGCAGGTCATCTTGGCCCTCCTGGGTGGCCTCTCTCAAAGAGAGAGGAGACCCAGAGGCGAGATCCTCTCAAATAAATGGAGGTAAAGAGAACAAGGAGCCATCCAAGTCTCTAGATTCCTGCCCGTCCTGCGTCGCGCAAAGGTCGTAAGATTTCATCACAAAACAAAGGCGTGACGTGTCACGGCATAAACCCAGGGTCGTGGTGGGTGTGGGAAAAACTAATTTCTGTGAGAGATGCAACTGGGTAAGCTGTACGGTCTTTCCCACTGGCACACAGATAATACTCTAAGCTTCTCCGATGCTGCTGCTGGTCGTTTCAAACAACTTTGATCTCACGGTTGTTGGAAACGCCGCCGAGGCTCCTGCCGATACGTCATCAAGTTGGATCTTTCGTCGTCTTTCGTCAGGATTCTCGTCATTACCGACTCAGCAACTTCATCATATTGATCCTCGCAATTACCTGCTCCTCGAGACCATCTAAGCAGAAGCACCTGTCGGTCTTTGCATCACCGCTTCTTGAAGTCCAAGAGGAGAAGTAGGTGAGATTGTGAGATATGTGATAGGTTGGGTTGAATGTAAAATATTCTCTACTACGATTGGGGGTTATCAACCCTTGCCCTGTACGAATACCAATGTCAGCTTTGAATTCCTAGCTTTGCCAGTCCGGATAAGGCAGGTCATCTTGGCCCTCCTGGGTGGCCTCTCTCAAAGAGAGAGGAGACCCAGAGGCGAGATCCTCTCAAATAAATGGAGGTAAAGAGAACAAGGAGCCATCCAAGTCTCTAGATTCCTGCCCGTCCTGCGTCGCGCAAAGGTCGTAAGATTTCATCACAAAACAAAGGCGTGACGTGTCACGGCATAAACCCAGGGTCGTGGTGGGTGGGGAAAAACTAATTTCTGTGAGAGATGCAACTGGGTAAGCTGTACGGTCTTTCCCACTGGCACACAGATAATACTCTAAGCTTCTCCGATGCTGCTGCTGGTCGTTTCAAACAACTTTGATCTCACGGTTGTTGGAAACGCCGAGGCTCCTGCCGATACGTCATCAAGTTGGATCTTTCGTCGTCTTTCGTCAGGATTCTCGTCATTACCGACTCAGCAACTTCATCATATTGATCCTCGCAATTACCTGCTCCTCGAGACCATCTAAGCAGAAGCACGTGTCGGTCTTTGCATCACCGCTTCTTGAAGTCCAAGAGGAGAAGTAGGTGAGATTGTGAGATATGTGATAGGTTGGGTTGAATGTAAAATATTCTCTACTACGATTGGGGGTTATCAACCCTTGCCCTGTACGAATACCAATGTCAGCTTTGAATTCCTAGCTTTGCCAGTCCGGATAAGGCAGGTCATCTTGGCCCTCCTGGGTGGCCTCTCTCAAAGAGAGAGGAGACCCAGAGGCGAGATCCTCTCAAATAAATGGAGGGGTAAAGAGAACAAGGAGCCATCCAAGTCTCTAGATTCCTGCCCGTCCTGCGTCGCGCAAAGGTCGTAAGATTTCATCACAAAACAAAGGCGTGACGTGTCACGGCATAAACCCAGGGTCGTGGTGGGTGGGGAAAAACTAATTTCTGTGAGAGATGCAACTGGGTAAGCTGTACGGTCTTTCCCACTGGCACACAGATAATACTCTAAGCTTCTCCGATGCTGCTGCTGGTCGTTTCAAACAACTTTGATCTCACGGTTGTTGGAAACGCCGAGGCTCCTGCCGATACGTCATCAAGTTGGATCTTTCGTCGTCTTTCGTCAGGATTCTCGTCATTACCGACTCAGCAACTTCATCATATTGATCCTCGCAATTACCTGCTCCTCGAGACCATCTAAGCAGAAGCACCGTGTCGGTCTTTGCATCACCGCTTCTTGAAGTCCAAGAGGAGAAGTAGGTGAGATTGTGAGATATGTGATAGGTTGGGTTGAATGTAAAATATTCTCTACTACGATTGGGGGTTATCAACCCTTGCCCTGTACGAATACCAATGTCAGCTTTGAATTCCTAGCTTTGCCAGTCCGGATAAGGCAGGTCATCTTGGCCCTCCTGGGTGGCCTCTCTCAAAGAGAGAGGAGACCCAGAGGCGAGATCCTCTCAAATAAATGGAGGTAAAGAGAACAAGGAGCCATCCAAGTCTCTAGATTCCTGCCCGTCCTGCGTCGCGCAAAGGTCGTAAGATTTCATCACAAAACAAAGGCGTGACGTGTCACGGCATAAACCCAGGGTCGTGGTGGGTGGGGAAAAAACTAATTTCTGTGAGAGATGCAACTGGGTAAGCTGTACGGTCTTTCCCACTGGCACACAGATAATACTCTAAGCTTCTCCGATGCTGCTGCTGGTCGTTTCAAACAACTTTGATCTCACGGTTGTTGGAAACGCCGAGGCTCCTGCCGATACGTCATCAAGTTGGATCTTTCGTCGTCTTTCGTCAGGATTCTCGTCATTACCGACTCAGCAACTTCATCATATTGATCCTCGCAATTACCTGCTCCTCGAGACCATCTAAGCAGAAGCACCTGTCGGTCTTTGCATCACCGCTTCTTGAAGTCCAAGAGGAGAAGTAGGTGAGATTGTGAGATATGTGATAGGTTGGGTTGAATGTAAAATATTCTCTACTACGATTGGGGGTTATCAACCCTTGCCCTGTACGAATACCAATGTCAGCTTTGAATTCCTAGCTTTGCCAGTCCGGATAAGGCAGGTCATCTTGGCCCTCCTGGGTGGCCTCTCTCAAAGAGAGAGGAGACCCAGAGGCGAGATCCTCTCAAATAAATGGAGGTAAAGAGAACAAGGAGCCATCCAAGTCTCTAGATTCCTGCCCGTCCTGCGTCGCGCAAAGGTCGTAAGATTTCATCACAAAACAAAGGCGTGACGTGTCACGGCATAAACCCAGGGTCGTGGTGGGTGGGGAAAAACTAATTTCTGTGAGAGATGCAACTGGGTAAGCTGTACGGTCTTTCCCACTGGCACACAGATAATACTCTAAGCTTCTCCGATGCTGCTGCTGGTCGTTTCAAACAACTTTGATCTCACGGTTGTTGGAAACGCCGAGGCTCCTGCCGATACGTCATCAAGTTGGATCTTTCGTCGTCTTTCGTCAGGATTCTCGTCATTACCGACTCAGCAACTTCATCATATTGATCCTCGCAATTACCTGCTCCTCGAGACCATCTAAGCAGAAGCACCTGTCGGTCTTTGCATCACCGCTTCTTGAAGTCCAAGAGGAGAAGTAGGTGAGATTGTGAGATATGTGATAGGTTGGGTTGAATGTAAAATATTCTCTACTACGATTGGGGGTTATCAACCCTTGCCCTGTACGAATACCAATGTCAGCTTTGAATTCCTAGCTTTGCCAGTCCGGATAAGGCAGGTCATCTTGGCCCTCCTGGGTGGCCTCTCTCAAAGAGAGAGGAGACCCAGAGGCGAGATCCTCTCAAATAATGGAGGTAAAGAGAACAAGGAGCCATCCAAGTCTCTAGATTCCTGCCCGTCCTGCGTCGCGCAAAGGTCGTAAGATTTCATCACAAAACAAAGGCGTGACGTGTCACGGCATAAACCCAGGGTCGTGGTGGGTGGGGAAAAACTAATTTCTGTGAGAGATGCAACTGGGTAAGCTGTACGGTCTTTCCCACTGGCACACAGATAATACTCTAAGCTTCTCCGATGCTGCTGCTGGTCGTTTCAAACAACTTTGATCTCACGGTTGTTGGAAACGCCGAGGCTCCTGCCGATACGTCATCAAGTTGGATCTTTCGTCGTCTTTCGTCAGGATTCTCGTCATTACCGACTCAGCAACTTCATCATATTGATCCTCGCAATTACCTGCTCCTCGAGACCATCTAAGCAGAAGCACCTGTCGGTCTTTGCATCACCGCTTCTTGAAGTCCAAGAGGAGAAGTAGGTGAGATTGTGAGATATGTGATAGGTTGGGTTGAATGTAAAATATTCTCTACTACGATTGGGGGTTATCAACCCTTGCCCTGTACGAATACCAATGTCAGCTTTGAATTCCTAGCTTTGCCAGTCCGGATAAGGCAGGTCATCTTGGCCCTCCTGGGTGGCCTCTCTCAAAGAGAGAGGAGACCCAGAGGCGAGATCCTCTCAAATAAATGGAGGTAAAGAGAACAAGGAGCCATCCAAGTCTCTAGATTCCTGCCCGTCCTGCGTCGCGCAAAGGTCGTAAGATTTCATCACAAAACAAAGGCGTGACGTGTCACGGCATAAACCCAGGGTCGTGGTGGGTGGGGAAAAACTAATTTCTGTGAGAGATGCAACTGGGTAAGCTGTACGGTCTTTCCCACTGGCACACAGATAATACTCTAAGCTTCTCCGATGCTGCTGCTGGTCGTTTCAAACAACTTTGATCTCACGGTTGTTGGAAACGCCGAGGCTCCTGCCGATACGTCATCAAGTTGGATCTTTCGTCGTCTTTCGTCAGGATTCTCGTCATTACCGACTCAGCAACTTCATCATATTGATCCTCGCAATTACCTGCTCCTCGAGACCATCTAAGCAGAAGCACCTGTCGGTCTTTGCATCACCGCTTCTTGAAGTCCAAGAGGAGAAGTAGGTGAGATTGTGAGATATGTGATAGGTTGGGTTGAATGTAAAATATTCTCTACTACGATTGGGGGTTATCAACCCTTGCCCTGTACGAATACCAATGTCAGCTTTGAATTCCTAGCTTTGCCAGTCCGGATAAGGCAGGTCATCTTGGCCCTCCTGGGTGGCCTCTCTCAAAGAGAGAGGAGACCCAGAGGCGAGATCCTCTCAAATAAATGGAGGTAAAGAGAACAAGGAGCCATCCAAGTCTCTAGATTCCTGCCCGTCCTGCGTCGCGCAAAGGTCGTAAGATTTCATCACAAAACAAAGGCGTGACGTGTCACGGCATAAACCCAGGGTCGTGGTGGGTGGGGAAAAACTAATTTCTGTGAGAGATGCAACTGGGTAAGCTGTACGGTCTTTCCCACTGGCACACAGATAATACTCTAAGCTTCTCCGATGCTGCTGCTGGTCGTTTCAAACAACTTTGATCTCACGGTTGTTGGAAACGCCGAGGCTCCTGCCGATACGTCATCAAGTTGGATCTTTCGTCGTCTTTCGTCAGGATTCTCGTCATTACCGACTCAGCAACTTCATCATATTGATCCTCGCAATTACCTGCTCCTCGAGACCATCTAAGCAGAAGCACCTGTCGGTCTTTGCATCACCGCTTCTTGAAGTCCAAGAGGAGAAGTAGGTGAGATTGTGAGATATGTGATAGGTTGGGTTGAATGTAAAATATTCTCTACTACGATTGGGGGTTATCAACCCTTGCCCTGTACGAATACCAATGTCAGCTTTGAATTCCTAGCTTTGCCAGTCCGGATAAGGCAGGTCATCTTGGCCCTCCTGGGTGGCCTCTCTCAAAGAGAGAGGAGACCCAGAGGCGAGATCCTCTCAAATAAATGGAGGTAAAGAGAACAAGGAGCCATCCAAGTCTCTAGATTCCTGCCCGTCCTGCGTCGCGCAAAGGTCGTAAGATTTCATCACAAAACAAAGGCGTGACGTGTCACGGCATAAACCCAGGGTCGTGGTGGGTGGGGAAAAACTAATTTCTGTGAGAGATGCAACTGGGTAAGCTGTACGGTCTTTCCCACTGGCACACAGATAATACTCTAAGCTTCTCCGATGCTGCTGCTGGTCGTTTCAAACAACTTTGATCTCACGGTTGTTGGAAACGCCGAGGCTCCTGCCGATACGTCATCAAGTTGGATCTTTCGTCGTCTTTCGTCAGGATTCTCGTCATTACCGACTCAGCAACTTCATCATATTGATCCTCGCAATTACCTGCTCCTCGAGACCATCTAAGCAGAAGCACCTGTCGGTCTTTGCATCACCGCTTCTTGAAGTCCAAGAGGAGAAGTAGGTGAGATTGTGAGATATGTGATAGGTTGGGTTGAATGTAAAATATTCTCTACTACGATTGGGGGTTATCAACCCTTGCCCTGTACGAATACCAATGTCAGCTTTGAATTCCTAGCTTTGCCAGTCCGGATAAGGCAGGTCATCTTGGCCCTCCTGGGTGGCCTCTCTCAAAGAGAGAGGAGACCCAGAGGCGAGATCCTCTCAAATAAATGGAGGTAAAGAGAACAAGGAGCCATCCAAGTCTCTAGATTCCTGCCCGTCCTGCGTCGCGCAAAGGTCGTAAGATTTCATCACAAAACAAAGGCGTGACGTGTCACGGCATAAACCCAGGGTCGTGGTGGGTGGGGAAAAACTAATTTCTGTGAGAGATGCAACTGGGTAAGCTGTACGGTCTTTCCCACTGGCACACAGATAATACTCTAAGCTTCTCCGATGCTGCTGCTGGTCGTTTCAAACAACTTTGATCTCACGGTTGTTGGAAACGCCGAGGCTCCTGCCGATACGTCATCAAGTTGGATCTTTCGTCGTCTTTCGTCAGGATTCTCGTCATTACCGACTCAGCAACTTCATCATATTGATCCTCGCAATTACCTGCTCCTCGAGACCATCTAAGCAGAAGCACCTGTCGGTCTTTGCATCACCGCTTCTTGAAGTCCAAGAGGAGAAGTAGGTGAGATTGTGAGATATGTGATAGGTTGGGTTGAATGTAAAATATTCTCTACTACGATTGGGGGTTATCAACCCTTGCCCTGTACGAATACCAATGTCAGCTTTGAATTCCTAGCTTTGCCAGTCCGGATAAGGCAGGTCATCTTGGCCCTCCTGGGTGGCCTCTCTCAAAGAGAGAGGAGACCCAGAGGCGAGATCCTCTCAAATAAATGGAGGTAAAGAGAACAAGGAGCCATCCAAGTCTCTAGATTCCTGCCCGTCCTGCGTCGCGCAAAGGTCGTAAGATTTCATCACAAAACAAAGGCGTGACGTGTCACGGCATAAACCCAGGGTCGTGGTGGGTGGGGAAAAACTAATTTCTGTGAGAGATGCAACTGGGTAAGCTGTACGGTCTTTCCCACTGGCACACAGATAATACTCTAAGCTTCTCCGATGCTGCTGCTGGTCGTTTCAAACAACTTTGATCTCACGGTTGTTGGAAACGCCGAGGCTCCTGCCGATACGTCATCAAGTTGGATCTTTCGTCGTCTTTCGTCAGGATTCTCGTCATTACCGACTCAGCAACTTCATCATATTGATCCTCGCAATTACCTGCTCCTCGAGACCATCTAAGCAGAAGCACCTGTCGGTCTTTGCGTCACCGCTTCTTGAAGTCCAAGAGGAGAAGTAGGTGAGATTGTGAGATATGTGATAGGTTGGGTTGAATGTTAAATATTCTCTACTACGATTGGGGGTTATCAACCCTTGCCCTGTACGAATACCAATGTCAGCTTTGAATTCCTAGCTTTGCCAGTCCGGATAAGGCAGGTCATCTTGGCCCTCCTGGGTGGCCTCTCTCAAAGAGAGAGGAGACCCAGAGGCGAGATCCTCTCAAATAAAATGGAGGTAAAGAGAACAAGGAGCCATCCAAGTCTCTAGATTCCTGCCCGTCCTGCGTCGAGCATAGGTCGTAAGATTTCATCACAAAACAAAGGCGTGACGTGTCACGGCATAAACCCAGGGTCGTGGTGGGTGGGGAAAAACTAATTTCTGTGAGAGATGCAACTGGGTAAGCTGTACGGTCTTTCCCACTGGCACACAGATAATACTCTAAGCTTCTCCGATGCTGCTGCTGGTCGTTTCAAACAACTTTGATCTCACGGTTGTTGGAAACGCCGAGGCTCCTGCCGATACGTCATCAAGTTGGATCTTTCGTCGTCTTTCGTCAGGATTCTCGTCATTACCGACTCAGCAACTTCATCATATTGATCCTCGCAATTACCTGCTCCTCGAGACCATCTAAGCAGAAGCACCTGTCGGTCTTTGCATCACCGCTTCTTGAAGTCCAAGAGGAGAAGTAGGTGAGATTGTGAGATATGTGATAGGTTGGGTTGAATGTAAAATATTCTCTACTACGATTGGGGGTTATCAACCCTTGCCCTGTACGAATACCAATGTCAGCTTTGAATTCCTAGCTTTGCCAGTCCGGATAAGGCAGGTCATCTTGGCCCTCCTGGGTGGCCTCTCTCAAAGAGAGAGGAGACCCAGAGGCGAGATCCTCTCAAATAAATGGAGGTAAAGAGAACAAGGAGCCATCCAAGTCTCTAGATTCCTGCCCGTCCTGCGTCGCGCAAAGGTCGTAAGATTTCATCACAAAACAAAGGCGTGACGTGTCACGGCATAAACCCAGGGTCGTGGTGGGTGGGGAAAAACTAATTTCTGTGAGAGATGCAACTGGGTAAGCTGTACGGTCTTTCCCACTGGCACACAGATAATACTCTAAGCTTCTCCGATGCTGCTGCTGGTCGTTTCAAACAACTTTGATCTCACGGTTGTTGGAAACGCCGAGGCTCCTGCCGATACGTCATCAAGTTGGATCTTTCGTCGTCTTTCGTCAGGATTCTCGTCATTACCGACTCAGCAACTTCATCATATTGATCCTCGCAATTACCTGCTCCTCGAGACCATCTAAGCAGAAGCACCTGTCGGTCTTTGCATCACCGCTTCTTGAAGTCCAAGAGGAGAAGTAGGTGAGATTGTGAGATATGTGATAGGTTGGGTTGAATGTAAAATATTCTCTACTACGATTGGGGGTTATCAACCCTTGCCCTGTACGAATACCAATGTCAGCTTTGAATTCCTAGCTTTGCCAGTCCGGATAAGGCAGGTCATCTTGGCCCTCCTGGGTGGCCTCTCTCAAAGAGAGAGGAGACCCAGAGGCGAGATCCTCTCAAATAAATGGAGGTAAAGAGAACAAGGAGCCATCCAAGTCTCTAGATTCCTGCCCGTCCTGCGTCGCGCAAAGGTCGTAAGATTTCATCACAAAACAAAGGCGTGACGTGTCACGGCATAAACCCAGGGTCGTGGTGGGTGGGGAAAAACTAATTTCTGTGAGAGATGCAACTGGGTAAGCTGTACGGTCTTTCCCACTGGCACACAGATAATACTCTAAGCTTCTCCGATGCTGCTGCTGGTCGTTTCAAACAACTTTGATCTCACGGTTGTTGGAAACGCCGAGGCTCCTGCCGATACGTCATCAAGTTGGATCTTTCGTCGTCTTTCGTCAGGATTCTCGTCATTACCGACTCAGCAACTTCATCATATTGATCCTCGCAATTACCTGCTCCTCGAGACCATCTAAGCAGAAGCACCTGTCGGTCTTTGCATCACCGCTTCTTGAAGTCCAAGAGGAGAAGTAGGTGAGATTGTGAGATATGTGATAGGTTGGGTTGAATGTAAAATATTCTCTACTACGATTGGGGGTTATCAACCCTTGCCCTGTACGAATACCAATGTCAGCTTTGAATTCCTAGCTTTGCCAGTCCGGATAAGGCAGGTCATCTTGGCCCTCCTGGGTGGCCTCTCTCAAAGAGAGAGGAGACCCAGAGGCGAGATCCTCTCAAATAAATGGAGGTAAAGAGAACAAGGAGCCATCCAAGTCTCTAGATTCCTGCCCGTCCTGCGTCGCGCAAAGGTCGTAAGATTTCATCACAAAACAAAGGCGTGACGTGTCACGGCATAAACCCAGGGTCGTGGTGGGTGGGGAAAAACTAATTTCTGTGAGAGATGCAACTGGGTAAGCTGTACGGTCTTTCCCACTGGCACACAGATAATACTCTAAGCTTCTCCGATGCTGCTGCTGGTCGTTTCAAACAACTTTGATCTCACGGTTGTTGGAAACGCCGAGGCTCCTGCCGATACGTCATCAAGTTGGATCTTTCGTCGTCTTTCGTCAGGATTCTCGTCATTACCGACTCAGCAACTTCATCATATTGATCCTCGCAATTACCTGCTCCTCGAGACCATCTAAGCAGAAGCACGTGTCGGTCTTTGCATCACCGCTTCTTGAAGTCCAAGAGGAGAAGTAGGTGAGATTGTGAGATATGTGATAGGTTGGGTTGAATGTAAAATATTCTCTACTACGATTGGGGGTTATCAACCCTTGCCCTGTACGAATACCAATGTCAGCTTTGAATTCCTAGCTTTGCCAGTCCGGATAAGGCAGGTCATCTTGGCCCTCCTGGGTGGCCTCTCTCAAAGAGAGAGGAGACCCAGAGGCGAGATCCTCTCAAATAAATGGAGGTAAAGAGAACAAGGAGCCATCCAAGTCTCTAGATTCCTGCCCGTCCTGCGTCGCGCAAAGGTCGTAAGATTTCATCACAAAACAAAGGCGTGACGTGTCACGGCATAAACCCAGGGTCGTGGTGGGTGGGGAAAAACTAATTTCTGTGAGAGATGCAACTGGGTAAGCTGTACGGTCTTTCCCACTGGCACACAGATAATACTCTAAGCTTCTCCGATGCTGCTGCTGGTCGTTTCAAACAACTTTGATCTCACGGTTGTTGGAAACGCCGAGGCTCCTGCCGATACGTCATCAAGTTGGATCTTTCGTCGTCTTTCGTCAGGATTCTCGTCATTACCGACTCAGCAACTTCATCATATTGATCCTCGCAATTACCTGCTCCTCGAGACCATCTAAGCAGAAGCACCTGTCGGTCTTTGCATCACCGCTTCTTGAAGTCCAAGAGGAGAAGTAGGTGAGATTGTGAGATATGTGATAGGTTGGGTTGAATGTAAAATATTCTCTACTACGATTGGGGGTTATCAACCCTTGCCCTGTACGAATACCAATGTCAGCTTTGAATTCCTAGCTTTGCCAGTCCGGATAAGGCAGGTCATCTTGGCCCTCCTGGGTGGCCTCTCTCAAAGAGAGAGGAGACCCAGAGGCGAGATCCTCTCAAATAAATGGAGGTAAAGAGAACAAGGAGCCATCCAAGTCTCTAGATTCCTGCCCGTCCTGCGTCGCGCAAAGGTCGTAAGATTTCATCACAAAACAAAGGCGTGACGTGTCACGGCATAAACCCCCTCTCGGTGCCCCCTAGAGGGCTTTCGAGAAACGAAGCATGGCTTTCACTGTAAGACGCAAGTCTGTGTAAACCTGCCTCATCGTAAGCCCGGCTTCTGTCCCCTTTGCTTGTTCCTTCTTCCTCCAGCGTTGACGTGGTGAGTACCACGTTGAGGAGCTAGAGATCAAACGTGACCTCTACGCCGCGCGAGATGCGCTAGTCAATTCCTTGGTCAAAGCGATGAAGGAAGCAGGCTCCACTCTCACCAGAGAAGAACCATCTGTGCCTGCGGCCAACCTAACCTTTAACCTCTGGTGAGGGGGGAGGTTGTGATTCCATAATGCAGCGCGATGTAAATCGTACACAGAATGCTTAACGTAGGACCAGGCTCTGCTTAACCCGATCTATCGACCTTCATCTGCAATAAAAGAAACAAAGGAACGCTGCAATGTTAGTATCCTCGTTCAAAATGATTCCACTCTGCAAAGGGATTGGTTCCACTTTTCCTCTACCACAAAACGGTAGTTCAAATTTTCCGCCGCTCCAATTATAAGATTCTGTGCAAAACGCAAGATCCAATCCTGCTCAATGCGATTGATTCCACTTTTTCCCTACCACAAAACGGTAGTTCAATTTTCCCGCCGCTTCCATATACAGATTCTGTGCAAAACGCAGGATCCAATCCTGCTCCTATCTTTGCCCCTCATCTGTCTTTCATCCTCGTTCGTCCAACGACCTGACCGAGAGGAGGTAATTGTCGGAATTGCTAGAACAACTCTTTGATTTGTTTGCCAGCCAGCCTTGTATTGCTCTACACCCGTCATCGGGATACATGTCACAGCATTATGTCAAGGGACCACAGTGATGGATGAGAGACCCTGCCTATGCCCTCGTTCTCACCTTGCCAGTTCTTCCTGAGATCTAGCAATCAAGATTATTTGAGCTTGCGGCGTCGATGATATGAGAATGCAGATGAAGATGCGTGATATCAACTAGAGAGGCACGATGTCGTATGATGCACCATGATAATCGTGAAGGGATAGATGTAGATAGAGTCGTCTGAATTACTCCCTCATTAATAAAGGGACCAACGCATCCTCCTTCATCACTCTGACCCCACAGATAACAATTTGTAGTATCAGATGGCGACTTCATTCTAATGACCTATGATGCATGCTGCTCTTGAGTTGGCCACCAAACTTGCGTCGATCTATCATCCCAGAGGATGGAGCATACAAGGTGGGGACGCCCTGCTGTACATAAATTTGCCTACTCACAAAGAAGGATGCACACGTAGGATAATGAGTCATTTGTCAATCTCATAGACCTCCTAAGTAAACATTGTATGAGTGCTGAGATTGTACAATAAGGCGGATGAGTATCAACCTACTTCCGTAGCAACATACACCGTAGGTGATCCACCCCCCTCCGGAGCCCCCCATGCAATTCCTGCCCTGCAGTACACGAGAGCAGGCAGGATTTGATAGGGCACATCGCTCTCACGGACGCTATTGATCAAATAGTGAAGTCCACACTTGGCGTTACCGTACAGTTCCACACCGTCTTGGTATACCGTGGAGTAGCAGTGGACTAATAGATCATCCACCTTCAAACCCTGCACGAGAGCGCGAGGACCAACTACTCTCAATGGCGGTAGCAACACCCAGTCCTCGTCTCTTTACACAGGTGGAAGAAGAGCTGTGACTCCTCCTCAACGAAAGAAGGATGCACACGTAGAAATACTGAGTCATATGTCAGTGACATAGATCTCCAAAGTATACATTGTAGAGTGCTGAGATTAAAAGAGGCGGTTGAGTATCAACCTACTTCCGTAGCAACACACACCGTAGGTGACCAAACCCCCCCGGCGCCCCAATACAATTCCTGGCCTGCAGTACACGAGAGCAGGCAGGATTTCTAGAGCACATCGCTCTACGAAAAATATGATCAAATAGTGAAGTCCACACTTGGCGTTACCGTACAGTTCCACACCGTCTTGGTATACCGTGGAGTAGCGGTGGACTAATAGATCACCCACCTTCAAAATCTGCACGAGAGCGCGAGGACCAACTACTCTCAATGGCGGTAGCGACACCCAGTCCTCGTCTCTATGCACAGGTGGAAAGAAGAGCCCTTTTCGATGACTCCCCCACGATGGATGGAGGTTGGGCGGTGTGACGGCTCAATGCTCGAAGAAGGTGACCACATTGCCACAATATGAATTTATATAAATCGATTTTGCAAAAAATTGGATGTTGATGTTGTGTATGTAATGAATTGTCATCAATATTTATTCACCAACAGATGAAATGGTGATTCATAGAGAGGCCCAATATCAACTATCACACACTCATGCATTAAGTATTTACTCCTGTTGATCGTTGAGATAGTGCTATCTCCGTTGTAGATAAACTATGCAGTTCCAAACCGCATGATGTCATCGAAGATTCACCACATTAATCAGTTCCATACACAAAAAGAGGGCCCGCTACTAGCTTTAGGGCGGTACAATAGTGGGACCCCGGAAAATTAGACCTCTCATCCTCTTGTATACGAAAGCACCATGGTAGAAGACGAATGGATTGAACACGTCCGTCTTGCATCAAAAAGAAGCAAGTAACCGTGTAGTATGCACATGTTCGTCAGCAGCATCTTCCCCCGAAAATAGGTAAGCTGGCGTAGGCAACCCTCTCACTATGTGACCGGGTTGTTGCTTCCGTGGAGGACAGATTGGTAGGGCAACTGCTGAAGAACTCGTTGGTATATGCATAAGACGTGGTGGAAGGGTAGCATATATATCTTCCACAAAAGATAGACCGTGACAAGCTGCACCTGATATACAACTTGGCTGGAGATCTATCCGGCAATGACTAACACTCCAGCTCGATGGAGAACTTCCTATGATGATGCCCCCTCTAGAGCGGCATCTGTTCTCCCCCATAAAATTATGAAATACTCCTAGGTATTTGACTGATTGACGAACATGACTGTTTTATATCGCAAATCGATCGATACAACATCCATCATCCGTCCCCCATCAGCAAAGTTGATGGTGGAACACCCCAGCATAGCAAATTGCTAGAGGGCATTCCCCTATCTGATTTAGTTGGGCGGAGGGACCAGTAAAACCAACCCCCCCCCCCCCGGCACCCCCGAAGGGACACCGGATGTTGAATACGAGACGACACAGCAGAAGATTACTCACCTCCAGCGGGAGGAACCACAGACGCCGATGAAGAAGAAGGATAATCCTTGGAGGTCATCGGGAGAGGCTTTCGAAGACATGGTGGCGTAGATGCTGCTGGAGGAGGATCGAAGGTCGGCAAAAAGCGGTAACACTCAAAGAAAACTAATTTCTGTGAGAGATGCAACTGGGTAAGCTGTACGGTCTTTCCCACTGGCACACAGATAATACTCTAAGCTTCTCCGATGCTGCTGCTGGTCGTTTCAAACAACTTTGATCTCGCGGTTGTTGGAAACGCCGAGGCTCCTGCCGATACGTCATCAAGTTGGATCTTTCGTCGACATACCATCACTGAGTTTCGTTAACATAAGAGAGGCTTTACAACAGGCAAAAGGCTGATGAACAGGCCTTTTTGATAGGTACCTTTCACCGATGAGACGTTCTCAATTTGAAAGTGATGAATTATACTAGTTCCGATGTGAACTGAGACATGGTAAAGTTGTTCAGGGAAAGCACACAAAACAAGCAACCGGGGTTGCTCCGAGATGTCCAACTTTGATGTGCGGTAAATGTCTTTGTGTTAAGCTAAGCAATATTTGTGAAGTGTTCAGGTTGCGTGCAGGCTACTCACTCTACGATCTACATCTCGGCTGGAAGGGCAGGCAGCTTCTCTGTTGCCCTGCATTGTATCATAATAATTCATCAGCAGACAATCACGCCACTATCAAGTACTTCTACCAATCATTCACCGAAGATGACAAACGACCAGGAAGATCCTCGCATACTCATGCGCTCGCTATCAATAGTCTTGAACGGTAAGTAACCAACTGGTGCAAGAGTATAAGAAAATTGTGCTTGTAATCGTTGTTTTGTGGAGTTCATATCTTATGAATGATTATATCAACTTCTTCGTACTGCCACCACAGACCCAAACGCAGAATGGAAAGATATCCGATCTGCCATGAAGGCAAAAACGCATGGACTCAAGTGCAGCACTAATCTTGCCATCTTCAATGCTTCCTGCTCTGGAGGCGTTGGGCCTGGTGATAATGATAACACTGCTGAGCTTATCAAACAAGGAGAAGGGAGCAGGAGAACACCGGTAGAAGTAGAAAGCTACAGCAGCAATCGACGTCCTTCTCGCAGAGCTAGCCGCCTTGTATCTAGAAAACGTTCCTCACTCCGATGGTCGGCCAGAAGTTCCTCTGCCAGTCTTCAATCATCCTTCAACATCGATGATTCCGCCACTTCAATTTTAAGAGGCTCTGTGAACATGATGGATTTTGGTGTTAGCCAACGCTGTTTGGCAGTTCTAGACGAGAGTCTACGAGGTTGTGCGCTAGATGATGATACTCGAAGCTGTGCTTCCTTGGATGAGTTGGACCAGTTGAAAGAAGAGTTTGAGTTTGATAACTCTGACGAAGAGGGAAGAGGAAGAGAGCCTGTAGGTAACCTCGACGGATCAATTCGATCGGAAGGAGATTTGGATAATTATGTGAATTCTTATGATGGATTCATGAATTGGCCTTCAACCCCTCAGGAGAAAGAAGTTGGTGGATCTACTCTGAACGATCCTTCTAGAGAAGATGAAGAAGGGAATAATAGGTCACAAACGTCCCAAGAGATCAGCAGCAGCCGACGACCATCTCGACGTAGTGTCCGCCGCCAATCAAGACGACACGGATCACACCGATTGTCAGGTAGAAGTTCCGCCGGCAGTCTTGGTTCATCCTTCAGCTTCACTGATTCACTCATCTCTGAATCTGGTTTCATGGGTTGGCCATCTGCTGCTCAACAAGAAGCTGCTCGTGATTTGAATGAGGATGGAGCTGATGCCAATGATACTATTCAAGAGGAGCATGCTGAAATGAAGAGAGAAGAAGAAGAGTGGCACATCGAGGATTACGAGAAAAGTACAGATGATTCAGGTCCTATCCAGCACTGTCTGAGTGAGGGCAGTAGTGGCTCTAGTGCATTTGCCAAAACGTTCCAACTCTTTGCTCGAGTGCCTATTAGTAATAGGCGTGCCTCGAATGCCTCGTCTGATCCTTGTCTGGATGGCACGATGGACATGCTTAAGATCAAGCGGATGCTGCTCAGCGCCAAAAATAAGGAGCAGGGCGTGGACGTGGAAGAAGCGGAAGAGAATGACGACGAAAAAAAGCGTGGTGGCTCCAAGACCCTGATAAGCATGTTCCAGCAAAGCTTGGCAGCGGAAATGGATGAAGTTACCGTCGAAAAAAATAGCGAACCTTTGCCAATAGCCAGCATGAATGATGGTGATAATGAACCGACTAGACGCAGGACTCGAGAAGATGCAATCTGGATGCGACATAATAGCATTATCCACGACGACCCTGATGTATACAAAAAGCTGTATGCCCAACCTCCCAGTGAGGCAATGCCTCGGCAGAGTTTGAATATTTTTGGAAGGCCAAATAAGAAGTGAGTTATGGCAGGGATTGTACTGATGTTGTGGCGTGGGCGTGGGTGGTGGCTCGGATGAATTATCTATGCTTTCGCGTAACGTGGGAGTATCAATTATTAGTTCCTCTGTAGTCTGTAGACAGAGTCATAGTAAAGTGTCATTCTATCATCAGGCGGGTCATTGGGGCAACAGGCTTGTGTTTCTGAATCTGAAAATGGTTCACACTTGTGTTTTTGATATTCTGAAACGGTTCACACTTGTGTTTTTCTGCGGACGCGTGTTGTGTGTTGTTTATGATTATGAAGAGATAAAGACAACATTTGCTGTTGCTGGTTTTAACTAATCTAGACTAATCTGTAGCTTTAGCTCCGACAAGAAAACACATCCATGTCGATGAGACGCCACCATAAGCGTGTACGCCTAATCCAGCGCCGTTATTACCGCAAGGGACGACGCAAAGCACCTCCTGACCGGCCCCCAGGAGGAAAAAAGCTTCGGCTGCCCCGACCTCCCACTAGAACCTACAACTTCAACACTTTCCCACCCACTGGCGACACCATTACCCTTTCAAAATACACCCTTTATATCCATTCTACGATGCTAGCCCTTTACGATCAGCGTCTTCCCCGCTACATTCAACATCGCAATTTCCTTCGTCAACAACGCATGCGCCATTATCGTCCTATCGGTCTTCGATACGAACATATCCTTCCTAAACATGCGTCTACTTCCACACCTACCCCCTCCCTTGCTGCACAAATATTCTCTGAGCAACTACATGAACAGCTCTCTTCCCAAGCAACCTCACCAACCATTCCTACTCATCTCCTCCCACCTGACCCTTCCCTTCATCCTCATTCAACCACATCAAGCCACCCTCCAACACCACCACCACTCCCCCTACCATCAAACCCACCTCTTCATTCTCCAATCTTCCACGCTTCTCACGTCCTTCTCGCGCTGTTGGCGCGCACCATCCAAAAATTTTTCGTGTCATGTGCTTTCCGGAAACATCAGCCACCTCCACCACCTCCACCACCCCCACAACACCATTGCACAACTTCCACCACACGCTTTCTCATCACCATCCTTCTCCTTTCTTCAATCTGGTTTCAACTGACGCCACCAACACTTTTCTCACCAAAATCTCCTCTACACCATACCAATTCCTTTCACCACATAACCACATCACATGTTTTCACCTTCTCCAAAAACTCCCGTATTTCTGAAGCCTTCCATAATCGTCCATCTTCTCCGCCACCTCGTTCAGCAGACAATGATTCAACCACATCATCAACCAAAGGCAAAGGTCCACCCAAACTCAACGACGATGACATGAGCCTTTCTTACTCCATCAACATCGACTCCAACGAGACTGAGTTTTATGTCTCCTCTCCAGAACAACAAACAGTCGACTCATCAAACAAGCGCAACAAACATACATCGTTTCCTCCCAGCCCTACTACTATGCAACCTCCTGCGCAACTCAGGCCCACGTTCAAATTGGCCCTCTACAACTACATCATGACGAAGGATGATGCCAGCCTTCACAAATGGTTCCAACTCTATCGTGGCAAATCGGCGCCCTCCCTCTAAACAACCCGTGGATGTGTCCATTTGTGCACTGCACCCAACATCAACACGCTGACAAGCCAAAAGGTTTCGAAAATGTATCGGCCTTGCAGCGACATTTGTCTGATGAACACATCCACGAACTCGATAAACTACCTTTGACTTTCCTTAAAGAAACCAACTTATCTGTCTGCCATCAATGTAAAAAACCAAAGTTATTCAACACTCCAAAGTCTCTACAAACCCATGTACTCTCCAAACACACCCCATCTAGAACGAAAACAAATCGTGACATCCTTACCAATTATTTATTCGACGAACCCACTAGCTCCTGCCAACACAATCATTGGGATGAAGCCCTCGACTGGCTTAACTCCCACCAGTTTGAACCACCACCTTTCAGATCTACACTCCTACCTTGCGTCAAATGGCAACTTGAAGATTTATTACTAGACCTCCTTGAAGACATCATCAAAGCAACCAACGAACTCAAGAAATCGCCACCCAAAACAAAAGCAACACTTCCAGCCTACAATGCCGACATAGCAGCAGGCCAACTTATTTACCTCTACGAACAACTCATCCTTGCACCTACTACGCACAACAAAAGCGACTCTCTCACACAACTCATCAAACGTCGCATTAGACTTTTTCGATCCGGCCAACTTGAAGCATTATATGAAGAGTCACGCACAGTAACCTCCACCAGCCCTCAGAGTACATCTCTTGCCGATACAACCGAACAAAAACGGCGCCAACAACAATCAGCTCAAAAAGCAGCAGATGACGATGATTTTAAGAAAGCTACATCAAGATTATTAAAAGCCACACCTATTGCTCCAAATTCACCAGAGAACATCGAGATCTGTCAACAACTCCATCCGCCCACTTTAGATTACCAGCCAACATTACCAAGAACTAGATCCCAAGTCTACACCAGCCCCATCACTTTCACCCCAGACGAAGTCACCAAATGCATTCGAAATCTCCCAAAAGGAAAAGCTTTAGGCATCCAAGGCGACTCATTAGACATGTTTGCACGCCTTGTCAAAAAACGAGTACCTCAACAACACAAAAAGATGCAAACCTCCTCAACAGCGCAACATTTAGCAACCTTCTTTTCAAACATCGCAAACGCAAATTTTGGCAAACATGAGCGTAATCACATCAACACCATCTACTTCGTCGCTTTCCACAAGGATGTCAACAACCCAAAGAAGTTAAGACCCATCGGTGTCCCAAGTGCCATTCGCCGTATCACAGCAAACCTCCTCATTACCAAAAACAAGTCTGACTTTGCATCCTACCTTCTTCCATTCAACTATGCTATAGGAGTACAAGGAGGCATTTCCACTATTGTACACACCATGCGCCTTGGAGTTGAGAAATACATCTCCATACCTGAATCAACTGGCAACCTACCCACACGTGCACTTGTATCTTTAGACATCCGAAACATGTTCAATGCGGTATCTAGAGACACAAGTTAAGAGAAATTATTGCACACGAGTTCCCTCATCTACTACCATTCACCAACATGCTCTACGAAGACTTCCATACAGCCAAATTCAAAGATGAAACCAACACATGGCAAGAATTCCGAGTAGAAGAAGGCTTCACCCAAGGCTGTCCACTTTCACCCCTATTCGCTGGAATCGTCCTCACTCACATCCTCCGACAAATCAATGCAGAACTAATGGAACGAGCCACCAAGCGACTTCAAAACAACCAACCACTCGACGACGGCAAAGGAGGAGCTCCCATCATAATGGCGTATGTCGACGACACCAACTGCCTTTTACCAATCGAAGATGTACATTTCTTTCTACAACGTTTCAAAGATCTCGGGATCCCACTTGGAGCTGTTATGAACACAGACAAAACAAGAATTATGACTACCACCTCCGGCCATTCTGTTCTTCACGCTCACTTTCAATCCAACTCCTCTATCGCACAAGATCTCCAAGAAGCAATCTCACTTTATTCCACCAAAGACTCTGTAATGTATGAAGAAACAAACGGCCTTCGCATTTTAGGCTCTCCAATAGGTTCGCCATCATTCCAAAAAGCATTCATCACCGACTATCTCCAGAAGATACAAACTGACGCCGACAACCTCCTAAACGGCCTCGACAACGACCAAACCATCATCCAACTCGACAGACAATGCACATCTCAACGCCTAAATCATCTCTTTCCAGCCGATGTTTATGCTCATGCTCATACTTCCATTTGCATCGGAGAAGCTTGGGATACATGGGATAGTCTCACTGCCAGAGCATTCGACAATATCAATGCACACATCATCAAATCCATTACCAACAAAGACACAGTACCTACCCACTCACAACTCCTAATGAACATGAGCACAAAAATGGGAGGACTCGGCCTCAACACTCCAAGAGACAAAGCCATTCCAGCTTCAATTCTAGCAACCAAAGGAACACTCAACACAATCTATAATGGAGTATTTCTTGGACCGAAGCGCACAAGATTTATGCTACCCGACTCAATCACATCACTCTATGCAAATAGAGAGACCAATCCATCTACCACCTTCCAAATCTTCAACAAATTTGCACCGGCAATAGCAAAGATATGCACCGGAGATGATACAGCTCAAGGAATATCAACCTTCATCAATAATACACCACTACAAAAATGCCATGATATTATCAACAAGGAAGCATCCTCTCGCCTAAGTGGAAAAATGATCAATTACCTTCCAAACGACAGCACACACAACATCGCAGAAATCATCGACGGCAAGATGGGACAAGGACTTTTGGACCTTCCAAGAAGCGATGAAGAAAATAGACAAGACAACCGCCTTTTCAGATTCAACCTCCTCCGCTGTTTACGTATGAACATTTGGGAAACAACAGAACAACTCAAATGCCCCTTCTGCAAACAAGACTTCGATACAAAAGGAGACCATCTATATCAATGCAGCTACCTCAGCAAACAATTCAAAACGAAGATGCACAACAAATGGAGAGATATGTGGCACAAAGAGATGGAAACACTCATTCCCTTCATCCAACTCACAGACACAAAAATCTGTAAAGAAACTACAGGCTTAGTCCGCAGCATCAAAAAATCCAACATTAAACCATTCGACACCCATTTCAACCTCCCAATAGTATCAAACGAGAACCACTTCAGATGCAAACTATCTAAAATTGGATTTGACATGGTCACATGCAACTCTGACACTTGCCCTTCTCCATCCCGAGGTGGAAGTAACGCTAAATCAAACAATATCGTCGCGTCACTCCTTTCGGCAGAGAAGATCAAGTTTCAAAGAGGCAGAGGTTCAAATGCATCACGCACCGACAGCTCATCACAAATAACACTCACCGGAGAACAAATCATCGGAGAACTTTACTCAGATAACATGCAACTACTTCCTTTTGCAATCAGCCCACTAGGACTCTTCGGACCTACAATTAATTACTTCCTATACGGCACACCTCCACCCAGCGACTACAAAACACTCCACAACATCGACAAGTCCAACTTTCCAAACGCATCCAACATGGCTCACCAAGCATTCACTAGAACCCCATCAAACATCTTAGAACGAGCTGATTCAATTTGGAAATCGAAACAACGAAACTACCATTATGGAGGATCCTACAAAAGCCCAGATCCAAGCACCTACTACACACAAATATTCGGGAGAACGGTTTGTAAGGCAAACGGCTCAGCAGGACTAGCTGCCATTCAAGCACTTTATGAGAGCAACAATGGCCCGATAACAGCGTCGTCACTTAATGATGACCAAATTTCATATTTATTATACAGTACAGGTGGCAGATCTACTTCACAAAGAAGTAGCTCTCAGTCGACTCAAGAGTCGTCTCAGCCCCCCCAAAAGCGAAGGCGTATCCACGATTCTTTTCTTGTTTGCAATACCAGTGATACGTAGTTTACCGTAGCACAGAAATAACCTAAAGCCCCACACACTCACGACCATAGCCATAGGTACATATATTATGAAATGATCATATTATCAACTTCTTCGTACTGCCACCACACAGACCCAAACGCAGAATGGAAAGATATCCGATCTGCCATGAAGGCAAAAACGCGTGGACTCAAGTGCAGCACTTGTCCTATGATTATCCCGATTACGGAGCTGGCAGTGACGATAACATTCTCTGTTGTGTGTTCCCTTGGTTGTTTAAGAACAAGTCAAACGACGCTGCCGAGAATGGTGATGACGTAGAGACCGAAAATAGAGATGACCCGACAAGTACATCACCAGATGACTCAATTACTGTCGATGCAGTTGGACCAACCTCATCATTTGGTGCTGAAGAAAGTGTTGTTTCACCTACAGAGAAAGCGCAACACTCTCCTGAAGAGACCCTGACAAGTGCTGCTAGCACCATGTCTGATCATGAAAAGCCATCTAGTCCTGAAAAGCTACCTAGTCCTGAAAAGCCATCAAGTCCTAAGGATGTGCAGTCCAGGTCCAGTGGTGACACAAGTGAAGCTTCCACCGCTTCGTCTACTTCTGTTGATAGTCCGATGCCGTGCAGCAAGATCTGTCCCGATACAAAATCCGTCAGTGTTCCTGAGCCAACTAAAAGCGAGGAGGAGAAGAAGGAATCCCCTGTGAGGGTGAGGAAAGGCATCTTGAAGAAGCGAACCATATCTGTTATACCTTCGACAATGATGTCTTCAAAACAAGCAGATGATATTTCCTCGGAACGTCACTTGTTTCCTTCCTATAGTCCGAGTTCGGAAAGTAAAAAGAAATCAATCAATTTCAACCCCATGGCACGCGTGCTAACTATTGCCTCCCGGAAGGACTTTTCTCTGAGCCATAAGTGTCAAGTGTGGTGGCAGAAACATGGCTACGACGAATTTAAAAAGACTGGCCGTTTGTTTCCAAGGCAATGGAGTGTGGAGGTAGTGAAATTTGGTTGGCTTCAAGTAATGCGTGGGGTAAGAGTCAGAGTCGACAAAATGCAAACAAAGATAAAACATCGGCTGGCCGAGATGATTCTGATGAGTACAACAAGGCGCTATCACTATCAAAATATGTCGGTGAAGAGAACAAAGACGATGACAGTGGTGATGACTTTGGTAACAAGTGGTGGTGTGAGTTTGGGCATTCTCGTCGAGACCTTGAACTTATCGCCTCCGCTTCTGAGGGTAAGGCTCGGCAGCAATCCGTGCTACTTTCAATACGGATGACGCTGGAAGAACAGAGACGGCAACGAGCAACAAGAACTAAGGACCTCAACAAGTTGCGTAATGTGTCCATGCAATACACTTCTTGGGCTCGAGATCTGGCGCTAGCAGCAGGAACTGCGGATGCAGAATTAGTGTCCTCAAACTTCAACAATGCTGCCAAATGCCGTGCTCACCACTTTGCCAAGCTGTTGCGCGTAAACACAGATTTGGATTTGTACTCAGCCGATGTAAAATAATATAGACGTACTTTAGATTAGCCCTCTAGGGGCAAAATTATGACTAACCAACATGTGTGCTGCGTCGTCAGTATTGGTACTTCATATAGCCTCCACAGCTGTTTCTCAGATCGCCCTCCAAGCCAGAAGACCTGAGTGGTCTCCTGGCCAGGATTAGTTCACATATGCTTGTATTACGTCTTCGATTTCTCGAGTTCGTTGAGGACAGCGTCCTTCCTCGGCTGTCCTTTCTCACGATGCAATACTACTCTATTAGCGTTAGCGTGTTCCTCGGCTTCATCAGCCACACGCTGTCGTTGAGGTGGCGGTGGTGGTGGGCCGAATGCATTGAAGATAAACGATAGAGTTCCTTGACCTTTCTTTCGTTATATTCTTCTTGCGTCTCGACCGCTTGTCTCCCTATCTTGAGGTGATGCACCCACAATCGCCTAGTAGCCAAATCCATATTGCTTATTTCGTCAATACTATGATTTGCCCACCGTTGGTGAAAGCCTGGCGGCAACTCCTCTCGATGTTGGTTGTACCATACCAATTGTTCTACTAAATGTGCACTCTCTATCTGCTTGTCAAATGACTGGGATCCATGAGCTAGTCTATTTCGCTCTCGCTCATGCCACTGTGCCACTGCGGTAGTGCAACTTCATACCAGATCAATTTTTGGAATTGATAGAACTGCTGGTGGGCGTCTCCGTGATAAGTACTTTCTAATGCTCGATACCATTCTTTAACCAGATATCCTCTGAAGAAATCATCCCAACCGAGGTCACTTTGCGCTTCCAGTGCTGCTTTACCCTCGGGTGATCCTGATGTGGTTCGAATCTCGCCTCCGTTTGCATACTGTTCTACCAAGTCCGCCACTCTGAGTAGTATTCTTTTTGATATTTTCCGGAGTCCTTTCTTCCGGATCGCTGCTATTATTTCAGCACGTTTCGCAGCCATCTCAGGGTGGGAACATTGGAACACGTGTGCTATTGTTTCGTCATCGCACTGCGTACAGGTACAGTTCGGGCACTGCGCTACTTGTGTCTCATGTTGCTTCTTGCTTCACGTGATTCACTGGGAGGAGGCCATGCATTAGTTTGCAGGTAAATCGCTGCTGGCTAAGGGTGCTTTTCCGTCTCACTTCCCCTATCGTCATCCAATACACATTGTCATATTGCTCGTATGTCCATCCATGTCTCCGTTTGATATATTGTCGGAGGATTGGTTCACGACGCCGACGCGCTTCATTGACGTGACTTCGCATCCCGGCTGTGATCCACTTGTTCCCTATTCGCAAAACTGCTTTTGATCCCTTGTAAGGCATCTGTAATATTTCATGCTCGGGTGGTAGTTGGTCGGGGTTCTCAATGGCACCTGCCGTCGTTTCTCCCGCTAGTTCATCGCACGCAATGTTGATCAATGCGTTGTCATCCAAGTCTTTCTCTTTTCCCAATGCACTTTCCGTGGTTTCTAATGAATCGCAATCGCAGTCACTTTCATGCGTTTCCTTCTTCTTTTTGGCAGTTACAGCGTATCTTGGTGTCCTCGGACGTGCTTACTGATTACTCCAAATGGTACCTTCTGCCTTAGATGCTGTATTGCCAACAGCAACAGAAGATCTCCTTCGGGCTGTATTGTGTGTCCCGACCTGTCTTCAATGGCCGATTACTCGTAGAAGCACCTGACTCATTATCAAACCATTGCGTAGGTAATATCTTCGTCTGGTCCCAATTCTATTCCAAGATATTGTATGTGGTACAGGTACAGCGCTCTATACAACCCTTCCAATTCCGCTCGCTACGAGTTGACTGAGCTGACATTTGTCATTAAAAATCATGCCTTGACACACTCGCTTTGATTGGATGGGATGATCCATGCTGCCGCCGCTACATTATGCACTCGAAGGACAGAACCATCACTACCTGTCTTCTTTGGCTTCATTTCCGTGCCAGGAAAGTGTGTATTTTCGGTCACAACATATCCCGGCGGCTTAGCTTCCCGCAGTTGTTGTTGTGCCATCTGATAAAAGGACGGCGAGGCCATACGCCCTCTCATCTACTCTGTCATTTTCATCGGGTAGCACTCTAGCGGTATATCGTTGACTTCACATTCAAATTTGTAGAACCCACTTTGCACTGATGGTTGTTGTTGTTCTGTTAGCTTCTGAATAAAGCATTCAATTGGCTGTTGTTCTCCTCGTTTGTAGATCACCCCCTTTCCTCGGTAGTTATCATACCATGTGTTCCGTTTCACCGGAAACAACTGCAAAACATTGTATTCACTTTGGCCTTCACTGCTCCACGTCCAAAAATCTCAAATAATAGCATTTGCATCCTGCTC
Source organism: Skeletonema tropicum (assembly GCA_037178625.1). Taxonomy (NCBI): domain Eukaryota; phylum Bacillariophyta; class Thalassiosirophyceae; order Thalassiosirales; family Thalassiosiraceae; genus Skeletonema; species Skeletonema tropicum. The sequence goes on from CM074149.1 coordinate 46,795, forward strand.
ATTTTTTAGGCAAACTTTATTCTAGCTATTCCGGTGATAGAGTAGGGATTTGTATTTCTGGTGCAGAAAAACAAGTCCCTCTATTGCACCGGAATGCCCAAAGTTTAGTTTAGGCACAAAAGCTTAGTGGAGCATGCTGTACTATTGAGAATTGAGATAGCAAGGGCAAAGTAAGGAGTAAACAAGGCATCGCATCGGCTACAAATATTACGATAGCGATAGATGCGATAACATCATCTACCATCCCAGATTTTTTGGGTGCTTTCTTCTATTTATTGTACAGGGAAGTAACTGAAGTAACGCGAACTAAACCCCCCTGGTCAGCTTAGACCCCCCCTCCAAATCACAAATCAAGGAATTTTTAGACCCCCCTCCTTGTTTCTACTAGTAGCTACTAGGGAATTAGTATGTGACTATTCCGAAAGTCAGACCCCCCTCTATATAGAGCAGACTAGCCAAAATTTTTAGACTCCCCGGGGGGCCGCGAAGATGGCCACCTAGTGGTTACCCGTCGAGACTATAGGACTATGAGGACTATGAATATCTCCACGAATTCCTCTGTGGCCTTGGTACCCAAAAAAATGGACTATGATTTGGACTATGAATCTTCAGAGCGGCAATCGTACATAGGAATTAGTAATATTTAATGCCGTCATCCATCATCAAAACTTTTCTCACCATGGTATCATAGTCCCTCCTACGGTGGCTGATACATCAACACGGAAGATAATTTATTGACAAAACCTCTGTAGACAATAGCGGTATTGGTGTTCTATTGAATAGTGTCATTTGCTAGAAACGATTATTAGATTATCCACAGAAAATGAATGACTCCCTACATATAAAAATGAACGACCCTATCCCATATCGAACGACTATTTCAAACTTGCATTCCTCCTAGGTCTTCTTTTGTGGAGAAGGAGACTCTTCCTTCGACGCATTTCTCTTGCGTCTCTGCGGTGTTGAAGGAGACTCTTGCACTTGCTCCTCCTTCCACAATTTCAACTCTTTGGCATCGTCATGTGCTCTGCGCTCCTTTCCGTCAAGCCTCCCAAACAATCATCCAAACCCTTTACATGGTTGGAGCCACAGCACTATTTTGGCATTAATTACCTCCCAAACAACCATCCAAACTCTTTACGTTCCAACCATGTTAATATTCTAGCAAAATATTAACATTGAACTTCAACCATCGACGTATAACTTGTTTTGACGTATCATTGCCTGGGACGATGATCCGGAATGTCAACTGAGCACATAGCATTATGCACAGATCGATAATATTCATTGTTTGATATCATTGATTTGTAGTTGACACGCAGATAACGATAAATTGTATCCCCTATCACATTGAAAAACACATATCCCATCTCCCACAGGTATGGGCGGAATGCGCAATGTCGTGCCATCACGTCTACCTCCAAACCACCCAATCATTTGCTCGTCAATTGAAATCGTATTCTCGGTGGTGTTCGATTCATCAATAACAGTGTCTGTGGCCATCTCCACCATTTCGTCGTCCTCCATCTCCATTTGCGATGACACATCGCTGACGCTGACGGACATCGCAATTGACGACACATCATCATCAGTGCCGTTGTTCGTGCCATGATCATTACCTACCACAACTTTCCGCCCGTCTTGCCCTTCTTCATAACCGATACCCGTCAATGGTCTTGGAGTTAGTAGAAAGTTGTCTTCGTTGTTCGATTTGTCGACCGCAGGGGTGGTGTTGGTTGGAGGATTGGTGCTGCGAGGTGATAATATGGGCTGATGGATGGACGCCAAGAAGCCGGGCGATCGCTGCTGCGGCTGCGGCGGCTGCGGCGGCTGAGTGGCTGCTTCACGTTTGGCTGTAGCTGTAGTAGTCATCGTAAGCAATGGTAAGGACTATGACTATGAATAATGAGATAAATGGTGGTGATGATGGATCGCGCCAAAAAGTCACGAATTCCTACGTAGTGTTCTCATACTCATCTCTGACTTTTTTTTTCAACAATGGCGAATTTACCACCACGTTTGGGCGGCCCTACTGAGTCAACGAGTGGCTCCCCGGGAAAAACAACACCACGCCCCAACACGTCAGGTGATGCTCTGACAGAAATCTACCAGCTACGCCTCGTAGGAACTGGTTCAAACAACTTTTTACCCTATCGAAATTAGCCTATTTTGGACTATGAGTTGGACTATGAATCACGATGCGCTCATAGTCTCGACGGGTAACCACTAGGGGTAACAAGCTACCGCGCAAAAAAATTGCTCCCTGCAAAAAATTGTTCCAGCGCGCTCTCACGCACAAAAGTAGCTTACAACCATGTCAGCACACCCCCTCCACGATGGCCAATAATACACATTCGACAAAAAAGGCGATTGGGAATGCCAAACTAAACACTATCCGAATATAATTATTCCTTGGATGACCCATCTATATCTAGTCCTCATTGAGTTATCTTCAATTGTTCCTGGGTGATTTTCAACATTTTTACTAGTTAAAATCACTAGGTAAAATCGCCTAAACAACCCATCTGACCCATGCTAATTAACCACTTCAGGACAAATACAGCAGTTACAATGTTGACCAGTGGCTCTATCGACAGCCAATAATGTGTGCTATCACATAAAACCTGGTTATTCTAGTGCACAAGTATACCAAGAAGCTTACCAGGCTACGGAGTGGATATGTCGACATGGTTGCTAGGAATTTTGTGCGAGTTCGAGTTGGAACTCGTGACTAAAGTGCTTGCTAATCACTGTTTTTACTAGCGAACTCGGGACCTAAATGCTCCTGGAGCAATTTTTTTGCGCGGTAGCAAGAGGCCGGCGAATTCACTGCAGCTCCTACAGATGCTGCTTAAGCAGTTGTGATGCTCCTGTGTAAATCTCACGGGAATATCTTGCAGGTTGAGAGATGGACATTAAGCCTCTAAGTAGGTTGCGGCGAATTCCGCTGCCGTTAGCTGACTACATGCAGATGCTCGCTGCTGAAGCAGTTGTGACTGAACCTGTTGAAATCTTATGGAAATAAGAATGGACTTAAGGTCGAACACAAGTAATTCGTCCTACTATTCCTACGTTCAAATCGCTGTTTTGGCCGTAGCTAGGGGGTTCGATTCCTTCGTTCTGAGGCCTTCGCTAACCGGCACCACTCAAAATTTAAACTCCGAATCTCATCTTTTACACCCTCACCATGATGTCCTCCACTCCTATGGCCACAGTTATGCACAACTAGTAAATACACCTATTATACTTGAATTATCCGATAGTATATATCATCATCTAAGCGTCATCGACGGCAATACTCAGTTGATTCATCGAAAATGAAGAAAATAACGTCGCCATCTGCGGCATAAAATGTGCAACTTTTACCTCCCTTCACCCCTCCCATGGACGTTTACATGGTGATATACGCCTAAGGAGAGGCATTCCTTGCTTCCAATCGATATATGTAATATGAGGGGCGTCTTTTGATACTTGGAGTGTTCATAAACGTCATCTAGTACACGATCAAGCACATTTTATGAGTGAGAGGCAATCTATTTTCATTCCCAGAGTGTATGTAATAATCAACTTTGTAAAGAGCCAATAACAGCAGATGAGTGGTTTTCGTTGTACCACACGATCATATAATTGCAATATAAGACTTCTATGTGTTGGTGATGCATCAAATTAGAGTTTAATATCAGATATACTATGTTATTATTTCTTGGTATTTTATGTAAATTATTACAAATGTAATACTTGATAAATATGATGTTACACACAATATTCACTATCACTATTACTCCCATGGATGTATACTATCATAATAATGATATATTGATGTTTGTTTGATCGATATCTACGCTGTTTGCATTATTTGTCAGTTGATATTGTTGTGTTCGACGGAAACGAATTATTATGTATTTTTTGAACCGTGTAGGCGACATCATATGGCCGTTCCTTCTGCTCCAGAGTGCCCAGCCGTCGTTTGTAATGATATTAGAGTCAAGGGAGAGAGATGGTGGCCTTCGGAGATGGTTTATTGCTCCTCTTTATTGCACAGTAGCGTTGATGTAAAAAAATATTGAAAATGTGTTGACACCAAGTAGCCGACGTTCAGGACGATGTAATCGGGCGAAGAAGCGGCTACCAAGACACTAACGCCTCCATATGGATATACAGTATCGATTGTTGCGTCGTGGCGGCATTGTAAATGGTGGCAACGATGATTATCCGAGGCATTAGTCGACGACATCAGATGCATCGACCAATTTCCGTTACGTCGTGGGCATGGCTAGTTTCTTCTACAGATCGTCCGTTCGTGCGCAACTTTTTTGCAGGCGATCTACAAATTGACTTCTCCGGCTTATATATCAAAAGTTGCGCACGAAACAGTGTCGATTTTGTACTACTAGGCAGTCCACAATGGCATCATGGTGGTTGTGTCATTGGCTGTTTGTGGTTGGTGAATGTTGTGAGAAAGTGTGAAGAAGCAACGGTCACTTTTCCTGCCCGTGGACAAAAAGGTTGATGCGTGACTTGATTTGGCTGAAGATGGGTTCGCATGAGGGTATACTAATTCCTATAGTAGACCTACCGGCCCATCTTCACTAGATAAAGGGCTACTTTTAGTTAGCGTTTTTTTACTTGTGTTCGACCTTAACTTTACATAAACTCTACCTCTATGTCTCTGGCTCTGGACGTTACTGTTCATTCAGGTCGTCAACGCCTATCATCCTCTTGCTCTTGTTGTCGTGGTGGTTGTCCCTGTAGAGGTAGAGGCCCGTCTAACTCACCACGCTGAATCCATAAATTCTCGAATGCCGAAGAATGAAGTTCTGTTGACAACCTAGTTCTTCGTCCTCCACTATCACTGCTGCGTCGTCGTCGCCGTTCTTCTCCAATCCCTTGAAATCCAATGATCTGGCGCCAGACCTCTTGTTGTTCGCCATCATTGGGATTTCCAGTCTGTTCTATCCCCAATAGCGACAGCATTCGCGTGTTGGTATCTGAGTAGAGTTGAAATAAGTCGGGCCTGTTAGAGGCGGTAGTTTCTCCTTGACCTTGACTTTGGTGTTGCGATTGGTGGTCCTCTTGCTCTTGATTTTGTTCGTCTCTTCCGCCATCTTGCATCTTGGTGGGAACAAGCATAGTTGTAGTTGCAGTATCCTCTCCGTCGAAAGTAGCAGCTGCTCTCTCATCCGCGACATCACTTCTTTTTATTGCTGCTGCCTTTTCATTTTCATTCCTCTTCCTCTTTCCGCCTTCGCCATCATCCTTTCCGCCTCCCTCGTCCATAGTATCATCGTTGCCTTGCATTATGATGAGTGTTAGCCGGTCTTAGGTCCTCTTGTGTCGATAGACCATTTTACATTTTACAGACTTGTGTGTCTCTCGCTCTAAAGTATTGTACATACAATACTTACTTCCTGATATCCCTAGTGAGTTTTTGGGGGGCTATTTTTGTGGATGAGATTGAATATTCAATCTCATCTGCCTGAAAATTAGTATTTGTAGCTCACGTGCATGCACATAAAAGAGCTACCGCAGCAATCTGAGAGTCGGAAGGCCCAGTCCAACCCTCCCGCCAATTTCTTACCGCGACAAAAACACGCGATAACGGCTTCTGGCGATGGATGAGATTGAATATTCAATCTCATCCTGGATGAGATTGAATACTCAATCTCAAAACTCACTAGGGATATGATGTAATGACAACGGAAGGCTTATTGAAGATGAAGATTGAAGATGAAGCTTGGATGATTAGGCCTATTGTACCGGGCGGGATAGAGGGCGGCCCTAAACATACCATACAGTCGTCGTACAGTTATTTTGACACACTGTGTTCTGGCTCAGCGTGTCAAAATAACCGTACTTGTCAAAACATCCGTGTAGCAAGTAAATAGGCATCGGTACATAAGCTTAAATACCAGTACATAGGTATGTACATAGGTTTCAGACAAAGGAGGAGACAAAGCAAGGTTGCTTACATATTTAGAAGTCTTCATGCTCCCACGTCAATTTCAGTTGTTCCAGAGTCAACGATAAATCTTTCACCAATTCATCAGATTTGCTGTTTAAGACCATAATCAATTCGACGTTACGAGAGCGTAGATGACCAAATGAATTGAAGAAGATATTGTACCGTGCATCTGCATCATCATCCTCGTCGTCATTCTCGTCGTCCTCCTCTGAACCCGCATTCTCATTCTCACGGAGTTTCTTGATTGCGTCTAATGCTGCCTCTGCAAGCAGCAATGGTGTCTCGGACGAATCTTTGATATGCTTTTTACATTGATCCAATAACCAATACGCATTGTCGTGCCGTGAGTAAGGCTTGGATGCAGCTTTCTGAACCCTAAAGTATGGCGCCACATTCGGTTGTCGCAACTTATTGCCTGCAAGCTTCTTCTCCAACTTTTTCGCTTCGAAAAGGCGACACTTTGACAAGAAAATGTTTGACAAATCACTTAAATCCTGCGCAAAGTCCTCACCAAAGACCTCAGCAAAGATTTCTTCCTCAAATCCGTCAACTTCGATGGAAAGTTGCTTCACTTGTGCTGCCATTTCCCTAAGTCGTTCTGCTTTAGGAGGCACTTTTGGCGCCAAAAAGACAAAGACCATGGCGCAAAACGGCAGAGCACGCCACTAACACGATATTGCCGATCACGGTGATGTTAGGGTTTGGATGTCTCCTTACATAGGTTTAGAAGAGAGGACAACAAAGGGTTGTTAGTTGAGGCGGACATTGAGGTCGCCAAAAGAGTTTCTGCCTCACTTTGAGACCCTCGATTTCTTTTTTAAGCATGTGTGGTGGCGACGTATCTAGAGGTCAGTTTCTGGATGTAGTGTGCCAAACGATGGTTACCGAGGCCGGTATGGTACATGTACCAAAGGTTTGGGTACTTGTTAGTGGCATGATAAGTTCTAATAATCAAGTTCTTACCCATGCTATGTTGGCCATTTTTGACCAAACCTTGAGGTATGAAATTTACAAAGTTCCCTAACTGGTCGAAAATTGGACTACTACACCCAAATAAGTGATCAAATCCAACGGATATTTCATGTGTTGCATCCAAGATTAATTCATGACTCCAACTTACCTGTAATGTTTATCTGACAATCTTTTGGCATCGTTTTATTGAGTTCATAGAACGCACTGATACCAATTTTTATTCGCAACAATGGATCGTTTTTCACGATCCTATTTTTGTTGCCGCTATGATTTACCACGTTCAAGTATTCCGCTTTTTGCTGCTCCCAATAACTAAGATTTTGTCTGGAACACTTATATTTCCTCACAGCTGGCCCACCACCATATTTAGCTTTGTACTCCAATATCTCAAGCCTTTTTTGAATTGAATAATTTGTTCGCTCCTTCCTTGGCTTCGGCGGCTTCTCCTTTCTTTTTCCTCCAGAAGGGGGCTTTAGTTTTGTTTGCTTTGATTTCTTCTTCTTTGGTGCATCGGCAGTTAAGTCAACGACACCTCCTCCATTACTTTTCTTTGCAGCGGAAGCGGTAGAGGAAGGCAAAGGAGCGGCTGCCGCTGAAACATCTGCTGCATTTGCTGACGCTGAACTTCTCGCTGTGGTTTGGACCGAAGAGTTCGTGGTGGTGGTGGTGGCTGGAGTTTCGACGGGCATAGGTGAGGGTGCGGGTGCAGCTGCCGGTGTTGTTGTCGATGACCGGATTTGATGAACACAGTTAAAACAAATTTCAAGTTGCGGACCTTTTTTCCCCGCTGGCTTAGGATTAGGTCGATCACCATCCTTTTTAGGCGCAATGACATCAAGGATATCTTTGTATTCTTCTTCGTTACCTCGCAAATCATCAAATTGGTGCCCACACGGCGCATGCTTCTGATGTCCGCAACGAAGACAAAAGTGTCTCGAATCCCTGCTGCCTTCAGGCGGCAAGGGGAGGCCTTCCATGTCGCAATAATCGCCCGCAGCACATCTAGCAGCACTCATTGTCGTTTACTTTATTAATTTGTCTCGCTGTATTGTGTAAGTATTGTGTATGGTAATGTCATGGTCATGGTCATGGTGGTTTGTGTGGCTGAGCTGCCTCTTCTCCCTCCTCGGGAGAAGCGGGGAAGCCAGCGATAAGAGAAGGTAGTGTTCTCTGCTGCTGTGTCAAAATAACTGTAATGTCAAAATAAGCGTGTGTCAAAATAACCGTACGACGACTGTACTTACTTAGTCTGGTTGGGGAATGGTTTCACAGGATATTTTGGGTCATTATAGGGTATTTGTTGTCATTTCACGGGCATATTTAGCTGATTTATACCCGATAATCCACTGTTGTTGGGGCCAAAGCGTCGCCCACAAGAGAGTACCAACAGCGCCCACTATCCCGCGCGCGAGCGAGTGCGTGCGTGTAAGTAGTATTGTAGTGTGAAGACATTTTGTCTGATAAAAACAGCGGCGCGCGCGGCACTGTGTAGCGACAAAAAAAAAATTAACGGAAATCTTAAAGTACGTCATGGTTGGCCCTCCAGGGGCGAAATTATCTACAATTATCTAGAGCAATGTCACAAGTTACTACCCTTCGAGTGTGATTAAGCAAATAACCAACAGTTTTTCCATCACCCCGGAATTAGCAAAGAGGCAGTGATATGAAATTCCAAACCAAGTAATGGTCTTTTTTCCCAGATCGCACTCCGAGCTGCGACACCTCAAACAGCCAGGATTTGGCACGGGGGAGACTCGAACCCAAGACCCCGAACCAGATGAGAGGCGGTGATACCACTACACCACACCACCCCTCTACACTGTGTAGCGACAAACCTGTAGCACAGAAATAACATAGCCCCACATACTCCAGCTGCGCGAGCAAGAAAAATAAGGCTTAATTAAGTTCCCCTTTCTTCCTTCTTCCGCCTCGCTCTGCATTCAGCCAAGCTCAACGATGTCTACAAACCGCAGACGCAGAGAAGAGGAAGTTCACAACAATATGTAGTAATACTGTCACCAACAACAACAATGCCGAGAGAATGAGACGGTGTTCGAATTCTTCACGGACGCAAAACTCCTACAAATCTGGGCAATATGCCCCAACCGCAGCCGCAGATTCCTTTTGGTGACAAACCGATTCAACAGCTCTCTAATCTCTAATCGACCTCAGGCTGCCAAGATGTACATACCTCGAATCCCTCCAAAGCCAAAGCTCCACTCCGCATATGACATTCTCCCACGTGGTCCCCATCCAAACCCGCCCACCAGAAATCTACGGTCACCCTTTGTCTCACCGACCGCACCCAAGATCCACTTCCTCCAACAATTCAATCTCGCCTGCAAGCGTTAGTCATCCACTTCCGTCGATCAACTCGTGCCCAGCAGGCCCTTCTAGTTATCCTTCTCTACACCCTCGCGTCTAGAGAGAGTAGCTACTAATACAAAAATAATCTAGCTAGCTAAGACAGATCTTACAACGAGGTCCACAAGGTTTCCTATGTGGGCGGGATTATACTTATACGGGCACTTTTTGTATTTTCTATCTCTTTGCTTGGAACAGGGTGATCTATGTAGGTACTCCTTCCTGCTCGCGACTGAACAAAAATTCTAACACTCTGCGACTCCGGGCTCTCCTGTGGGCGCGCCCCACGCCCTTGGTTACATTATGGAAGCTAGTGAACATTGAATAAGGAATCTTCCTGATTGGTTACAGTAACAGTATGTTGTGCAGTAAACATACTACTACTACTTAGTTGTCACCGATGCGACGATGTAAAGATAAATGAAAGCCAACGACTCGACTTTACAAGCCCAGCAGATGACGGAGATACTCCTGCGCTTTCACTTC